>CM057139.1:9010446-9560446 GCA_029964075.1 Patiria pectinifera | reverse complement strand
ATCATGATCATGTCACCACTTTACTGACAAGTCCTGTGCATCGTCTTGATATTCGTGAAGACGTGCTGCTAGACACTTTGGCGTGTGCATCGGAACTGGGTACCCGAGTACCTGAACACTAATTTAGGAGCCAGTGTCTGGATTTTGCAATTTGGTACCGTACCCAAACCAACTTTACAAATCACTTGATGATGCTCGCGAAGATGAAATTTGAAGTTGAAGCTCACGCAGTTGAAGTTTACACCGTTATAACAAGTCCTTCAGATAGCTTCTGGGATTTGAATTTCGGGGTTGGACTCCTATAACGCGGGTACACGGATAGTGGATACCCTTGTTTTCCTTTGATAGAATATCTGGTTCCCGTATTACCCGTCAATGCACGTGGCATACGTACTTTGGGTACAAACAGAATGTGTGGAGACTTTGTTGGCAAAACAAAGACATCCAGCTAGTTGCACTTAAAACTAAACTTTCATAATTTTGGAAATAATTGGTTTAGAAAATCACAGTTATGCTTTTTGGAACATAAACATCCTAAAAACTTTTAGCATTAATCAATGCTTACTATAAGCTGCCCTCTTTTGCAACAAATGTGTTTAAAAGTATAACTTTAAAGTAATAAACCGTGGGAGTGCCGTATCCATCCTTAGTACATCCGTGGTTATCCGTCATTTTCCTTGGGTATTTATTCGTGGAGGGCATATGGAAGTTTTAAACTGTTCCAAACTTCCGTGGAGAATCGCCATGAAAATCAATCCATAGTGCAACCGTGGGACATCCGTAGGACAACCGTACTAATTCGTAGTGTTATTCGTGGCTAATCGTAGGCCTACATGTTCTAGGAGATTCGTAGCTCATTCGTGGTAGAAATCTCTACGAATTCGCTACGAATCTCCTACGGATATGCCCGGGTATGCTACGGTTCTGCTAAGGTTGTACTACGAATGCTTTTAAAATTCATTTACATTTATGGGCAATTCTGTAAATTCGACCGTACATGTCAGA
Source organism: Patiria pectinifera (assembly GCA_029964075.1). Lineage (NCBI taxonomy): Eukaryota > Metazoa > Echinodermata > Asteroidea > Valvatida > Asterinidae > Patiria > Patiria pectinifera. Next base: position 9,559,441 of record CM057139.1, on the reverse strand, counting down.
CATGTAAGGGAGCTGCTGTTGGAAAAGTGAATGCAAACATCATTAATATGTGACAACTAATGGGTGTTAAAAACAATTACTGACCAAACCAAGGTACGACCACATAACAACGACGTTGTACATCGTGTGGTCGGATGTACGCAGAGAATTGGATTTTACGGAATTGCCTATAATGGGAAAGGGAGACATTAATAATTCATGACGACATAAGGGAAAACGGCTGGTTTATGTTGCTCTCTGAAGCATTCACTGACTAAATTGTGGAAACCCTTTTGTGATTTTGAACTAAGCAACATGTTCATAATTGCAAATTAATACCTGGGCAGCAATTAAATTGTAAACTGTTTTCTGAGAAAACTAACATGACAAAATGGAGTTGTAGAATTTTTTTTTGGGTAAAAACAAAATCAAGTGATCGTAATATTGCAGCAAGACCAAACACATATCAAATGAAAAATACATGTGTACATGTATGCAAACCTTTAATAATTCCGGGAATTCAGACGTACATTTCAGAGACTTTGGGGCTTGCAATTCATCGTGTATTAATGCTGTCGAGTTGAAACACTTGTTTTTCAAGCATCCCTGGTGGAAGTATAATTTTTGAGAAAACTATTATAATACCATTCGCAATATGCGCGATTAGTCTGGAAACAAAATTCGGTTTCGGATGTACTTAGAAAAAGTGTTATGTTTTACTTCTTGTGGTCCCTTCAAAATCGCTCTGAAGTGTTTGGGCCATTGATGGAAACTGATGCAGTTTTGTTTGAAAGAGGGACCAAACTAAAGAAAACACCACAGAAAAAACTGAGTTTTTGTCTTTTTGGTGAAATTGACCCACGTTCATGGTTTCGGACGTAGGCCTACACGTTTTCGGACGTGCACTTGCGAAATATTGATGCATTTGAGGTGATTTTTCAATACAGCACACAGATTTGAAATAAAACAAGTTTAAAAAAAAACAACGTTACTTGTCATCTTTCAAATTATGCAAATTTCAAAACAACAAGAAGAACTTGAGCAGGGTGGTTAAATGTTGCAGAAGGTGTAGGCCTACGTCCAAATGTCTTATTTAGAAATTCTAACCGATATTTAAATTTCATTCCAGGATTTCAAAGCAGTTTGCTATTTTCTCGTATTTTTCTCTCAGATTTTTTTTTTTTTTTAACTTTTTGAGGACTTTAAGATCTAAAGCACTTCCCGAATCTAGCACAACATCACACACAAACAAGTAAATACAACACAGAGAGTGATGGTAATCACTTAAAACAGTTGAATTTTGTCAGAACCTGTGTATGTCACTTTGGAACATCTACATAGAGACTCTTGAAAAATTAAGAAAATTTTGGGTTAGTACTGCATGGTTTGTATAACCTCAGTTTCATAATATTCAAGTACAGCTACATTGCATTGTACACGTGTACGTGAAATCGATGGTCGTGCGTTTGTGTGCTTAGTCTATGTGAGAGTGTTATATTACAGGGACAAAGGAAAAGACAAAGCATTGTTCTAGAGAGTATAGTAAAACACGACTGTGTGTACGTGTACATAAGTACTGGTATACACGCATATGATGTGATGACTTTATTAATAACTGATGAATCCAGTGAATTTTGCCCCTGACCATGTTAGTTTTTAAACCTGGAAACTTACCGAGATGTGTTCAGATGAAAATTCAAGTGATGCCATCATGACGTCATCCCATTATAGGGGCACTTTTAAGGGCTATGTCTAAAGGACTACAGGTCCAATTTGGTTGCAACTTTATACTGGGATGTGTAATAGATGAAAATTAAAGAAACGTCATCATGACGTCATCACATTTCATGTGACGCCACATTAATGGGGAATTTTTCTACGGCCTTTATCTAAAGACCTATAAATCTGATTTGGTTGTAACTTGGTATGTGCCCATCCCGGGATGCATTATAGATGGAAATTGATATTACATCATGGTGACGTCATCACATTTCACGCGACGTCACATTAACGGAGCATTTTCAAATGTCTATTGTACTGAACTGTGTGTCCCATTTGGTTGGAACCTGGTAGATACCTAGACCAGGACGTGTTAAAGATGAACATTCAAGGGCTGCCAAGATATAGCCCTTAAAAATGCCCCTATAATGTGACGTCACATTGAAGGGACATTTTTCTGAGGCCTGTATCTAGTGAACTAAAGGTCCGATTCGATTGTAACGTGGTGTTATAGTGCAATGTGTTATGCATGACATTTAGTGACATCATGACAACAATTATCATCACAAGTCACAGAGTCATTTCAAACAGCCGAAACAGGTGTGTTTGTCCACGTGACAAGCACATTACTGATGAGTGTTTGTTAATTTGTTTTGTTTTGCAATTTTAAGTATGGAATCTAAGTTAGAATAAATAAATGTACATTAAAAAAACTCGTTTTAATTAATAATTTGAATGTAAAGGATGCGTATGCTGTTCCTTCAAACATGGTTTCGGACATAAACGGTTTCGGACTCACATTCAGAGTACGTTCGACACCTTTTTCTTCAAACCTGTAAGACATAGATGGCCCACTAAGTAGTGGTTATTTATGTCTTTCTGGTCATTTATTCACCAAATAATTAATTTTGAATTACAGCATGACTTGTGGGGTTAAGGAGTCCTTTCATAATTCTTAAATATAACTTTCACTACATTAATACCTTAAAGTTATCACATCTTTTGCTTTAGCTTTTTTAATACATAGAATACATACATAATTTAATCTGATTTATAAGATTATTCACCATTGTTAATCATCAAGTTTCTTCTGTTTACTTTCATCTCGATAGTTTGAAAATACCAGATGACAATTTTATTTGGTTAAAGACCTGTCGACGTTATGCCTTGTCAACTACCAAAACGTTTTAAATCAAGTAATTATTGTCGTGAGCTTTAATCATAATATTTAATTTAGCCTTGATCTGTCATTTCCTTTGATCTGCTTTTCCACTCCTTTGCATACTCATTGCAACTTAATTCATTATAAATTTACACCTTAAGAACTCCTGCCCCCAGGTGATGCTGATTATAATAGCTTTTGTGAGTGGACGGTGGGGCGGCGGCGGTGAAAATTTGAATCTGCAAAGCAGAATATGGCTGCTGTCTTGTTGCAGGCACAACTATTACTGAAGCTTCACATGTCTCCCTGTAGTCTTGGTTGTACAGGCTTCAGTGCATTTTCCATTGTACTTATGATTTGCATTTTCATGGTTATGTAACCACGTACTAAATGGGATTCAGCTTTCTGCTTTGTTCCCTGTGATTCTTTTGTAAGTGCCATGTGCAGCCCACAACTCCTGTTGGGTTGTGGCGCTCTCAATTGAATGACCATTCATCCATAAATTCCATTAAGTGTTACTTAATATATTTATAGTGCACACAAGATTTGAATCACTGCACTTTTGTAAATTTGTTTTGTAATTTTAAATAATTGCCCTTTTCAGTTTCGGACATACACAGAAGAAGAGACCTTAAAATCATGCCCAGTGCAACAAGACATACACCTCTAAAATGATGTTTAAATATATATCCAATGACTTTTAGATTTGATTCAAATTACATTGTGAATCATTGTTTGAATTTGGTACAAAGATGTGACAAAAGTAAGGGTCTTCTGAAGCTTTTTTGATATAGCCGACAAATAATGTTATTTTGGACAAATTCTTTGTATTTGGTCAAATTCAGTTGACAGCGAGGAGCCTTTGTAAATTCAGTCCTCATCACAGAACTTCCCGAAATGACCCGAAATACATTTCCCGGAAAAGTCCGGGTTTTTTAATGCGACTGTTGATTTTATATGGGTTATGTAACCTTTTCCACAACCCGCGACAGAAATGTCAAAGTAATTTAATAATATATCTCAATCGACAATGTGATTCAAACCTTATGTTTCGAGTAAATTAGGGCTCTGATGAGGATAACAAGAACATGTGCTAGTTAACGTGTCTGTAAAAAAATGTGTGCATACTTGTTGACATTCGACCACAATTAATCTTTCGCATTTACTACAAAAACTGTGCCGAACTGTCGTTCAGTATTTATGAAAATTGAAATAAATATCATGTAGAATATAGAGTATAAAGGTCACAACGCAAATGTTACATTAAGCATTTTTACATTTTTACATTTTTACAGCGTAGACTGAGATTCGGCAGTGCATGCCGATGTGCATTCTAAGTAAATTTGCAGACCTTCCTATGACCACCATTCACATGTGTCACTGATAAAACATTTCGCTTCACCTTTATACCTAAATATTGGTGTTAATTTGCACCTTTATATAATTTTTTTATAATACTCCTCCAATTATACATTTTTTCTTATACGAGATGGTACACATTGTGGACAATGACAACATTGAAATATTGTTCTAAATGAAATGGGATTAGCTTCGAAAAACTCATACACTATTGAGAGGTAACTACAATATTTATACAAAAAACTTCTAACCGTGAGCGGTTGACTGAGACTAAACTAAACAAGGAGTTAAGATTCCACCCGAAACGAATCAGAAGCCTTCAAAAACATTAATTGTGCGAGTTTATTTCTTCCTATGACTCACATAATTATGTTTCATTGTGTAAGCCAGCGTGCCTACACTGTTGCAATCACCTCGTGAGTGCTTTTAGGAAGTTTGACGGGTTTGGGATGAGGACCCACCGGCGACGTAAGATACAGCCGAAGACTGTCTTGAAGTCACGGTGCTTGGTCGCATAGATCAAGGGGTTGATGCAGCTATTGAGGAGCACTATGACGGTGGTGTAGGGTATTAATGGGCTATTATCATCGGCAAACAGGTTGATTGAGTACGGGGTGGTGCAGAGACCAAAGCCGCAGACGACGTAGAGCATATTCTTAGTGACCTCAGTCTGACGACTAGTTCCAGGAGAACGGTTAGCGTTGCTGGTAGCTGCTGGTACCGGGAGCTGGTCCATGGGAATAGCGTCTTGGTTGTTTGCGAGCGCGGACACGCTGATGGGTGAGGAGACGGGTCGCTTAGTAAGCTTCTTGGCTTGACGGTGCAGATGAATCCAGATCAGTGAGTAGCTGGCTACGATGACGAAACACGGGATAGGGTACAAGACTGCTGAGATGATCAGACTGAATGCGTTGTAGTTGGGATGGGTGTGGATTGATCCACAAAAGTGGAACTGCTGGTTGAATCCCAGAGCACCCACGTTTAGGAGCGGGGGAATGGTTGTGGTGAGGAGTGGCACCAGCCAGATGACTACCAGCCAAACGGCAATCTTCTTTGGCGTGTAGATTCGCCGGTATGTGGCCGTCGGCCGTGTGATCAGCAGCAGGCGGTTCAGGGCGATGGAGGCCAGCGTACAGATGCTGCAGCCGACGGTTGTGAAGATGACAGCAGCCACCACGCTGCAGATCCACTCGCCAACCGGCAGGCCGTCTTTACCCAACAAAGCCACGGCATCCCACGGGATGACCAGGCAGGTCAGCAGGTCCGCAATGCTGAGGTTCACCACGAAGGCGTTGGTGGTCGTGCGGAGCTTTTTGGACAGCAGCACGGCCAAGATCACCAGCGAGTTGCCGATGATTCCAACCAGTGATATGATCAGGATGAGCGAGGCGACAATGGTTCTCTGGATCATGTCACTGAATTCGAATGGCGGGATGTCCGTAGAGTTCTCCATGGTGAGCTTGACTAATACGCTTTTCTGAGCTTAACACGATTCGCCGTCATCGTAGCTAGCTGTCATCATCGATCAAGGCTTTCATTGATCAGGGGTGAGCTAACATCAACTGAGAACCGTTTGCAAATTTACTCTCATTAATTATGACTGTATGAACCGCCGTAATATTTAATGATTCCCAATGCGGCAAGTGCTGCTATCTGCGTCACTGCCTTGTCCAATTTTCAGTGTAGCGCAAACATTGTTTTTTTTCCTTCTAATTCCAGGTCAATTTTTTCCAGAATATATGCGTTGATGTACCCGCAACTCTCTCCGTTTCATTTACATTTTACTTTTATATTTATTGTTTTTCTCGGGACAGACAGTAAAACCAAGACAAACAAAAATTAAAGGACAACAGAAAACTAAACAACAAGCTCCCGAAGGATCGCTCAAAAAACACCAAGTCTCAGTCGAGGTGTTCTCCTGACTAAAAGGTTCACAAAAATTGAATTACATGAAATGAAATGAAACTTAATTTATTAAATTAAATCAATTTAGTGAAGCTCTAAAGGCAGGTAGTGATTTTAAAAAAGAAAGTACTTAAATCAAATTTATACAGGAAATATAAAACATAAGAAAAATAAATAAAATAAAAATTGAATCAAGGTTGAATAAGCAAATAAATACAAAAGTACATACATCATATGAAATAGCACCATGTAACAAGAAATCTGTTTCTGTTTTGTAAGCATGCAGGCAGTATGTTAGCAGATCGTTGGCAGGAGCAATTTATGTATTTTGTGTGAGACGAGCACCTCTTGGTGATTTTTTTTTTCTTGGCAGACTTGACATGGCTCATTACAATGTGAAACCTAGTGTTTAATATGTAAACACTTTCTTGTCACATTTAAAAACATATAACATGTTTAAGGGAAAGGATGATTCTATGTTCTTAAAATGCCTATATAATACAATTTTAGCAAGATTCAATATAATCACTTGTTGCATTTATCTCAAACGAAGCCAATCAAATTTTTTTAATTTGCAGCTGCCTTAAATTGAAAGCTGATTTACAGAAAAAGATATAAGCATTTCCATCAAAAAGCCAAACCAATTATCAAAATTAATGTCTACAGTTGCAGAGCCAAGATTTGGGAGGTGGCTGTGGTGTTGAAATCAACACGTTATGTAACATGCCCGAAAGCAATATTGCAGGACGTTGTAACTTAAATGTTGAATTTATTTTCAATGAAGAGTTTATTTCCAAAAACGCGATAAACGTCATTTTGTAACCTTTTAGAATCCCGCCCTCTACTGGCTGCCAAAAGTCAAGTCAATTTCGACGAGTTTATTTGAAAAGACAAAGCGAACAATGAAGTTCAGAAACAGCTGTTTTACATGTATTTAAATTTATTCTTTAAACTTTTATCAAGGTGCAAATGTTTTTTTTCTTCACATTTTTCAAATGGATATGTCGCGTTTTAGAAATGAACTCTATTTTATATTTAATCAACGCTGCTGGTCAGACGGCCGGGAAACGAATTTTCTTTTCCAAAACTACATCCACATACATAGTTGTTTAGCGCCCTCTACGATACTTTTATGATACGTACGCAGGTATATATACCCCCCCCCCCCCAGGATTTGGGGTGTAGTGTGATAGCTCAGTCGATAGGGTCGTGAGTTTGCTTCGCGGGGTTATGGGTTCGAATCACCGTTTTGCACCGATTTTTTTTTTCTTTTCTGATCTGAGGCTTCGGAGGATTTTTTTAAAGGGAAATAAAGTCCGAATTTCCTTACGTTCGAATTCGTTTCTTTTTTTTCTAATTTTATATTTTCTTCTCATATTTTTAAGAGAAGTAAGGTCCACAACGCCAAAGCGTTCCTTTACACCCATATGCGGATATCGTTTTGGGAAAAAAATTCGCTGCCGGGAAGGGTTGGATGGGCTTATACTACCCATCCCAACAACCCCTTGGACGTCATTTTCCCGTCATAACAATCCGGTTATTGTCGCTCTGTAATGCCGGTGTCATATGAAATTCGAACTCCTATGAAAATCGGACTCATTTGCCCTATTATTGGTGAAACCTTCTCACGTGACTGGTCATTATCCTAAATCCTAATGATCTTTTCTTAGGCATGTGCAATGCTACCAATACTTCCTAGAGTCTTAAATTCGCGCTACGTCGGCAGTTATTCGAAGCGATGTTGTGAAAACGTCTGCCATATGGATGCACCCAAGCAAATCAATTCCAAGAGACACCAGTGTAAAATCCCCATACTTCAAAAATCTTTTTAAAATACTCAGGGCTCTCATAGGTATTCAGGCTGCACAGAAAAAAAATGATGATGATCATGTCATCTTTCTCTTCAATTTTTGGTGGGTTGACCTATGGCTTTTTAGGAGAAATTTTCACCCAAAGAAGATAACTCCTAAAACGAAAGATGTTTCCCAAAATTCGGGGGAAAAAAAGAATCCCTCTACAACATGGCTAAATAGCGCCTTTTTACGGACCCAATTGCATCCAAAAGGCTCTGAATTAGAAGCCCCATGTCCAGGCCAGAGATTCCGCAATTCCATGGCTCTCAGAACTCTCTAATATAGAAGAATTTGAGTGTTTAACTTATATTCATGAGCTCAGCCGATTGATTTTTGGCCTATCCACTTTGTTGCACCCCTATACGCCTATCGTCTGTCCGAAATTTTACCGCCCTCTATTGATCATAATTTGTAATTAATTCCTTTTCCGGTGTGGACGGTAATTCTGTCCCCCGGTAAAAGTGTCCGGGGGACAGAATTACCTAGGTAAAAGTGTCCCCCCTGTCCCGTTAATTCTGTCCCCCTCAAGGTAATTCTGTCCCCTCCAGTTAATTCTGTCCTCCCTGGTTTTGCACGCATAAGTTGTTATATTGATGTTATAGGTTTTCCCGGCCACTTTCGCTAAGTTTCCATTCAATTTAACGCCTGGCTCATTCGATTTAGATTGAAATTGAAAGATCACGCAGATGGGCATTCGACAATAAAAAGGAATCATTCAATTTCACTATCCGAGCATTCTATCGCCTTTAAGCTTCACTCGTCCCTATCAAAGATGCATTCATATTAAAAGTATCGCGTTGTTCATTCAATTTCGTCTAAACCAGTAGTAAGGGGTTGATCGGGCATTCGTTTTCATTAATGGGCAAACATATTTCACATTTTGTCAAACGTCTTTTAAGACTTCATATACGTGTCCGTATTCCTTAGCGTATTAAAATCATATTGGATGTCTTCAATCCGTAGATACCTTTCTTTCTTAATTAAAGGTATGTGCAATAAATTTTTCTCAGGATTTTGTAGTGCAACTCTTTACTACTGTGAAATGTAAGGAAACTACACATTTGACAACATTTTGTTGTTAAATCTTATTGCAAAAGTGCACTTCTTTAAACATTTAAAAGTGTCCATGCTTTTCCGGACTACGTATGAGCGCGTTGTTACTGTGATGTCATTTCAGGAAGACACTGTTCAGATTAGGGGTTTTTCTTTCAAATTATTCATCCAAAATTGCTAATTGAAAACATTTGTGGGAAAGGGTTGCTCATTGGCTTAGGCCTACTGCCATGTACTGACACATCATAGAATCATCAAAAATTTAAAAAAGTTCTGACAGCAAAATATCCAAAATTCTAGCAACTTTTTGTGCTGAAATAGCCATGTAACATTAATCATGCCCAGAATGCCATCATAGGGTTTTTAATGATTATGAAACTTTGTATTAGCATAAAAACAAAAAAGGTCCCAAAACACTCTTCAAAATGGAAAATTAAACTTGCAAATAAGGTTAAATGTGACACAAAGATGTATTTTTAATGTTTGCATTGAAAACTTACTTTGCATGGGCCCTTTGAATACGGTAAGCGTTTAGTCAGACATACGCAAGAAAACATTTAAGAAATAACGCAAGAGAAGTGTTCCTGATGGTACAACCATTGCCAAACATACGTGTCCCGATGTCTTGCACGTCAAGAAATCGTCAACGTAAAGATGCCCCTTGCTCAAACGTTTAAACAAGTAGAAAAGATCAACAGTAAAAAAAAGAAATTATCTTAGTTTCTTTCAGTTGATAATTTCGTTACATCTTGTTTCCCTCATATCAGTTAATTAATTTGTAACATTGTAAATGTTACAGCCATCAAAAAAAAAATTGGAGGGGGGGAATGAACCTCGGAGGAAAATAGGAAAATATATATCGATTAAAAAAGGTTACTAATTTAAATGACCAAACGATGAAAGTGATTGCCCATAAACGAATAAAAAACGAAAAGCATGGTTGTACGTTTTAAGCGCACAGATGTCCGCTAATTTGAATGCATCAACCGTCAAAAAGTTGCAAAGACTTAATTTAAGACTGCTACAAGTTAAGTCGTGAATGCACCAAAACGAAATAGGCTGCCCGAAAATGAAAACGAACATTCAGAGCAAAATCTTGGCTGCTTAAAAATGAAAGTGAATGAACCCAAAATGAAAAAGAAACCCCAATTTGACCACATGTGCAAAACTCACGCGAAATTGAATGGCTGATAATGAAACTGATTAGAAAAATTAGGAAATTCGCCGGGAAAACCTATATTATAATAAATTCAGCGCACAGGGTATACATTTTTAGATTTTTCCACCCTTCATCAATGATTATCAAAATGAACTTAACGTTTAGATGTTAATCAACCGATCTATGTTTCTGCAAGAAGGCACGCGTAGTAATACTCAACCTATCGCTAGCGCCCTCGCCCTCCGTAGGTGCGGTACACTCGCGCGCACGCCCACCATGCAAATCGCTCGCTCCCGAAGTCGTCATCAAAACGGGAGTTGTGCTTTGCCGTAAGCACCATTCTCGAATTTAGCAAGGCGCCGCGCAAAAACAGTTAATAACTTTACTAATATACAGTCTGGGTCTTAGACTTGTGACGTTGCAAGGGGGACACATTTACTAGGGGGGACACATTTAATGTCGTGCAGGGGGACAGATTTACCTAGAGGGGGACAGGTTTACCTAGGTAAAAGTGTCCCCCCGGACAGATTTAACGGGTCACGACCCGGTAAATCTGTCCGGGGGGACACATTTACCAGGGGGGACAGAATTACCTGCCACACCGGCACCAGTTGTTCTTCCCGTTCCAATCCATGCAGTCCCGTACGCTTTGCGAGGTCAGAAAATGACAATCAGCTCAATAGAGCTTGAAAGTTTGCCCCTGGTGGCGCCCTTCCAAACCCTTGAATAGAAAAATTAACGTGCACGAATTCTAGAATTTGCAATGAGTTTTCTGAAGAAACTCACCCTCGAAAAGCCTTTGTAAAATTGTTACTAGCATCTCAATTATATATGAAAACTGAAATATTGCCTGACGTCGGGCCAAATATTGCCCTAGCGCTTAACCAATTGTTGCTTATAGCGGAACTCGGTGAACTCCTACTAAGATGAACATTTACGAAATAATTTTGTGGCGGTCATTGGGTGAAAACCGAAACTTAAATAGGAGTCCAATTTGCTTTAATAAACTTGAAAGACTCATTAGAATTTACAAAAACTAAAATGACCGCTGATACGGACTGCATTCAAGCCAGCCCGACTAAATCTAAAACGCATAGGCTATAAGTAGGTAAATCTTCGCTTCGTTATTCATTTTCCTTCTCAAGGGAGTAAGCCATGTGAAAACAAACGTGAATGATCCACAGCCCTAGAACGAAAATGCCGGATGTGAAAGGTCATAGGTACCCATCTCCAAGTGAATTCTCGTCATTTCTTTCTTGAGGAATACCGAGATAAAATTCCAACATGATTGTTTCTTGGAGGTGATTATGGTTAAAAATCATTGTCAAAAAGTATAGCAAGAAAGCGAGAAACCTGTACAATATGGCCATCGGCGGGCCGCGCGAGGGTTCCGGAAGCTCACCGCCTGTCTTTTTACGAGTTGGCTATATTAAATTGAAAGCGAGGTAAAATCTTCATTTTTGGACCTTGCGAAGAGAAATGAAAGCAATGACATGAAGTTAGTACCAAATTAATACCAGTCTGAGGCTGTAGTGTAATCAAGGGATCTAAACTGGCAAGAACAATGTAGTTAAGATTCGACATGAAACGAATCAGAAGCCCTCTGCAGCATTAATGGTGTAATTTTATTATTTAAAAACCTCTGACTTCTTAGATTATGTTTCATTATGTATGCCAGCGTGCCTACACTGTTTCAATCACCTCGTGAGTGCTTTAAGGAAGTTGGACGGGTTTGGGATGAGGACCCACTGGCGACGTAAGATACAGCCGAAGACTGTCTTGAAGTCACGGTGCTTGGTCGCATAGATCAAGGGGTTGATGCAGTTATTGAGGAGCACTATGACGGTGGTGTAGGGTATTAATGGGCTTTTATCATCGACAAACAGGTTGATTGAGTACGGGATGATGCAGATACCAAAGGCGCCGACGACGTAGAGCATATTCTTGGTGACCTCGGTCTGACGACTAGTTCCTGGAGACCGGTTAGCGTTGCTGGTAGCTGCTGGTACCGGGAGCTGGTCCATGGGAATAGCGTCTTGGTTGTTTGCGATCGCGGACACGCTGATGGGTGAGGAGACGGGTCGCTTAGTAAGCTTCTTGGCTTGACGGTGCAGGTGAATCCAGATCAGTGAGTAGCTGACTACGATGACGAAACACGGGATAGGGTACAAGACTGCTGAGATGATCAGATTGAATGTCTTGTGGTTGGGATGGGTGGGGATTGATCCACATAAGTGGAAAGGTTCGTTGAATCCCAGAGCACCCACGTTTAGAAGCGGGGGAATGTTGGTGGTGAGGAGTGGGACCAGCCAGATGACTACCAGCCAAACGGCGATCTTCTTTGGCGTGTAGATTCGCCGGTATGTGGCCTTCGGCCGTGTGATCAGCAGCAGGCGGTTCAGGGCGATGGAGGCCAGCGTACAGATGCTGCAGCCCACGGTTGTGAAGATGACCGCAGCCACCACGCTGCAGATCCTCTCGCCAACCGGCGAACCATCTTTACCCAACAAAGCCACGGCATCCCACGGCATGACAAGGCAGGTCAGCAGGTCCGCTATGCTCAGGTTCACCACGAAGGCGTTGGTGGTCGTGCGTAGCTTTCTGGACAACAGCACGGCCAAGATCACGAGCGAGTTGCCGATGATTCCAACCACTGAAGCGATCAGGATGAGCGAGGCGACAATGGTTCTCTGGATCATGTCACTGAATTCGAATGGCGGGATGTCCGTAGAGTTCTCCATAATGAACTTGATTTGTGGGGTTTTTTTCTGAGCTAAACACGGTTCGACGTCAACGTACGATGTGATCATCGATCAAGGCTGTCATTGATCAGGTGAACATCAGCTGAGTACCGCTTGCAAATTTACTCTCTTCAAACATGACTGTCTTCACCGGCCATGATTCCAATGCGACAAGGCTGTTAGCAATCTGCGTGACTGCGTCAGATTTTTTTTCCAATTCCAGTAAATACTTGTTTTCCCCTACTTATTCGTCAGAAGAATATACGCATTATGTACCAGCAACTCTCTCCGTTTCATCGTCAGACGCACACCATGGGCAAGGTCAAGTGGCTTATTGTGGGTAGATCGCGGGGTAAGGCTTTTGGGCTGCTGGATGGAGTGTTTTGAGACAGGCGTACATCGGGTTTACAACGGGGACCCGGATTTATTGAGCCCCTAAATTGGGATCGCCTATAATAGTAAACAGCTTGAATGACAAGCTGTATGTATTCAATACAATATCAAGCCACATCAGCACAAGGAATCGCCATGGTATATCTTGTTGTACTCGCACTTACTTACCATAAATGCATTAGACTTATATGCGAATCACAGCTTTAAACAGGCGGTTGTGAGGGTGAGAAAAATGGCAGGGTTGGGACGGGAAGAGTTTTTCGCTCATAAGCATGTATACACTTGCACTGAGTAATGAGAACTACTCCACCCATATTATGCTCAGCATTGTTAATCCCATCGTGCGTTATGACAAAAAAATACGGGAATTTCCCGCCACACGTCCGTTTTCGGGATGGTTGGAGCAATAAAGGCAGAGAACCGTAAAAACTATGGTTTGAAACTGAAACAAAGTCGTAAAATAACGGTCCAAAACGTTATAAATTACGGGAAACAATGCTGATAACGCAGAAGCGGTATACGGCTTTTCCTCTGCCAAAAGTAATGTTTTCATCCCGTGGCCTTCATATCCAGATCCGCTTCGTTCCCCTTGCCAACTTTCCTCTCTATTTCGTTCATTTCTGTGGATGTCCACGAACCTGTCACCCTTTGCTCTGGCATTGCAGTCAATTTTTAATATCGATCTTGGCAGATGAATTTTACCATCTCAGTAACATCCCGTGACTACCTTGCGGAAAGTATGTCCGAGATGAACTCAACAGAACGTGAAATGAAATTGCTCATTGAAATGAACTGTAATTCAACCAAAAAGAACGGGCAAACGCATCAGCAAAACGGAGACAAGTTTGCACGATAGTAGAGTCAGCAATAAGAAGAAGTATGCGGTATTAGCATGTAACAAGAAAAACAATTTTTGGTGAGTGTCTGTGGTTCGGAAAAGAACCAGGGAAACACAACGTTTCGGACAGTATATGCATACGGATGTTAGCATGACGTTGGCAGGGGCAACTTATTGATTTAGGCCAAATTTGAGTGAGAGAACGAACACTTCTTGGTGGCGCTCTTTGTTTTGGCAGACTCGACATGGCTCATAAGAGACCATTAATCTTGACCCCAAATAGCCATCAAGTGAAACTCGCAATGTTTGTCTTCAGTTGCGGAGCCAGGATTTTTCTAAGGGAGGTAGCTGTTATGTTGACGTCAACACACTATAATAGCCAACAGGCCCGAAGCAATGAATCGAGATTTGCATTATTGTGTGACGTTATTTCAGCAATTTTGGATTTGTTTCCAATAATAAGGGAATAAACAGATAAACCTTGGGCCATTATTCGCGACCAGACTCCTTATCGGTTTTAAACGTACTTGCATTAATAGAGCCTGAGAGTTTACCCCTGTTAGCGCGATTCTGGAACCCTTGAATATGAAAATTAACGTGCACAAATTCAAACGTGCAATCATTATTTTATGGTACATTGATTTCTTAATAAAATCACCCTCAAAAAAAGGCCTTTGTAAAATTGTTACTAGCATCTCAATTGATAGAAACTGAAAAATTGCCTGACATGAAGGAGAATTGTCGTGCCAAAATTGTCCTCTCACTTCCGAAAATCTAAAATACATGCGGACTAGTGCAACTTACGAATGCATACCCCTAAATCGGTTTACTTATGAGAATTTCTGAACTTAGTGTTGGTCATTAGGTCTGAAAGTGAAACAGAAGACCAAGATGTCCTTTATGGCTCCGTGCACAGTATCCCTTCAACGGCCCAAAAGGAGAGTTGGGGGTGACCTAGATTGGTTCCCAGTCCTTCCACTGTGTATTTCGAATCATCCAAAGTTATTGGGGCGGAGACAAAGAGCTATATTAAATTATTAGAGCGCTGACCCATGTA
This sequence comes from Patiria pectinifera, assembly GCA_029964075.1. Classification (NCBI taxonomy): domain Eukaryota; kingdom Metazoa; phylum Echinodermata; class Asteroidea; order Valvatida; family Asterinidae; genus Patiria; species Patiria pectinifera. Next base: position 9,544,223 of record CM057139.1, on the reverse strand, counting down.
CAAAGTGATGCCTGCTGGGCGCATCCATGTTTGTGCACAAACCTATGGAGAACTAGACATTTTGTACTTTAATGAACTATTGACTAAGTAATAACAATGATGTGACGTCATTGTTCTTTTCTCATGAATAGACATAATTTTCCATCAAAAGTCAAAATTATTCCTGAAATTGCTTCACGCGCCTAAGGAAACAACTTCGCATACGGCTCTTGTCCGTCCAGAATTGTATCGCCCTCTATTGACCGTATTAAGAGTAATGTCTTTTCTGGCAGCGTCTGTGCTTTCCGTTCCAGTCTAGTATCATAGCAAGGTTGGTTTTCATACAAATGAAAATGACAATCAGCTCACTTGCCCAAGTACCGTCAAATCTTTAAAGATACTCTGGGGGAAAATGGATTTTTTTTTAGTTTTGTCCTAGCGGTTTTTTCAATTAGTATGTTTTGATAGAACGAAAATCTACCTTGTTCCGATTTTAGGCGTCCGCAACCCTCTAAAAGGGGGCTTTCATTCTGTGCACAAATGATCCGCCCTGCGATAGTCGAATTGTTGTTCGAATTTTGTGAAGAAATAATCAATAAACGTCGGTGGTTTTTTTTTATCCGTTTATGCAGGCGTCAATTTGAAGCCTGAACCCACCCTCCTCACGTCATCACCTTTCTTCACCTGAGCCAATTATGTATAAGGTCAGGATTTCACCACCACTTCACTCTATCAGCAAATGTGTTAGTCCAGGCTTCACCCTTTGAATTATTTCCATAGGTGAAGCTTCACTTTTTCAGTTTTTGCCAGGTCTGACGCTTCACCACTGTTTCACCATATTGGCCATCCGCATAGTTCAAGCTTCACCTCTATTAAAATCAAGCTTCATTAATGTTTACTTATTACTAGACCATGACTGCAATGGTTAAATTTGTAATTCCACACTGCTAAAAAAGTACCAAGTCAACCAGGTTTCAATCCAAAGATACAGTGACATTTATTTTGTAAATCCAATGTTTCTACAAACACATTTGTTAAAAGCATGAAGTTTATTCGAAAGTTGTTTTAACACTTGTTTACAAACTCTTACTCTAACTCGATCGCCTTTCCTTGCTGATAAGGACAGGGGACCAGTCTAGTTCGCCTCGTTGCTAACTTTCGCCAACGTTGGCGCGGCGGCGCACAGCTTATTCGATCCACTCAAAATGAGATCGGTAGCAAACGTGCGCAAACTTGGCAACGTTTGCGCAAGTGGAACCACCACGGGATACAGTTTGCAAGGTGGTGCGTCGCGCGATGTTAGATTGTGTGTATTTGTGTGGGCAAACTTCAGTTCAAAAATTGCGCGCACGCAAATACCAAGTTGGCTTGCGCGAATTTCAAAACAGGCCGGCCATCTTAAGATTGCATCACAATTACAGTTGTTTGAAACACCACGACTTCGACATACTTTCGGCGCGACCGATGTCGTGGATTCGATGTCACATCACCAAACACAAATAAGGCTCGTCAACGCTTCACCCTTTCATCAACTTTATAGGTAACGCTTCACCCAATTATTAAAAAGGAACGTTGCGGCTTCACTATAACAACAAATTATTGACCTCAGGCTTCGGCGTCGAAACGGCGTCGATATTTTGCGACCTCTGAGGAGGGTGGGTCCACGCTTCAACTTGACGCCTGCATTAATGTGTCATTTAAAAGTGAATAAGGTTTATATTGCTAGGAAAATAGCAATTAAAAAATCTCTTTTTTTAGGGGAAACTCGAAAATTGCACGGGAAATCTTTAATAACCCCTTTAAAATATATATTACTGGCAAAAGTACATTCCAAGTGTTATAGTTCATTGGGATCGGTGTTGACTCCGTGAGAGAAATCTATAGGTCAGTGACTCTGCCTGAGTGATACTAAAGGTTTTTAGAAGCGAGGTAAATCCATTGTCTCGCTAATATGAGCTAATTTATTGTTGAGGTATTTTATTTCCGGTAGACTGGAAGGCTTTGTCCTGTTATGGCATGGTCATCGTGATAAAGATGTATTGTTTCAAGACCAGTGTGCTGCGTTTCCGCTGGCACTGAAAACCTAATTTAGTACACCTTCAACTTGAAGTTACCGCTATTTTATCAAAGAAATATATTATGCCCTATTTGAATAGCAGTTATGCTTGAAAAGATTGAAAACTCGATTAATTCAGCTTTCATTGAGGAAAAAATGCCGTTGACTTCTTAAAAAGCAGCCCTTATTGACAATGTGAAAGTGTCAAACTTCATATGTCGAGTAAATTACGGGCTTTGATGATGATAAGAACATTTGCCAGTTTGTGTGTTTGTGTGAAAAAGTGCATATGACATTCGAGCACAAATCAGTCGCATGCACAACAAAACCTGTGCCGAACTGTCTTTCAGTATTTATTAAAATTGGATTATACAGGAGTATAAAGATCACAACACAAATGTTATTTTGGGCATTTTTTTACAACGTAGAGTGTGATTCGGCACTGCCACTTTGATGCAAATGCCGATGATAAAAATTCTAGGTATTATTGCAGACATTGAACAAGCCATCAGTGATACACCATTAAACAGTCGTTGGGATAACACCTATCAATAATAATTATATCAGATTCGCGAATGGTATTCCATGGATCTCAATGAATAAGATCCGATCTGCCATCCTGTTTTGTTTGTCAGACAGGTCAAGGTTGAAAGACACGATTCAAGGCTTTACATCGGAAGCTTTCTATGTTTTAAAACCCGTTAAACCTACTTACCGTGCACAATTTGTCTCGTGAACAAATTGCACTCATTCATTACTGACGTGCGCACAGCTTTTTGCGGAGCAGGATACTTCACGGTCGCGCATGCTCAAAAAGTTCTAAATACAAATTCAGAATGGTAGAAGTTCCAGCAAACGTGGGGTCACTGCCAACGTGTCCCCAACTTTAGTAGGCGCAGGCCGGCGTCAAATGACAGTCTCACATCCTTACTGCGATCTCGATTGTAAAAACATAGGACTAAGTCTAGATGCCTCAGATCCAGCGTCGAAAGGAGCTTGGATTGACTTTTCATGCAATGGTGAATAGGATAAAGCAACTGCCCATGGCGGATTATCTGAACAATAGCTGACACAGTGCGTTCGCCATTGAAAAGTGCCTCCATGAGTGCACAGTGCGGCATGCTCCGCATGGTCTATATAGACAGACCCATATAAAGACTATGGTACTAAACCAGGGGAATTCCAGCTGATTTTAAACGTGCATTGAAGAACAAAATGATTTAACAAAGGTTTGATTTTAGAATTTCATTTCCTTTTGAATATGCCTGTAATAATACAGTAGGCCTATTACATTGCGTGTTTCTTCTCTCAATTGCATTGGAAAATCCCGAGTCCCAACTCTCGTTGGATAAAGAATCTCTTAAAAGGATGAAACATCTTACGAATTACGCTCATTGTTTTCTCTCCATAAGGCCCCAAGGAGTTGCATCACTACTGTGTCACAACAGAATAAACTGTTTGTTTATGTGTAGTCTTTTCATAGAATGGGAAAACCCACCGTCACATGCTCGCTTGAAAAAACGTAGGCCTGCATGCGGAAATGTGGCTGATTTATGGGTGTCCATTTCGAAACCAAAACCTGATCAAATCATTTCCGATACGAGCTTCCCAATTCTTTTGATGTAAACATTTCTTGCTAGAGATGGGACCCTAACAGCAGTTCCCCGATATTAAATGAAACGCATCATCATGCCCTTCAAATAGTGCTCTTTTTAAAGTGATGTAACCAGGAGAGGAGTGAAGATGAGTGTTTTTAAATCGACGCTACTCATCTCCTTTGCATCTATGGATTTGTTAAATATTAAATAACCTGTAAGAGATGGGGAAAAAAGGGGGAAAGCGCATCCTTATCGTCAATGAGGTCCAGCCCCACCCCCCGTCGAATTTCAAGGGGTCGGAGTATGAAAATGAAATTTGGACTCCTATGAAACCAGTCTCTTTTACCTCATATGGACTGTAACCCTCACCCTGGCCCAGGTGCCCTCCGTACGTAGGAAGGTGGGGAGTCCACTTAGCTAACCCTCACCCATGACTTGTCACTTTCCTAATTATCTTCCCTTAATGTGTGCGCAACTTATGCAACCATTTGTAGAATTTTCCCCCTATGATATCAATTTGTTCTTTGTTAAAACATGGGCCTCATGCTTTCCTGAATTCTCTTCTTTTTTACGACATTTTTAGGGTCACCCTTTTCAATATTTTATTTTTAAGTGATTCGATTTTTTAGGTGCGAAGTAATTTTTTTCATGCCCCCGACTCCCCCATTAGGTGTATTTTTTAACCACATTTTCCCATTTTCCCATTTTTTTTAAACTGTCGTTCCATGATTTTTTGTCTTACGAATCTATACTTTCATATAATGAGTTTAACATTAAATGCTTTCAAATGCAAATGTTGGATTTAATATTGTGATGATTGTATTGTCTACTTCCGCAATTCTGTCTTAGGGTCGCAACTGTGGTTTTTAACTAATACCCAGAATGAATAAGTCCAAAATTCACACGACAGCGGCTTGCCGGTGACCTCCCCCCCCCCCCGAAAATTCGGTTCTGGATCCGCCCTACGAACGCTTACTGTTGGTTTACTCTGGGCACTCAATCGAATGTTATACCCTATATAGCTGTGTTCAGATGTGAGAGGTCCAACAGCTGGGTCGCAACGGGAAAATAAGTCAAATTAGCTTTATTTCTTGTACAAATATTTGACTAAACGGACGGTGTACCAAAAATCGAAAGCTGAAACGTGTTTACGTATATAGCAGCTAGAATTTCAGTTGATTCCTCAAAGACTAGAGAAACCAGACATTATTTTGACTAGAATAGTGAAGATGGGAATGAAATGTTTGAATTGGGCTTTACTCATGTAGGCTAATACCGATCAAAACAGCTTCGTTTTATCGGTGTGCTTGTCTGTGGCGGTCCGATCTACATGTATAAGCGTACTTGCTCTAATATGTTCTTTCCAGACTATTTTCGAAGAATTATGATAGATTGACATTGTTGTGAAATGGAACAAGGAGAGCCTGATCACGTCTACAAAGTAAGAGGGCAAGGCGAGCCTAGTAAAGCTGGTCTCAGAGTCCGCAAAATGCCATCCATTTTTATGAGCCAGATATAGCCCATTCATTGACGTAACGAGGTAATCATATACGATAGCACTGTCCGGCTCATAACACGTGACAGTGAGTCAGTCAGTGGGTCCATCAGTGACGTACAAAGATGACTATAGGCTGGCCCTTTCTGGTACCAGCAAACATTTTCTCTGAAGCATAGTATTCCTGCACACACAACCGTTGGATTTCCGGTTTTAAAGCTAGACTGTTACACACCGACACCGTGCGGCCTAGCTGCCTTATTCCGCCAATCGGGATATATACCCTGATGACCCGGATTCCATACGCAAACAAGTGTACAGGTGCAATTACGTAATTTCATAGACCTCATAACCCAATTAAACATGCTTAGACTATAAGCAAGTATATCAAAGCTGGTCACAGAGCCCACGGGATTCTTATAAATTGATTCAAAATGGCCGGCTATTCTCTATGAGTGTTTTCATACATCTACTTTATACGCAATGGCCATGTAGCCATTTGCGTTGTGGGGTAACCCTATACGATACTGACGGGGAGACAGTCAGTCAGTCAGCGAGAGAGGTGCACAGTTGGCACAAGACTGGCCCTCTTGGATCAGCCAAAAACACAGTCCAGTTATCATTGGTTTCTCAACAGGCTCGTATAGAATACTAGAAGTCATGAATTCAGTGCGACGATTGAAGTCCCCCCAACGGCCTAGATTGTTACATAAAGGCAGGTTGTTATTCCAATAGTTTTAACGCATGTCCCTTCAACTAATCTTTTGATTTTATTTGTTCGATATACAGAGTGAGTCAAAAACAAAGAGATCGGATTAGAAGTTTTAATATGTGACTCGCTCCATTTCAAAAATAACATCGAGATAAAGTATATGATATCTACTATATAACTGTAAAAATATCACGTAGTTAGGCTATGTCTGTTTTAATCAAAAGATCACACCAGTCAGCTGTCCACCACTGCTCACTTAACGTTCTGCGCATGATGACTACCGGTACCGGCCATTAAATACAATGTAACATGGACTTTTCTCACCTCCATGAATGAACGAAAAACTTGCAAAGGAAAACAGAGACAAATCGCAATCAACGTTTCAGAGAAAAAAAAAGAATTTACTTGTTCCTCATATTCAAATCACAAAATACGACAGTAAAATAATGTTTCAGTCTTGATTAAATTAAAATTATTTAAATTTCATTTGTATTTGAAAGCCTGTGTGAAATCATTCTCACTCTTCTCAATAGCTTCCATTCTGATAGCATTGATCAATTTCAGTAATGCTGCTTCTTCTTTTAAGATGAGTGGAAGAACATGCTCTTGTGAGACGTACTTCATTGGTGTAGCAAATGTGATTGATTTTTAAGGGGAAAACCCATTAATCCAGGTCACTTTCTTGTTGACTCGCCCTCAGGCGCGGTTCTGCGGGGAGGGGCTTAAGCCCCCAACTGTTTACCCACCCCCACCCCCCAAAAAAAATATTGCCAAAAAACGAAATGGAAATAGCAGAAGCGAATGTTAGAAGGTGACGTCACATGCGAACGGTCTACCCCCCCCCCCACAAAAAATTCTCTATAGCCAGCCAGGCGCGGATCCAGAGGTGGTGTTTTTTTTGTGTCAAACCCTCCCCTCCCCTGTTGACACCTGTTGAAAATGTATTGATAATAAGAACGTACATGTGCGCCAGAGGCGTAGCCATTCGTTAGAAGGGGGCATTTGTACACTAGTTAATATAGTGTGCATAGGTTTGATCAGCGCTCCCCATTGAAAACATGGTACGAGCCTCCTCCCTCCCCCTCCCCCCATTGATTTTCGGAGGCCTAGGTGTCCGGAGAAAACAAAACGGACTGTATTTCAGCACGCTTCCCTGCAAAAAATAATGAATCCACCCCTGCTAGGCCCCCCCCCCCAACATATGGGCTCTAGAACCGCGCCTGCTCGCCCCAGTGTACAGTGTGTTAGTCACAGCGAAATAATCCATACTCCTTTCACACGGGGACTTAAATGCCTGCATGTGTCTGGAACAAGTTATTGTGTCGTTCCTATAAACACAATTACATGTCAGCCTTGTCATGGAGCACAGAGTTGCCGTACCGTGCATGAAATTGAAAAACTTCACGGAAAATCTGACCTCTGTCTCAAGGCTCACTTTGATCAAAATTGATTTCTCATAGGGGTGCGTCCAGTTGTTTTGCGTCTCCCGCTGTTTAGCGGAGATTGACACAAACGGGCAGTGTGTTCCTTCGATGGCAACTCGTGAACTTTTATCTAGTCCCCCAATGCGCAGAATTTGACTATTGACTTTGAAATATATATTCCAAGTATGTGATTCCCATTGTGTTACAGCAAGCTTGATGAGAGTTAGTAATACTAACTCACCAAACAATGGATTGGGACGTAGGATCAAGTTACAATCGCCCGGAAAACACTGATTGAATGACCTGATCCTTGCTCAAAAGTAAAGATGCAACTGTTATCAAATACCCTGTGAATTATTCCGTCTGAAATGGTATTGTTAAGAAAACAGTCATTGAGGACGATTCAAAATAGAGTGCCTGCTGGAATTTTTTTTAAACATGCATTAGCATTAGCATTTTAACATTAATTTACGAAAAAAACACAACTCGTATGTTATCTCTGTTTTTTAAAAATGTTTAGTAGTCACAGAGCTAAAACTTCAACAGGTTAGTTGTTATTCACCATGCTTTAAGATCATTGAGTGCTTTCGTTGTTTCAATTGATAGAAATGTGCAAAAAAGCAAATGCTCATAATTATATGTCTTAGTATTTTGTGGAGGTATAATTATTGGACGTACATTGTGTTTCCATGTGAGAATTATGGTTTGTCTTTTAATATGTCCCCACCAGGCATTTCATTGTTTACCGGAGTTGTTAATTGTTTAATTATATGACATACCAAACAACATACCTTTGTAAAAAAGACTTACGGGAAAATACATGTCATTATTATAGCATTTCCTTTAATTGACCAAATGAGAAAGTCATATACACTTTATATAGACGATTACACATTACACAATGTATATACATGTTGCATAACATAACAATAAAAAGGATTTGTCACTCATGAGAGTCGTACAAAATAAGCCACATGGCACTTTTTGTGTAACAAATATAAAGCCTTATTATGACTGCATACAATTTACATTAATAAACGTACATCACTAGCAGTATGAAGAACTATCAAAATGTTTGTCCTTGCAGTGAAGTCTTTAAAAGTATATAAAATTAAGTCTCATATTCAACTTTAGAGGAGTATTAACTGTTTACTCATCCAAGTTAAGGTCATGTGTTTCAAATATAGAAACCTGATATAGGGCATAAACAGTGCAAACAATGATGGTTGTAAGTTTTGTAACTACTATTTGTAACGTAAACGGACATAGCAGTAACTACTCTTTTTCCAACTTCAACCCGTAGTTGACAAGAAACACATACATGTAGTATACGTAGGCTGCACGGGTACGTCGTACAGAAAGAAAGATCATGACATTGTTACTAATTAGCGGCTGAAAAGTTTTAGGCTTCTTATTTACACATTTATACCCTAAGCGCTCCCCAAGAAGAAAAAAACAATAAAACCAACGTCCTCGATATCATATAGTTTTCGAACGGATGTTTTAATTATGGCGCTTACTCCGTCCACGACTACGCCTCACAGTTGACCGGACGGAACGAAGAAAATCAGATTGCTCAGGGATTTTACCGCAGTGGCAGGTCAGCATCAGCTTAAAGACCTGCTTAAAGTACGGGTGCTTGGTGGCATAGATGATGGGATTGATGCAGCTGTTGACGAGAAACAAAGCAGCAGTCCATGGAATGATTGGGTCACTGGGCGGGATAAGTAAGGCGATCCCGTAGGGTACGATGCAGACGGTGAAGGCGCACACCACGTAGAACAGGTTCTTGGTGATCTCGACCTGGCGCCTGCTTAGGCGTTTCTTTGCAACGCTCAGGTTCTGCGAGCGTCTGACAGGAGACGACGGCTCCAGTTCCCTGGCACCGCTGGTGTTATTCTCCCGATAGTTTGAGGTTTCTGATAACTCTATGGACTTCTCCTGGTTGGTCATCAGGACCTTGGTGTGCTGCCTGACGTGCCTGAAGATGTTCACGTAGCTGACAATGATGATGATAAAAGGGACGGGGAGGAAGACTACCGACTGCAGAAGACTGTAGTAAGGCGCCAATTCGTGCGAGTTCTTGTGAGTGCAGGTGCTGTATTTTTCCGTGTAGCCCAGCTCACCGAGTCCTAACATCGGAGGAACCCAAGCCACGAGGAGGGGGATCAACCAGACGACGGTGACCATGACCGCGAGATAGGCCGGCTTGTAGCACGTACGGTATGTCCTTGATGGACGGGTGATGAGCATCCAACGGTTGATGGCAATGGTGGCGAGCGTGTACAGGCTGCAGCCGCCACAGGTGTAGGAGATTAAAGCCACGGCGACGCACAACTTCTCCGGCAGGGGCCATCCCAGTTCAGGGCTGGTGAACAGCCCCACTGCATTCATGGGCAGGATCAGGCACACCAGTAAGTCAGCCACAGCCAGGTTGACCACGAAGACATTGGTCACTGTCCGGAGCTTTCTAGACAAGATGACTGCCAGGATGACCAGTCCGTTGCCGAATGTCCCCACAATGGAGACGATGACGAATATGGTGCCCACGATGCATCTTTGGGTGTAGTCGTTGAACGTGAACTCCTCGTCGTAATAATCCTCATCATTGTTGTCTAGGGTTGTTGCCACACCATACCCATGGGTGATGAACTCTGTCGCGGTGGAGTTCGTCCCATTGGTTTCCAGAAACGCAAACCTCGATCCATCAGTGCTAACGAAGTCGGTTGTTCCTGCCATGATTTACAGGGGCTAGGTAAACAGAAGGTTCTTGTGCTTGTGCGATACAAGTTTATGCCGTCCCAACACAATACGGCTATAATTAATAGCAGTGTGACAGTGATTTCACAGCCAAATTCCGTGTACTTCAAAAGCCTGTGACTGTCTGCACGCCAGTCGCCCGAACACGAGCACTTGAACACAAACAGCAGAATGGTTGAGTCTATCGTACGATTCAGCGGGGACAACTTAAATCTGGCGGCTTTTCAACTCTGCGTGTGTGTGTGTGTGAAAGTTGCCTCAGGCTGATGCATCCTCATTGAATGTAATGAATCGTCTCCGTCCTCTTGTTTACGTATCATGACACTACCGATGCGTACCGCCGTTCTAAACAACTGCAAGTTCATATTCGTCATTGTAAATTGTAACCTGCAGTTGATGACACACAAACATTCTATTACGGGAAGCGCCCAAGATAGAAACCCCCATTCGCAGTAGTACAGAATACCGTGAACTGGATTTGGTCAGCACTTTGTGCAGCAGTACCACTGGGTACAGTCATGTCGCGGTTGGCTGCACAAAGTGTGTGGAAACCATTGGCGTTGCAATAGTCCTTTCAAAGTGCAAGCACTCTCAATTTTCAGGTCAGACTATTGACGTTGCTTTTCGAATTACTGTATAGCAAGGCCTTTGCGCTGACTCATTGTATCATTTAGCGAAAGTATTTCTGTCGATAGTCCAGCATGGTAACCGGCCCCAGCTATCAGGGATTGAGCTTCATGGTTTTGACGCTTTGATTTTGATAGTCAATCCACCTTGCATGCATTAGTCAGTGCACTATGGATTACACGATGTCGTCATCAAAAAGTTTTTATTGTGAACTTCGGCGCCTGTTATGATTATGATTTCAGTCACGATGACTTCGCAGACCGTGAAATAATGCTGACTCAGTCTGAGTCATTCAAATTCAAAGCGAAGTGACAATGATTTCTGTGAAGACACGATGAAAAGTAGAATATGCATAAGAGTTACAGTATTTAAATGTAAAAACTTAATGTAAATGTAAATACGTTTTACCCTAGAAAATATATTACTGAAAATACACTTTATGTCAATAGCAACCAGTTAAGGTCAAACGCGAACTGATAACCTGCACAACATGACAATAACTAATGGCTTTGTTTTGAATACATTATCATATCCTATATAAAAGTTTTTACGCTGTCTGATGTCTGTCTATGTGTAACGTTTTTTTGTAAAAAGCCGAAGAGTGTGCGCAATCAAGCACAAAAGACAACAGTTAATGGAGAGACTTGGTTATTGTACCCAGGTCCTTATAGTGGTACATGCCCCGATTTCACTGTCCTCTGAAGTCACAGATGACAGATATTATATGAGCTATTCAGACTTTGAATAGTTGAGTATTACATTATCTCTATAAAAACACTCCAAAACGTATTGCTATTACTAACAACATAACGTTATGATGAAAAATGAGGAAAACTACCCTTAAAGCATCGATCGTACGAATTCGTACATAATGAATATGCAATTCGACTAAAAAATTCTTCAATTGAGGGCGCACTGACACCCAGCTAGAGGACGCCGCGCGGATGCATCACGCCAATAAAAAAAACCAACCGCAAAAGTAACAACAACAACAACGAATGTCCACAAGGCCACCAAGTGACTGTGGTGACTAAACGGCAAAAAGCTGTCCATTCTTGAGCAAGTTCTAGTAGTTCTTCGAGGGGCCGGAGACTTGGGACTTCCAGGTCGAGCGAGGCCTTTCTCTGGGTCTCCTCCAGCACATGAGTACATCCCTGAGTGAAGCGTCACGCACAGATGAAATCGTACTTTTTTCTGACGCCCAGCAACTTCCTCGTGCGAGCAGTTTAGTTGCAGTGATACAGTTTTTTTTTCAATGTATTTCATCTCGACCAAATGAGTTGTAATCAGTTCGTAATTCGTATATTGAAGGAAAATCTGACAATATAGTTTACTTCTTTACTATCGTTACTTTTTAGAATTTGTATTTCCCACGGCGGTGTGAGCTGCTAATGTGGGTTGGTTGGTGGGTTTGGGTTGGTGGGTGGGTGGGTGGACAAGCATTATCACTGTGTGGACTTCCGAACAAAAGATGTCCACATAAACCAGGTAGCAGCGACGTTGTGTGGACTTGTTCACGTCCACACAAGGTTTTCCCCTCTCTAGAAAACAGGTGTAGAGTCATTTTTGGGTTAGGTTTATCAGTGGCAAAATGAAGAGAAACACTAAAGGGAATAACAGAGGAAAAAAAATTGGGTTGAAAGAGTTTTCACAGTTTGAGAAAAAATGATTTGTTTTCACTGGTTTTTCTGAACTACACGAAAACAAAGGAATGTCAACACTAGGTATGTAAAACAAACCTGCGTGGGTGGGTACTTTACTCGGCAATAATATTGTATTCATACAACTCAAGTATAACAGCTTTGCAAGTATAACAACTTTGCATTGGAAGACCGGTTTTGCAAACACTGTTGCGCATGCGTCTAATTTGCATACTTTTTGCAATTTAGATTACGCCCCATTCCATTTCGTTTTCTGTACTCTCGAGGTACCGGTACGGCCCGGGTGCCGTAAAGCCGTCTTCACACGTTACCCGGCCTCGCTGCTACCCGGCCGCCGTGGGTTGTACCACTTGGTGCTTGTTAAATAATGGAAAACATTATGCTAGCCGTCATGCATGTTACGTTACAGGACCTTTTTTTTTCATTTTCAGTGAACGGTACATGCAGCCACGTTATACAAACTCAACAACCATAGTCTGGGATTCATTTTAAAACCAAACAAGTTTCTGACCAATAATGGACCTATGCAATAACCCTATTTCCTGCGGGGAAAATGGTCAAGGTTGCATTCTCATTAGCTTTACTGGGGGAGTTTTATTTCCATTTCATTTGGGTATATCAGCGTGTGGTTTTATGAGCGATCAGTCTGATCCCTATTTTTATGCGCCGTTGCGTGAAAAAGACTCAGATTTTCGAGGAAAAAAAGTCAAATTGAACAGAAAAAAAATGCAATGCCGTCGCGTTACACACCTAAGTAGTTTTTCGTCCTTAATCTTTCCACTGATTATGTAAATGCAAGGCCAGTTTCGTCAGATTTCACTGCCCTTTGGGACCATTATTGACCGCAACACTAAACACTCTGCACACAGAATAGCCGTCACTAGATTTTGATAAATGCGTTCTGATAAATCTCTTGCAAGTCAACCTCGTTCCCACTACCTGTTCTCTCACCCTGGTATTGGATCATTTGCATATCCAATTTTTCGGATACGTATGTAAATGAGGAATAGTCTGATGCTTGCCTGTGCTTTACATCAGGGTTTGTTTTTGTACCGTATGTGCTGTCTGAGGTAAAAATATAATCAATTCGTCGCGTCAATACGAACACATAATATTTTTTCAAAGTTGAAATATTACAATCTTATTTCCAGGCAATATGCAGTATCACATTTCATTTTAATTTATATGAGCAAATTGGAAAGGAAAGTATTGGTTTTGAGGTACTATAAATGGACGTAATAATTACAATGAACGTAAAAACACGTAATGCACGTTGGAAATAACAACACCAAGTACACGTTATAAATTCATCACTAGCCAATTGCCCTATCGAATCAGGATACAGGAAGAAGTTCCCATCCCAAGGCTTACTAAAATCAAGTGACCCCCTCGACGAGGTTGCTTCCAGTTAAGTGTTTACTTGTGGCATACGTAACAACGGGGGAAACTTTTTTTTTAATTAAGAAAAATAAATGGCACTTTGGCAGTGCAGTGGCAACAGGTATCGTCAGACCCCATAAAAATATTTTATTTCAGATGAGAAAACTCCGAACTTGCATCCATTTCATACCATGGATACTACTGGAGAAGCTGAAGGACGTACAGGCCTGGTAAAAAAAAAACCGAACATAATAGCCAATTTACACAAAAAGCAAATATTGATTTAGTCCGATTAATTTAATAGTCTTATTTCTTCCTGATTTTAAAGTACAAATGGAATCCAATTGAGGTTTTTTTTCTTCATTGGCTTTACTAGAATGTTCCGGAAAAACATTTGTTTTTGTTCTGATTTTGTTTCAACCTCTTCTTGTTCTTCTATCTATAGATTGGATAAAGAAAACAAAATGGCACCTTCGGCAGTGCAATGGTAATAAGAGAACAACAAGTTTGCATTCATAATATACAATGGACACTACTGAAGAACAGAACTACTTGTGGTAAAAAAAATATATAATAGCCAATTTATACAAAGCACATATCGATCTAATCGGATTAATTTAATAGTTTAATTTTTTCCTGAATGTATATGACGAATGCAAACCACTCGAGAACTTGTTCCTCTTTTTTTCTTTTGTGTGTGCGTGTGAGTTTGTTTCTGCATGCTGTAGGGGACATTGAACAATAGAGGGCTATCGGATTCGTGTACAAACAAAAGAGGGACAATAGGGGGTCCCCGATTGCAGGCAAATACACGGTACACGTGTGTGTGGGTGTGTGGGTAGGTGTTACATTCACTGTGTGGACTTCCGAACAAAAGAGGTCCACATAAACCAGGTAGAAGCGACGCTGTGTAGACTTGGGCAAGTCCACACGGTTTCCCCATTTCTGGAAAACAGGTTTAGAGGCATTTTTGGGTTAGATTTCTCGGTGGCAAAATGAAGAGAAACACTAGAGGGGATCATAGAAAAAAAATGGGTTGAAAGAGTTTTCACAGTTCGAGAAAAATGAGTTTTTTCACTGATTTTCTTAACTACACGAAACCAAGGGAATGTCCACACTTGGTAACGTAAACATGCGTGTGTGTGGGGGTGTGTGTGGGTGTGCTCTTACATATTGGCACTTATGGGGTACCGGAAACAAAGGGTAACAATAGGGACAATGGTACCCCGAAAGTCTGTCTTTAGAAATTGAAGTACCCCATAGCCCTAACGTTATGGGTTTTGAGATTTCTAAGGAGACAAATAGGACAACAAAAGAGGGGGATTAGGGTCAAACAAAAGAGGTACCCCATAAACCCCATATGCTAAGTGTGTGTGTGTGGGTGGGGGTGGGGGTGAGTTTGTGTTACATACCCTATGTGGACTTGTGAACAAAAGAGGTCCACATAATGCAGGTTGTGTTAACCTTATGTGGACTAAGCCGTGTCCACATAAGGTTTTGCCCTTTCTGGAAAACAGGTTTAGAGGCATTTTTGGGTTAGGTTTATCTGTAGCAGAATGAAGAGAAACACTATAGGGAATCATAGAAAAAAAATTGGGTTAAAAGAAATTTCACAGTTTAAGTAAAGTTATTTTTTGTACCGAGTTTTCTTAACTACACGAAAACAAAGCAATGTCCACACAAGGTATGTAACGTAAGTCTGTGGTGTGTGTGTGTGTGTGTGTGTGTGGAATTTGTGGGATTTGAATACGTAATAAATTGTGTGGATCGTTGTAAATACAAAGACTTGCTTCAGATATCTTTGGATATAGGGACTCCCAGTGAACTATAAAAGTATTAACCATGATATAAATTTCTGCATGCATTATGTAGTTGAGGTTATTTTGTTGCGTATACCTTATAGACGACGTCAGAGCCGAGTTGCTAGCTCTTTGCCATCAAGGAATAGCAAGTTTATATTTTGTTTCATTTATTTGTTATTCCGTTTTATAATGACACCAACTTTTTTTGTCAAGGGAATTTGTAGCTCAGAACTCAGCCTGAATGAATAAGAATGGCCTTCAACATCGAGGCGTCAAATCTGAATTGGCAATGCTGATGCATTATGGACATCGGGAAATGTTCAGGCCAGTGAACCATACTAGCCAGCTTGCGCACATTCATATATATAACTGATTGCAAACAAACAAAAAATAATGTGGACGAACTGTTATTATATAAACCTGCAGCCTTTCTGATTTAAAGGAAGTACATTGTACGATCATTTAAACAGAAATAGTTGTTTTATTTTGATCAAATGATGTGGTTAAAGTACCCGGAACAAAGGAAATTGAAGGTGCCCGTTCGTCATAAATTTGCCGCCAGGGGATTTTGAACGCATTTCCCATGAAATGATCATATTAGTCGGAAAAAAACATTTGATGTGATAGTTCACACAACTCTACTCTGAAAAAAAAATGTGGTTTCCAGCGAAAGAATTTTGAGCTTCAAATGCGTTTGTCTTTAAAAGTCGAGCAGTTGAAAATATAATGTGACACACATGTGTTTTTTGGTTCCGTTTTTGGAACGACAGTAAAACTTCTCTTAAGCGGCACCAGTTCACAGCTTTGGCTCATATTTCAATGGCTTTTTATTCAGACTTGTTATGCTGCATAAAATTCCCCTTTTTTGCAGTTTACAAATAGCCTCACTCGATGCATTATCTGTGGCGCCGAAATATGGACAACTCTATAATTACACAGCTTTTGCTGGTCCCAGAGTCGACAAAGCGTATTAGTGGCGGAAATATTAATACTACAATCTTCGCCTTGTATGTTAAGCTTTCACGATAAGGAAACTGTATTTTTGCTGGTCCCAGAGGGCCAACGTAGAGTCCTCTGCGCACCTATATCTCACTGACGGACTGACTGACTGACTGACTCCCCCCCCCCCCCTAACGACTGACTGACTCTCTGACTGACTGACTCTCTCCCCGACTGACTGTCACAAAAAGAAATGTTGACTTTGGTCGAATGAAGACTGTACCTTACCTTATGCCAAAATAGTTGAAGTTAATAATATTTTTATTTAAATGATCGATAATAGAGTGTTCGCTGCCTTATATTGTGATGGTTCACAATCCAAATGCTTCCAAAGTTGGTCTATTTATTTCAAAACGCACAATAATATTGCTGCACCATGAGAATCTCTGCAGCAACAGACCCTAAGCACGATTGGCCTACTTTAAAGCCATCCGACAGACGCCGACTCTTAAACATTAATTTAGTATTTTGTGTAAATAATCTTCAGAATCTCAATGGCCACTAGATGCCAAGCAGGCAGTCATCTGACCATGAAACGGTGAGAGTTGCGGGTACATGATGCATATGTTCTTCTGAAGACTAGCTATGCATGGTGATAGAAAAACAAAACAATTTTCACGCTACACTGAAAAGTGGACAACGCAGTGACGCAGATTGCTAGCAGCACCTGCCGCATTGGAATCATTACATATTTCGGCCGTTGAAGACAGTCATGTTTTAAGAGAGTACATTTGCAAGCGGTACTCAGTTGATGTTTACTCAACCCTGATCAATGAAAGCCTTGGTCGATGACCACATCTAGTTACGTTGACGACGAACCGTATTCATGGAGAACTCTACAGACATCCCGCCATTCGAATTCAGTGACATGATCCAGAGAACCATTGTCGCCTCGCTCATCCTGATCATATCACTGGTTGGAATCATCGGCAACTCGCTGGTGATCTTGGCCGTGCTGCTGTCCAAAAAGCTCCGCACGACCACCAACGCCTTCGTGGTGAACCTGAGCATAGCGGACCTGCTGACCTGCCTGGTCATCCCGTGGGATGCCGTGGCTTTGTTGGGTAAAGACGGCCTGCCGGTTGGCGAGTGGATATGCAGCATTGTGGCTGCGGTCATCTTCACAACTGTGGGTTGCAGCATCTGTACGCTAGCCTCCATCGCCCTGAACCGCATGCTGCTGATCACACGGCCGACGGCCACATACCGGCGAATATACACGCCAAAGAAGATCGCCGTTTGGCTGGTAGTCATCTGGCTGGTCCCACTCCTCACCACTACCATTCCCCCGCTCCTAAACGTGGGCGCTCTGGGATTCAACCAACAGTTCCACTTTTGTGGATCAATCCCCACCCATCCCAATTACAACGCATTCAATCTGATCATCTCAGCAGTCTTGTACCCTATCCCGTGTGTCGTCATCGTAGTCAGCTACTCCCTGATCTGGATTCACCTGCACCGTCAAGCCAAGAAGCTTGTTAAGCGACCCGTCTCCTCACCCACCAGCGTGTCCGCGATCGCAAACAACCAAGACGCTATTCCCATGGACCAGCTCCCGGTACCAGCACCTACCAGCAGCGCTAACCGGTCTCCAGGAACTAGTCGCCAGACCGAGGTCACCAAGAATATGCTCTACGTCGTGTGCGGCTTTGGTCTCTGCATTACCCCGTACTCAATCAACCTGTTTGTCGATGATAAAAGCCCATTAATACCCTACACCACCGTCATAGTGCTCCTCAATAACTGCATCAACCCCTTGATCTATGCGACCAAGCACCGTGACTTCAAGACAGTCTTCGGCTGTATCTTACGTCGCCGGTGGGTCCTCATCCCAAACCCGTCAAATTTTCTTAAAGCACTCACGAGGTGATTGAAACAGTGTAGGCACGCTCCCTTACATAATGAAAGGTGTCTAATAAGTGAGAGGTATATTTTAAAAAATAAAATCGCTTCTGATTCGTTCCATGTCGAATTTAAGTACTTGTTTAGATCAATTTGTCACGCTGTAGCGTATAATAATACCTCTCAGTAGTCCTAGTTTAATGTACTGTCCTTCAAACCTACTAGACATCGTATGCATGAATCGATGACAACGACTTGCATAGGGGGCCTATAATGTATGTATTAATGTTATCCAAGACGTAATTGAAAGACGCCCTGTAACTGTGGACACTTACTCTCAGACCAGCAGCCACACGTACGTGATTACTCGTTATTAAACTCTGTAGCCTTTGAGTTCCGAATTTCTTTCGATTGAACGGGTTGATTTTTAGATGGAGAGGGCAGTCACCTCTTTGTAAATAAATTATTTCGTTTCTTGTGCTGGCGTTCGTATGAGAAGAACATTGTATTGTTTTACAGAAATTTTCCAAACCACGGCAAACTGTCTGCCTGTGGTTCGACTCCAGATTTATTAGGGTCATTTTGAAGCAATGTGCAAACGTAATGGCGACATGCCAGACTTTTGTTTAATGGTACACCTTTCTCATGTTCCTTGTCAAAACCACATGACAAGGCTGTCATAACTATTTGGATGTGGCCTCATCTGCTGTCCGTAATGGAGTGGGCCCATTTAGGGTTCACTCACAATATTGTGTCCACCTCATCTCTAAAAAG
Source organism: Patiria pectinifera (assembly GCA_029964075.1). Classification (NCBI taxonomy): domain Eukaryota; kingdom Metazoa; phylum Echinodermata; class Asteroidea; order Valvatida; family Asterinidae; genus Patiria; species Patiria pectinifera. The sequence goes on along the minus strand of CM057139.1, from coordinate 9,525,114 downwards.
TTAAGAGCTGAATTCCTACTTCAGGGGCCGGGTCTTAAAAGCTCGTGAAGCTGACGCCAAAGACGAAGGTAAAGTTCCAATAAATCCCCTAGGTTTTGCGACGCCAGGTTTCGACCCTTTACTTCCCGGAGCCGGAACATGAACTGAAATGATGCATGCAGGGCCGAATTTCATGGCCCCTGCTAACCACATAATTCCGGCGAGCTTTCGACAGTGGCTCATCCAGGGAGGAGGGATGGCAGAGGAGGCACCTTGCCCCCCCCCCCCCCGGCGGATTTTTGTTGACAATGTTTTTCTTTTCAGCAATTATTTAAATAAATGGTGAGAGATTTCTGACATCAAGCCCAAAAGAGAAAACCCGTCCCAAAACCATTACAATGCGCCTTGAAAATGCGCATATAATTTGCAGTATGCATAATAATGGTCAGTTTGGCAGAGCGCCCATTTGGAAGATAGGTACACCCCCCCCCCCAACATCATGTCATATTTCATTTTCTTTTCAATTTTTGGTGGGTTGACTATTGACTTTCCGAGAAATTCTCGCCCAAAGAAGACGACCCTTATTTTCCCCAAAGCGGAACGGTAGCCATCGTGAAAAAGATCCCCCCACAACATGGTAAAATAGCGCCACTTTCGAGCCCAATTGCATCCAAATTCCAAAATGCTCAGAATTGGAAGCCCCAAGTCCGGGCCAGAGGTTAATGGCCATATCTATTTCATTCTCCAATGTTATGGCTCTCAGAACTCTCTAATATATAATATTTTGAGGGTATAGCTTTTATTCATGAGCTCGGAGGATGGATTTAGGCCTTTTTACCGGTGTGCATCCTTGAAGCAAATGGTCCGCCATCTTGGATCCCTAAAACGAGTTTCGTAGTTGAGGTTTATACAGCAATTCCCTTAATAATATTATTCTGTGGATGTTGGCCTGTCATAGGATTGTTTCAGTGTTAAAAATCAGGTCAGAAAATACAATACAATCTTATATTCGCACCCTGAGGACGACTCGAATATCAACTGCCCGTGAATAAAACCTGCGGGTATTCTGCGCGTGTGAGACGGATGAGAGGATATCGATGGCGGACGCTGCTTCGATGACGGAATGACATCAGCCTGTACAGCATACATGATTACAACTAGCCCGAATAGAGGTCAATGGTGCAGATCCGATGTTTTGAGCTTTCCGATTTTACCAACTGAGGGCAGCATTACAACCGGATAGTAAGTTTAAGGTTACAGACCATTCCCCAATGGTAAATGCTCCCACTTCAGAAATTCAGAAGAAATACTCACAACTCTCCAGGGTATTCAAGACATGCATCAATTTAAAGCTTATTTTATCATTTTTCATTTTCTGTTCAAATTTTTTTAGGGGTAATTCGATGATTTCTAGGAGAAATTTCCATCCGAAGATAATCACCCCTAAAAATACGGTCCTAGCTGAAGCCTATCGCCATTTTGAAAAACGCCTATGCTCCATTGCAAAATAGAGCACTTTTTGAGCCCAATTCCATCCGAATTTCACAGAAATACAAGCTCACAGTCCTGTGCACGGCTTCCATCCTTCTTTTTGTAAAACCCGCAAGTTCACGGCCCACAAAATGATGCAATACCCAATAATTTGAGGGCATGCAAATTTTGATTTGGCCAGCGTAGGCAATTTTGGGCCTATTTAATTGCCTTGAACCTTAAGGCTGCGTCTGGTTTGACAGGATTTCTTGTTTCCCCCCCCCCCCCCCCCCCCCGGGGTCAAAATTCGGCCACGCCATACCCGAGTGATTTTCGAGATTCTCATGCTGATACTTTAACTTAGGAACAGTGCGACTGGTCTACATACATGTAGTATTTTTGTGAATGCGTGGGCGATCATAAGAAAATATGTTGGTTGCGAATTGCGAGAGATGTTTCTTGTGAGTGATGAGAGAAATCAACTATTTTACTATTTTGCGTATGGTGCACATCTTAAGTTATTCCGTATCAGCAGCAACGTTCGAATGTCACTCTGGTCTGTCCCTTCCTTACCGTTGAAGGGGGTACTTGTGCACGGAGTGCATGCTAATCATGCCGCAAATGTTTGATGTGATGCTCAAAACTGACGGCGTACGAATACATTTTCCCGCGAAAAAAAATCTGAACAGTAATCCGGTTGGCATTTTGCCAAATATAACCTACGATAAAAGGTCAAGGCTAATAAGCTCACTTCTTTGATTATCGGACCAAGTGTACGTTTCTGGGTTCCAGACTTGACATTTAACGTTTCCGGCTTGGGGACACAATATCTTGGCCTGTTCTCCGTTGAGGTAGGAGACAATATTGGGGGGGGGGTGCTAATTCCTGGGAGGAAACTGTCCGGGGACACTGTATCCTGGAAAAAAAACAGGGATATCCGCCCAGCTCAGGGGGACAAAATATGAGGATAAAAAAAATCGCCTTCCACACTAGCAATAACGCGCGCATAAACGACCATGCAAGCGAATCACTTCCCGTTTAGTAGAAGCACCTGACCATGTCCCTAAATCTTTACTCTAGAATAATACATTCTTGATCGACACAATAGAGAAGAAGAAAAAATCCGATTTGTTGTATTTGAATAAAAACGTGCTATGAAACGCAAAATTGTTCTGATGCAGCATGCCCCATGATAAAACAAAAACATGAAACGTTCTGGCAAAAGGAGACAGAACTGGGTAGAGTGCGAAATGAGGTTTTGCAGGTATTAGGAGATAGAATACAATTCTCCTTACAGTACTGTTTGTTGCACGTCGATAGAACATTCCGTTGACAAGTTATGGCTGTTTTAAGTTCGCGTTTAACGACATGTCAAAGTAAAATACGGTACTGAGAAAATGGCCTTTAACGTTCGAGTTTTACATGAGTGAAAATTAAAGATTACAATTTGTTTCTCCTAGGCCTTTAATACATCTTTATCCCACGATTGTTATACTATTTCTTTAAAATATGCGTATAAAATATTACCGAATATTAATAAACCTGAAAATTAGAGAAACTTCATCACTCTTAGTTTTTTACATTATTTTTCCACGATGGCCTGTGCCCAGTTCCGTCTCATTTTAGAACGCATTCTAATTTCAAAAAGTACCTGAGCAAATGAAGACTCCTACAGATGTCCTGCATTAAAATTATAAAGGTTGGTTTCAATATAAATCTGTATTCGTCACATTTAGATTAAAGGTCAACTATTGAGTGTATATCTGAAAACTTTGCGTAACTTGATTTCAAAGAACAATTTAACTAACTCGTAGTACAGAATCGTCCGACGATATTTAATTCGAGTTAAACTGCCAGTGCCGAACCTATAGGGGGTTGCAATCGGGCCCCCTTCAGTCGCTGACTAAGTATACTGGAGCCAAGAAAATGGGGTGCGCCTAAAGTTCCTCACTAGGAAGCATCGAGGATTTTAAAGGCCCCCCCCCCCCTCATATCAAACACCCCCTTTCCTGAAAGCTAGATCCGCCCCGTTCACTCAAACGATATGGATGCTTATTTCGTATTCCATGCGTTTTGTTTTTTGATGCCGTAGTGGTCAATGATTCCCACTGTCAACCTTGTGAGTTTTTGGGGCACGTACTGAACACTATCACCTTCGAAACGCCGACAAAGGCCAGTTGAGCAACCATCCGTAAAACTCTCTATAGTGTTGGCATAATACAGGCCTAGCCTACGCAACGTACCTGTACTCCACAGTCCACGTACAGTACATGTACATATACTGTACTTGCACAACTATACAGTACGAATACGCGTAACACTTGCGGACCACGCCAACTACAGTGGGTCAAACTTTCATTGTTGTAAAAGACAACACTCATAAAAGTTCAATAGGTGTTTTCAGACTAAGTGGAATCGGAATGCAGTGTGTTGACACACAGGACTTCAGGAGTACATGTACATGACAAACCACTAGATTTTCGAAAACATTTTGTGTCCAAGCAAAGGGTAACTACAACGTAAGCCAAATGGACGGGGTTATTGAAAACTCCACAGAGACTCCTTCGTATGAATTCACTGACTACACACAGAGAGTCATTGTGGCCACGCTGATTATGATGATATCCGTGGTGGGACTCGTCGGGAACACAATGATTCATTTGGCCGTGCTTCTTTCCAAGAAGCTCCGTACGGCCACCAACACCTTCGTGGTAAACCTGAGCGTCGCCGACTGGCTGACTTGCCTGGCCATTCCGTGGAACTCCGTGGCGTTGCTTAGCACGGACGGGCTGCCGGTCAGCGAGTGGTTCTGCAAGGTGGTCGCCACCGTCCAGTTTACCACCGTGGGCTGCAGCATCATCACCCTGGGATTTATCGCTTTGAACCGTCTGTTGCTCATCACCCGACCTACCACCACCTACCACTTGCTCTACACACCTAGAAAGATCGTCCTATGGTTGGCACTGAGTTGGTTAATCCCGCTACTGACTAGCCTCCTACCTCCATTGACGGGTGTTGGTGCCGTAGGCTACAATCCACAGTTTTACTTCTGCGGATCCAAACCATCCAATCCTCACTACAACACTTACAATATCATCATTGCGGCAGTCTTGTACCCTATCCCCCTCGTCACCATCGTCGTCAGCTACTCACTCATCTGGCTCCATCTGCGCCGCCACGCCAAGAAAATGATCGGTGCCCCGAAAAAGAAACCTAAGTACGCCCCCACCAACATCCCCATGGTGCCGTCTCATCATGATTCGGAGGAGAACAGTGAGTACGCTAGTCGGTCAGGCACAACGGTGAACAACAGCCCGTCTCGAAAACGACGTCGACAGACCGAAGTTACCAAGAACATGGTGTATGTGGTCTGCGGGTTCGGTCTGTGTGCCACCCCCTATGCCATTAACCTCTTCTTCTTCGACATGGGCCCCACCATACCCTACACAACTGTCATCCTCCTTCTGAACAATTGCATCAATCCCTTAATCTACGCGACCAAGCACCGTGATTTCAAGATAGTCTTCGGTTGCATCCTCCGTCGCCAGTGGGACAAGATTCCGAACCCCTCTGACTTTTTGAAAAAAGTGAGACGAACCAAATGTTGTGGTGCCTAGAGGATAATAATGAAAATTAATTAACAAGACTGTGTTGGTGGAATAGGAATACAAAAGTTAATGTTATAATGAATTATCTTGACCTTATTGCACAACACCAGTTTTTCTTGGATGGATAAGTAGATGCCGAGAAAGCCATCTTTAGATGGCCGCAATGCATTTGGTCACTTTCTCACGAGAAGTTGAAGCACGTTCATTTTGGGCTACCATTGTACAGTGTTGTTGGTGTGCTTATGATTGATCACAAGTACGTACATCACAGGTTTGGTCACAACGTGAAACACAGTTACTTCACACTCACAGATCCTGTCACACGGAATGGGGGGATGCATGATGGACACTAACAAAATAATGACTTTGTTCAGTCCACAGTTTATCCGAATAGCTGGTACATTGTAGTTGACTTGGAACCGGATGGCATGTGTTGGACTTGAGATGGCTAGTGATGACTGATAATGGTAATCCATCACAAACAAAATGTACCTCGGTTCAAAACCTCCGTCCAATTCAAATTACACACCTGTTCCAAGTTCAAAATTACTCATCAGGATCGAGATTAATCACTTCTCCCCAATTGGAAAAAAGACCCAGTTGTTGTTGTTGTTGTTGTTGTTGTTGTTGTTGTTGTTGTTGTTAATGTTGTTGTTGTTGTTGTTGTTGTTGTTGTAAAATGGCAGTATGCATAAGAAATTACTCGTGTAAATGAGCGTGTTCAACTTGGCGTCACCATGCCTGAAGACCGTTAGTTTTGTAAATACATAAAATGCAAGCTCGAGTGAATGCCAATATTATTTCAACTGTACAACATTGTACATGTACAGTATTTTGACTTAACGTGTCAACTCTCGTTTAGTTTTTATAGCAAACATAAAGCCTTGGTCCCGACTGTGCATTTGTGTGTTCAGTGAATAGGATGGGTACTCCACTTTATACAAAATTCTGATACATGTACTGCAAACGTTTTTGCTATATCCGGCTGAGTTTGTATTGGAGAGAGAGTCGCGACTTGATATTGTTTGTATGTGCCCATTGTTGGTCATTACACTCCAAGTGAAGGTTTGGAAACACGTCACCATAAAGCTCTGGGACCTGTAGCCTCAAATATCACATCCTGTGGAGGTGTTACCGGAAGGAACGATTGTCCTTCACGCTGGTCACACTGTTTCATTTTTTTAGGGTACTGGGTCGGTAGTAAATTGATATTTAAAGGTGTTGCAGTTTTACTCGATTGCTAAAACTGCAACACCTTTATTTAGCTTAGTTTGAACGAATATCATAGTGGTGGTTCCTATCATTGCCGGTCGACCCAGTTACTGGAATCTTTGCTTTTTTTTTTACCTCACTCACTCACTCGCTCGCTCGCTCGCCCGCTCACTGTCGCTTTTGAACCGGCAGTGCTGTCGTATGGGATTAGCCCTTTAAGCCAATGAGTGGGCTAAATCCGGCCCATTGTGTACCCATTCTGAATTAATTGAATTGAATTCAATTGTCAAGTTTGTCCGTCTGCCATGCTGTCTGACGAAAAAAATCAAACTGAACGAAGCTGCGACACGTGATTTTCCTAGTGGTTTGGAGATAGTTTGTAGTTCGATATACGTTAACACATTTTATCCTGCAGTCACCGCTACAGTGTGGGACATTTTTAAATGCACGGAGCTCAATTTTACAACTTTCCCTAAAAGTCAAGTTTAGAAGGCAAACTTGTTCAGAGTCTGTTTGTCAATTTGCAGAACTGAATCGCCCATTGTTCGATCGTCACAATATGCATAGTTTCAAGCGAGTAGCCTATTAATCATTTCACGTGGTTGAATAAGACGATGGTGTTTCATACAAAAGGTATCATTTCGCCGAGGGGCGGTGGGGGCGGTCACGTTTCCACCCACCATGTTCGACACCCCTCTGCCCTATATTTCAACATTTACCTTTACGTCATTGATATACGTTTTCATCCTTGTCCGTCATGCAGATTGATGTGTTTCGTGTGAATATGACCTTTTGAAGATTAAAGTGACACGAAATGTTGGTAAAACCTACACAGACGGGGAAATTCTGTGGATTAATTGGTATTATACTTTGATCTGCCCAAATAATTGCTTTACTGTGTAAGTTTTTGCATTTTGCTCTTTTCGTCTGCATATACATGTACTCGGTCGTTTCCGGCGAGTCACTGATATGTCATGACCTCATACAACGCGGCAAAGTACTACCGAGGTGCAGATGTACAGTTGTAAATCTATACATGTATACTTCTACAAATATATGCATATTCATTCATAATTATGTACATATTCATATTATTTTTTTTGTATTTATTGTGGGTACTTGAAATAGAATGGTATATGGGCAGTTGAAATTAGTTGATATACATGGGCAATTCCAGTGTTAAGTATAATGTCCATGACAGAGCTTTTAAAAGCTCAGTGAATAATGTTTTTTCAGATATTATAGATCCATTATCTAGTAATGGTCAACTTCGATCATTTCTCTGAGTCATTAATTAGATATCGTTTGGCTGTGTCACAGACATTACATTTTTCTTTCGTAAAGCTGGGATTGCCCATATGACAAATTTTATGATTTCAAATGTTGATGCGAAGTTTGTATCCTTGTTTGAGTTTGAGGTACATTGTAGAGTTTCATAGTGCCTGTAGGCGTACACAGTACATTGTTCGTGTAATTGTAAACTAGCCAGTATTTGTTTCCTTGACTTTGGCATTGCGATAACTTTTGGACATTGCAATAGCTAGCTTCTGGCAAGTGGCAGGTGGAAGGAATAGATAATTGCATTGCATCATTGTGTTGTGTGTCTGGAATTCATCTCATGTGGTGCGCAAAGGAGGAGGAACTTGTGCCGGTGATGCAATCGCTTTTTCTCCGTAAGTTTTAGACAAGTGCGTTTCCCGGTTTAGGACATGTCCATCGTAAACCATGATGGAAGGGATGTGTGCCCCCCCCTGTTTTGTGGGTCAATTACTTCGCTTGCCGGTTTAACCATTGTCTATCCTGCCGTGTCTCGCACGACCGATTAAAGGTCTAAATTTTTGTGTGCTCTGTCGTTGTTTTAGACTGGAATATTCTTGACTTGCTGGTGTCTCACCATGTATTGAATAATAAGTACTTCTTTATTTAAGACTAAAATTGTTTTAAGTATTTCTATTGCAGAAATTTTCACCACTGCACATGCCTTGTTTTAATTGGACGTGTTTTATTACTATTTCAAACTCGGGATTATGTAATATTTTTAAATAATGTGCTTACGGATTTTTTTAATTTTTTTTATTTTACAGCAGGGTTGTTAGAAATCATGATTTGATAAAAACAAATATTAAAAAGTCAGATTTTTAAAAATCTTTATCAATAATTTTTGCCTTTGTGTGAGTTATTATAACGTTATGTTCAAGACCTAACTGTAAATCTCGAGTTATCTGCTTATTTTGCATTGCATTTTTACCTTTTAAAACTCCAAAAGACTTTTTGGTTTTATAAATTATCTGTTCCTCAAAAAGGAGAGAATTGACTGTCTCACTAGCTTCACTTTATTCGAAGAGTTTACGAAATTATGGAACACTGAGTAATGAGAAGGACCCACCATCGAAGTGATCGATAGTGGATCGTGCAGAGTGGACACCCACTCGCTCGAAAGAGAAAGTAAAAACAGTTGTGCAAGGGCGTACGAGGGCGCTCTACAACAATAACTAATATCAATATCGAGCACTGACGTTTTGAGCCAAGACTACCGTTTAAACAACCCTCACCTCAATCATATGTCATGCAACAAACAAAGGTAAACTGAGCCAAAGTAATCGATTCGTGGTTGCGAGTACCCAGGTCGAGGAAACGGTCGAGTGGTAAAGTAGGGACAAAAGGTAATTGAAAACCACTGACCCGTTGTTAAAAGCCTCGGTGTTTGAAGTGAGAATTCTCTGTCACGTATTGTAGGTTGCACGCGGTTGTTAGTAACATCGCTGAAAAAAGGCAGATCTCATCATAAAATATCAAGCGGCCGGAGATCAACAAAGATTAAATAAACTCTAACATGGATAACACTACGACTAACAGCACATCGTACGAGTTTAGCGACTACACCCAGAGAGCTATAGTAGCCACGCTGTTCTTGATCGTGTCGCTTGTTGGAATTATCGGCAACTCCCTGGTGATCATAGCTGTGTTGCTGTCGAAGGTGCTGCAGACAACAACCATCGCCTTCATTGTGAATATGAGTACAGCACATTTGATGTGCAGTTTGGTGCTTCCATGGGATGTGGTAGCTCTGCTGAGTACGGGCGACCTACCCCGTGGTGATCGTGAGTGGCTCTGCAGTGTAACCACCGTCGTCGTCTCCATCACCATTGGCTGCGGTATTTACACGCTTGCTTCCCTTGCCCTCAACCACTTGCTACTCATCGCTCGACCGACAACCACGTACCTGAAGATCTTTACACCGAAGAAGATTGCAGTGTGGCTGATGGTCACTTGGCTGATTCCGATCTTTGTCATCCTTTTACCACCACTCATTAATCTGGGTGAAGTTGGCTTCAATGACAAATTCCACCTTTGTGGAACCAAGTCCTCTGACCAGGCCAAGTTCTTAATCTACAACTTTATCCGAGTTTTTGGCTTGTACCCGATCCCCCTACTGTGCATTATCGTCTGCTACGCCCTCATATGGGCTCACCTTCGTCGCCATATTGGGGAAACTGTCTCCTCAGTTGGAGACGACACACCCACAAACAAGGGCATCCCAATGGAGGAGAATTTAGGTACAGGCATCGACAGTGCTCGATCTTCGTCAGCCTCGTTGGACACCATCAGCCCGACTCACATGATCAACAAGACCATGCCGTTTGTTGTCGGTGGTTTCATAGTTCTTCTCCTACCGTATGCCGTGTGTCTTTTCATCAGCAGCTTCGAGCCAGCTGTACCATATGCAAGTGTCATCTTGTTCTCCAGCTGTTGCGTCAACCCAATTTTCTATGGCATCCGGCATCGTGACTTCAAGAACGTTTACGGTTGTATCTTGCGTTGCCGATGGAATGACATTCCACAACCCTCAGCTTTTTTGAAAGCCACGAGGAGGATCCGATGTTGTAGCAAGCGGTCAGTTGTTCATGCTGATGAGCACGTAACCTGATTTTCCCCGACGTTGGCATAATACCTCATAGCACAAGTTAAATTAGTTGAGTATTTGGATAAAGCCATCAAAAAATAGTTCTGCTTTCGGTTTCCCTATATACCTACCCTATTCTGACAGCCCCTACCCTAATTTTTTGATAAGGAAAATGAGAAAAGAACACCCCAAAACCATCAATTTACACCTTTTACCCTTGACTACACGTAGACGCAAAAAAATGGCCAGAAAAAAATCCTTAGGGGCCATTCAGAATGTTCAATGTTTTAAAATTTCGATTTTTTTCCAAATTATTTTGACCCACCCACCCACCCCTAGTTTCGATTAATAAAAAACTGAACGTGTACATGCACTTGCATGTACATGTACATGTACTTGAACACCATGTACATGTGTGTCTAGTTCAGTGACGGCGTGAACTTGTCGGTCTTCCTCTTTTATGGGATAAAATAATGTGATACCTCACCAAGTATCTTGTAACGAAATTCAAGTAGAATATTTATCAATTTTTAAATTGTTTTTTACTTGTTGTGTTACTTGTTGGTGTCCCTGCCACACTGTACGATGGTGTAGCCGTGGGTTATGCACGTGGATTGTTTACTTTCGTTTTGACGGGGACTTTACTGAATAGAGTCTGGTGACTGTACATAGAAATTTCTTTGAATAAAAGTCGAATCGTTCATTCATGTGAACTTGTTTTGCAAAGCAGGGGCAGTGGTTCAAGGATATCTATGTCGACTTGCACAAAGTGTGCAAGAACGCGACTTGAATGCTTTTACGTGTTCACAATGCAACAACGCTGTTTAGTTATTTCAATGTGTGACACAGTGAGAAATTTTGGAATCATAATGGCGTCAGCGATACTTGCTGGGGAGCTCTTGCGTACGACTTTCTGTACTTTGGTACTGCTGTTTCCAGGACAATTGTGTGTACGGTAACCCGACGTACCCAGATTTTTAAAGACGAAATTGCCGACCTCAAACTTGTTAGTGTCATATTTGGCAACTATATGTGCGTTATTAGTTTAATTAAACAAATGAACAGGTTAATTAAACATAGTACCATTGAAGGTACCTAAAAGTAAACATAACAGCATAGAAAACCGACAGACGAACATAAAATGTTACAAAATAAACATATTTGTCTGGATAATTTTTTAGGGCGTTACCGGCGAGTTAACACAAACTTGGTGTCAAATAGATCATGGAAGTTACTTTTCTTTGACTTTTCATACAAGTTTACATAAACTTTAACTGTATGACCTGCAGTGGTGTAGCCAGGGGGGGGGGGGGCGTGGGGGCGACAGCCCCCCCCCCTCCATGAAACCTTGTCGCCCCCGGTCGCCTCCCCCACTGAGATTTTGAGTTTCTAAAAAAATTATCATTGATCTACATGACGCCCCCTCCCCATGAAATGTTCCAGTCCCCCAAGCGCCCCCACTGAAAAATTCCTGGCTACGCCACCACATAGTTCAGGCAAGTCAAAAGATCTATCTTTCTTTGTTTTGTTTTTTAATCTTTTTTCCATGGAAAGTGAATTTGGATTTTCAATTATTTAGCTTGACCCACCCACCCACAATTTGGAAAAAAGATCGAAATTTTAAAACATTGAAAATTCTGAATGGCCCCTTACCTATCTACCCTATTTTCGGATGCCATGGAATTGGAAGCAGAACTATTTTTTTGGCTTAAGTACAGAAACTAAACGGGTAAACCATGCCACATAGGGCTTGATCTATATTTAGTTCTATAGTTTCCTCAACAGAATATCGATTATTTGTGTAATCTTACAATATGTGTAATGATTGATTACCACCTCAAGAAAACCTCACTGTTAACTTAGGATACACTCAGATGTATCAGGTATGATCAGTGCAAGTGTCGCTCCAAACGGTTCGCTATAACAGTCATCATCTAGCGGTCGCAACCGAGATCTCGTTCACAACGCCACGTACGCCAGGTGTCTTTATCCCTCATTATCGTCTTCAATTTCACATTTGGTGTCTCTGCCAATCACATCAATGCCTATAACAGTGCCCTCCCGTAATTTTCAAAATGTTCAATACTTTGTAACCAATATTAATCTTTCTTATATTTTTATACCAGGGAGCCTAGTTTGTCCACAATATGTTTAAATTATTTTGAATGTATGATTAATCGAACCATGTTTAAGTATAATTTTGCAAAAGATCAAACATGATGTTCACATGTACAATGCAGGTTTTTAACTGCGAGACATGTTTTCTTATTGGATTGAATTGAAATGGGTTTTTTTTTACCAGATTTTCCTATCTTGGTATTTGAATCTTGATTAACGGAGACCTGATTGCCTGTAAGATTTTAACTTGTACATTCTTTTGTTCACTTCGTTACGCTAGCCTTATCCATATAAGAACAAATATTTCATATATACTTCTTGCTGCACCGACATATATTGATATATATTTTTATTTGAAATCACAATTTATTTAGTCACTATTTTTAAACCATGCCGTAAATGAGAGTAAGAGGTAGAAATATACTTAAGCATTTATTGGAGATGTACTAATATACTAATTAGTAGTGTACTAAATAGTAATTTCAATAATACAACTATTGTTTCTTCATTTGGAATCAGCCGGTACAATGTTCTAAATGGCTTGTTTTAAAGGTTCATTGCTCTTTGTGCATTTTTTTGTCCATTTGGATCAGCAAAATTGCCACGAAATGTAAGTAGGGTAATAGCCGACCTGTTGAATTTTACTAGCTCAGTGGCTTCTACATGTACATGTTCAGATTTTGAGAAAACATGTGCACATATTATTGGGCCCTGTTATTCAATTTCGTTGATAATGTTCGTAAAAAAATGTGTCCGCGGGCACGTTTTGAAAACAACCATCAATGATTGTTTTGTTTTGATCAAAACCATCTCTGGCGGAACAATTTCACAGGATATTAGGGACCAGATCTATCTTAATTTTGAGGTTCTTTCTTTTTAAATCGGTAGGTTATTTCCGAGTAATTACCAATGTTCCCATGTGCCTTAACATATATTACACTGTATATCAATAATTATATCAGTATTATACGGGGAAACGATTGTCTCGTATATGCCCCCTAATAACCAAACAACACAATTTGTACACCAGACGTATAATTGTCAAATAGGAAATAAGAAAAGTATACATGCAGCACCATGACACACCTGAACTATCCAACACAGTGTGGGCGAAATCTAACACTTTGTCTTTGAAAGTGTGATTTCCGATATGACGTAATAATTTTATGATATTTAACAAAGCATCGAGAAAATCATTTTCTACCACTTTCATTTCGATATTTGCGACTCTCGATGTACTTGGTGTATTTATTCATAGAGATAAACAAATGTTGTCACTTGAATACTGGCAAGCAGATTAAACAGATATTTTAGAGAATGAGTTACATGCGGATACGTGTCTTTTTAAAATGGGAAAGTCCCTGCGATGGTCAATTTCGAAAACGAAACTTAAATGCAGTAATAATTGCGTAAGAACGTCGACGAATTGACAAAAAAATCAAAGAGATTCTGGTGGAGAATGGTACATGTATTTATTAGTACCATTTTTATTTCTTGTATGACTTCTTAAAACTATATTCAACTATGCAAATGGTGTGGCGACGGTTGTGGAATTTTAGGGGATTTCTGTTCATATTGTGACCCAAAACATTTGTGAGAAAGCTTTGCTCATATAGCCATGTACTGACACAGCAACGAATCACTAAAGAAAAGGAACTTTACCTCAGCAAAAATATCCAAAATTCTAGCAACTTTTTGTGCAGAAATAGCTGTAACCAGGGGCGGATCCAGGAATTTTCGCACGGGGGGGGGGGGTTTCATCAGCAAAAAAAAAATCTGAAAATGTACACAGGTTTTTTTTCCTTGGCCTCCGTAAAATCAAAAACTGGGGGGGGGGGCGCCTGGTACCATATTTCAATAGGGGGCGCTGTTCAAATCCGACAATTATTAACACTAGATTATAGAATGAAAGGCAGACATAATACCAGTATAATTTTTTGGGGGGTGACACAGCGGGGGGGGGGGGGGGTTACCTTTTTTTTTAGGAATTTGTATGAAAAACAAAAAATTTGACAGAGCTGGGGGGGGGGGTTTGACCCCCCCCCCCCTATGGATCCGCGCCTGGTTATACATTGAGGTTTCTGCCCTTACTGACATCACAGTTTTGCTCATGAATATAAGCATTAAAAGGGCAGCAAAATACCCTTGAAAATGGCAAAACAAAAATTGAAAATACGGTTCAATGGGACACAAAGGTGAATTGCAAGGATTGCATTAAATAATACATTGCATGGGCCTTGAATTATACAAATGTCAAACTTGGTGATGAATCAAAGTTCATGCGCCGGTACTGCACGTAAAAAACCACACCGTTAAAACCTTGTTCGTAAGACTCATTTCGTTCTTTCATGTGACAACAGAATGCTCATTTGGCTATACAAACTGAATATCATCATGTATCTCTAGATCAATTGACTGATTTCGATCAATTTGGGGTTGAAAATGGTTCATTTCAAGGTTTTGGGTCGATTGATGCGATTTGAACCGGCCACCTGCATTTTGCCGCTCATATAATCAGCTCTGCTTATAAAGTGTTGTGAAAGTCTGAAGGCAAGTTTGGGCCTGGTCAGTCACCAGACGAACGGATCCATATTAATGATGATGATTTTTTTTGCAACTAGAATGCGTCAGAGAGTCCAGTCGGACGAATCTCCAAAATACCAACGATGGGTTGCTCAGGGCAGGCATGCAACTGGGAAATCACAAAAAAGAGGAAATTCAAATTTTTCCCAGACTTTGTACAGTGTTTTTCTATTTTCAATGGCACACATGGGAAGTAAAAAAAGAGGAAATCAGCTGATCCGAGGAAAAGTTGCATGCCTGTTAGGGGTTAAGTGCAAAGTACGTTTCTAAATTGTCAGCAAGTTTGCTGCACTCTTTACACTGTAGGCCTAATACTGTATTTTATTGATTATTGGAACTTCGAAAAAAATAATGGGGTTTTACTTTCATGAACTGTTACTTTAATTGACCCCGTTATATACGGTTCAGTCACCAAAGACTTTGAGGGTGTGTTCATATAATGGTAAGATCTAATTCCGTCCTTTTTTAATTTCATGAATTTAATTATGCCTTCGATTCAAGTGAGGCAGGATTAAAGGTAAAGTATTTTCCTTTCCGTTCGTTTACATAGATATAGGCCTACATGTTAAACCATTTCTATGACGTCACACTTTTGTTAAAAGTGTGGATTCGGAACTACAAATCTGTTACGCTGGTCAAAAAGTGTGGATTTGGAACAAAGAATCTTTAGTAAAGTGTGGATTTGGAATTACGAATCCACACTTTGAACACGTTGGACAATTGTTCTCCATAATGGGCATTAATAGGACCGTATTCGTGAAACATTCCCTTCCGAAATTACCAATGCATCTTCACTGTCAGACTCTCCGCCGTCACTGCAAAACCTACTTCGAGTCAGAAAGAAATCATCGTCTGAACTATCCATATGTCGACGCGACGGAAGGAGCCGGGAAAAATATTGCAACCTGACGCCACGTTTTTCTTCATATATCATCTCAATGAAGGTCATTCGTTGCAAAAATGATGATAAGACATGAATCTGGGACTGAGAAATATTTCCAATTTTGTTAGGAAGTACTTACACAATTTTCTTGACTCCCCATAGACTTTGTACACAATCGCAGAAGTGGCGTCAGGTTGCAACATTTTTCCCCCAAGTCTTTTCATCTCCACTCACTGTTATTGCCAATACTTCTTTTGACGCAATGGTTTAAGTCGAAGAATACACTCGCAAGTGTGGATTCTTAATTTACGAATCCACTCGGCGCTTCGCGCCTCGTGAATTCTTAAATTACGAATCCACACTTTCTCGTGTATTCTCCTTAACTTAATTCACGAAAGATAAAGTAACGTATGAGATTGTCCCTTCTAGGACACCATACAAAATACATCGCCCCTTCCGTTTGCATTATTAAAGTGATGTATGTACAAAGCGTGTACATGTATGTAATGTGCAGAACCTTGACCACTGCGCGACCTGCCACACAAAGGATCCACACGGCGACGCGTGTCACCATTGCATTCAGTGCTGAACGGCTTACAAAACCAATTCATCTCGATCAGAGAAAAGACAAGATTCACGATGGATAATAATACGAGGAGCCAACCATTCGAATTCAGTGATTACAACCAGAGAGTCGTGGTGGCAATGCTGATCCTGATAACGTCGGTTGTTGGAATTATCGGCAACTCCCTGGTGATCATAGCTGTGTTGCTGTCGAAGGTGCTGCAGACAACAACCGTCGCCTTCATTGTGAATATGAGTACAGCGCATTTGATGTGCAGTTTGGTGCTCCCATGGGATGTGGTAGCTCTGCTGAGTACGGGCGACCTACCCCGTGGTGATCGTGAGTGGCTCTGCAGTGTGACCACCGTCGTCATCTCCATCACCATTGGCTGCGGTATTTACACGCTTGCTTCCCTTGCCCTCAACCACTTGTTACTCATCGCTCGACCGACAACCACGTACCTGAAGATCTTTACACCTAAGAAGATTGCAGTGTGGCTGATGGTCACTTGGCTGATTCCGATCTTTGTCATCCTTTTACCACCACTCATTAGTGTGGGTAAAGTCGGCTTCAATGAGAAATTCCACCTCTGTGGTACCAAGTCCTCCGACCAGGCAGGCTTCAAAACTTACAATTTTATCCGAGTTTTTGGCTTGTACCCGATCCCCCTCGTTTGCATCATCGTCTGCTATTCACATATTTGGCGTCACCTTCGTTGTCCAACCCAAGAACCAAATTTCTCTACGGTTGGACGAGGTGACATCCCGAATACGGACGTATCAGGTGCCAGCAGCGACAGTGGTCGATCTGCATCAGCCTCGTTGGACACCATCAGCCCGACTCACATGATCAACAAGACCATGCCGTTCGTTGTCGGTGGTTTCATAGTTCTTCTCCTACCGTATGCCGTGTGTCTTTTTATCAGCAGCTTTGAGCCAGCTGTACCATATGCAACTGCCATCTTGTTCTCCAGCTGTTGCGTCAACCCAATTTTCTATGGCATCCGGCATCGTGACTTCAAGAACGTTTACGGTTGTATTTGGTGTCGCCGATGGAATGACATTCCACGACCCTCGGCTTTCTTGAACTCCGCCGTCAGACGGATCAAGAGTCAGGGTAAAGAGGCAGTCGGTCTCCATACTGAATGAACTCATTGGATTATGACGGTAGAGGGGTGGTAAAGTCCAATGTCAAAATTTGAAGACGCCCATTTGGGAAATGGTTAACACCATCAATACAAGACTTTTGACACCAAAACTAATGATGTATCTCTTAAATAACCCCCACCCCTTCAAATTCAAAATTAACCCCAAAATGGCCTTTTTCTGGCTATTTCAGTATTCTGCTGTTCAAACCCTGACTAGTCATGTTGTAGTAATGATGAATAAAGACTTATTATTTCAAATGGGAAGCATTCAGGCACAACAGCATATGGAAAGAACTCAGTAAGATGCTTAGCTTGAGGTGCTGCCTTGAAAGTTTAACCCCTGAAAGAGGCAACATGAGCATAGCAAGGGCATAAATTTACATGTATATGGGGGGGATAACAATGTCTTGAAAAGGGCACTTGCACATCCAGGCTGAAATGTTTTTACAGACGCATTTTTTTTCTCAGTACACTTGGCCTCCGTAAAATCAAATTGAGGGGGGGAGGGGGAGGGGGGGGCTGGTACCATCTGTCCATGGGGGTGCTGTTCTAACCGCAAATTATGCGCACTAGTGGGATGAGGGAGAGAGAGCCCCTCCTAACAATCATATCATTTGTTCCCCCCCACCCTATTTTTCGTCCCCGAATGAAAATTGTAGCCAAATTAAGCTCAGAAAAGTTGATTCAATGACTTCAAACTCGAACAAATAATGTTTAAAATATGGTCTTTTGCTCACAAAAATGTGTTTAAATTGTCAAAAATTGCCTCAGATAGCACCACAGATCGTCTAGAATTCAAAAAGTTTTCCGGACCCCACACCGTTAGGGCTTCGCGCTTTGCGATCGCATTCCGATCAAGGTATGTCCCCCATTTTTGAGAAGCGATTGATCCCTTGGTGAGACATGGGAGGTGGATTTCAAAGCAGGTGTTTTGCTTTTGTTTAATTTTTTTATAGACATTCTTGTATTACTCGTGATTGCATTGATAAATAAGTCAGCTAATTCAATAGATATGCATGAAATTACTATGCCATCTTTAAGATGAAAAGACGGACATGGATGGACATCCTTGAGTCATACTACTTTATTCTTATGATTAATCCAGCTCTTGTTCCATTTATATTACTTATTCAATGTAGAATTGGTATCATTCAACACTAAAGCAACCTATTTTATTTATGAAATTGAAATGCGACTTGATACATGTTCATAACAAGGACACGAATTTGTGATAAATTTCTGTCCCTGTTGTGAAAATGTATGAAGTCTTGAAGATGTACATCCCTGTAGTTTAAAAATACCTACCGGTAGAGGTTTAATGTAAGATTGGCCAGTGGAAATCCCTCAATGGATAGCTTTACTTAAGGAACAAATTTGGGATAACTCATGCATTTCATTTACTGCTTCCCAACACTTAAAAATGAAATGTCTGTCCATGTTTTGAACGTTAAAACTTGAAGATAATCCTCTGTAATTTTTGGAATCCTGAGAAGTTTATCAAACTCGTTGGTGGACAATGTTCTTACTTGGACATTGGATGTAGAAAGAGGAAAAAAACATGACAGAGTACTTCATGTTTCGACTTCTGTCTATGGTTCCCTCTAAATGTCACACTTTTGTTACCGTTTGTATGTGGAAAGACCCCTAGGGCTATATCAGTTTCATAAAATATTTACATGTATATCTTTGGCACAACTGTCTGTGATAGTTAGTGATATTAGTGCATTAATAATGTTCTTATATATATTAAATTGTCAGTTATGTGCTCATCTATGAAAGTCTTACTGACTTCAGTGGTGTGTTCAATATAAACTATGCCAAAGCGATTAAAATGGGAAAAAAGGCATTCATTTCGCGATAATACCCACTGTCCACTGTGCGTACAGTGCAGATTTAGTTTTTTGGGTAGGGTGGAGGGGGGGGGGGGGTTCATGCTAGACACCCACTTCCTATACAAAATATCCCCAAAATGACCCAATGCATCACCTCTGAAGTGGGCGCAATCATATATCAAAATTTTGATTTTCATCCCAATTATCACCCCCCGCTAATGACGGTCCTTTTATTTCAGTATGAGCTGGCAGGTCTGACACGACGTAGGGCTTTTCTCGATACATGTAGTTTCTTGCGGTCTCGGGAAACAATAGAGGGTGACAAATAATTGTCAACGGTTTTTCTTGGTCAGGATAACTTGTTTCATAAAAAAATCCTCATTTCCTAGCTTTTCCTCGGTTATTCGTCCAAATTTCACCTCGTGGCAGATTGAATTTACATTCATAAATACCTAAGACAGTTTACCCATTCCTATTGGTCGAGAGGCCATCACGTGGGTGGGTTTAAACGGTTGATAAACACCGGCTGGCTTTTTTTAAAACACTTTTCCGGCGTCACTTGAAATTCAGATTCTTCGAAATCTGGTCCCTTTTACCCTTTTATTGGTTGAACGTTCACAATCTTCACTTGGGCATGCGCAATACTACCAATGAGTCCGTATTTCATAGATTCAAATAAGAAAACGTATTAAGAAAGTATTCAGGGCACTACCGACGACGTCCAGGCTCTGGCCGTTTTTATGGACATAACTTTGTCGGTTTCGGAACGAGAAATATACAAAACTGGACAATGACTCAATGGGGTCAGTGGTGTGTGTGCCCGGTCAGTAGCGGATCTACGGTGAGGGGTGGGAGGTTGCAACAACCCGTTCAGTCGCTCACTAATGTTATTATACTCTAACAAAACATTGGGGCCAAAAAATAAGAAATGAATTGCTAAAGCTCCTAACTTTATTCTCAAATTGCCTTCTTGGAATGCAGGAGATAGCATAGGGGACATGTTCCGGGCCCACTATTAAGGCGTACCTTCAGCCATCACGCAAACCTCCCCCTTCATATCAAACCCCCGTTTCCAAAAGCTATATATTCGCATATATTTTTTATCGAAACCCTTTCAATACAATTTGTTTAAATAGCAAAGTCTGTTTTGGAAATGTGTTCACTGTACACTTGTTGAATTTGTAATCTAAATATTGTGCTTTTGAAAGTGTAGTATACAAATAATGAATATTTATGAGTGCAAATAATAATTTTTGTGAGGTGACATTATGAATGTTCCATTCCATCTGTCACCGAATTAAATTATTCTTTCCATTGTACGAACGTGAAACATTTAGGCTATTATTTGTTTTATAAAACACCTGAATAAATCCTGGTCGTCTGATTGGTCAACGTGACCAATAGTGTGACAGTGCAATTAAACATCTATTTACCGTGGAATAGAATTTCTATTTTGCGGTGCGGCCGGGCCGTGGGTTGGGGCGAATAAGTCAATGACGTGATCAACGACCCACCAATCAGGTGACAGGGATTTATTCAGGTGTTGTATAAAGATTTACTTTTACCGAATCTTCTATATTAATTATTCGACATTTAGAAGTTGTAGTGGCAGCATTTCTTTAAATTGTTGGCAAATATAAAGGAACTCTGTGAATTCAGAAATTTGCTCGAATTTTCTAAGTGTAAACAGCTATTTTAGAAAAAGGTGTTGAATAAAATACTTAGGCCCTATACGTGAAATACTTTTTGGCTCAAGACAAGAAAAATGACATTGCTACTCAGAGTCCTTTAATAGGGAATTGGGGAACCCTCCGTGTTATCTGAAAATATGTTTTAAACTTAAGTCGTGTGAAGCGCTACATAGGACTATATAGTCTTGCAATGAAAAATACTAAGTGCGTTCATCACGTCTGTAACTCCTCTTCCAGTAGGGGTACTACGATGGCTCTAAGTAAAAGGGCAAAGACGTTATGAAATACATCTCACACTGCAATGCCTAACTTTGTTCAAAGCACAGAGAACAATTTTCTGACATGCACACGTTAAGTGTATACTGGCTTTCGAGGGAAGGCCAAAAGCGTCATCTGTGCAGCGCTGCTCCATCCATTGCCTAATGATTACCCCCTCAGCGGCGGCAAAGAGAGATGTATGACGCCCAACAAAGGCACTATCTGCAGTGTGTCCGCCGAGATTTTTTACATCAATATCCGGGGTTTCTGTGTACGTGTACTTTGCTTTGGGAGTTGCAGAATAGGTTCTCGGACATATTTTCCCTTGAAAAAAAGTCATCCAGACCAAAACAAATTAGAATGCTATGTTTACCTGTTTTAGTGGGAAACAAATAGTCAAAAATTGAAAGATTCATGTACTACTCATTAGAACTCTACAGGGCCTCGTTGGAAGGAGTTCCTTTAAGATGTATGCATGTAGGTTTCCACTTGTCTTATCCCACAGGAATATAGTGATCTCATTATGGGCGGCGATCCCGGGGAGATATGCCCCCACCCCAATAATACATTTTAGGCGAGGGACGCCAATGGTGAGGCCCCCCCCCCCATAATAATTTATCCCAGAACGCATAGATTTTACCGCAACGTACCAACATTTTCACATTTAACCCAAAACGGTTTTATAGCTGTAAGATATCGATTGTTCACCATCTTTATTTTTGCTTGTTATGAAAAACAAATTGCGTAATTGCGCATTATGTACCTGCATACATCCATTTTATGTGCACAATATACATGCGTGTGCATACATACATCTTTGTACAGCGCCATCTGTGGTCAGATGGTGTCCAGCCCTCTTGTCCCCGCTCCCGTCCCCCGAATTCATCCTGATGAATTCGCAGAATAAAAAAGCGAATTCGCCAAATATTTGTGAATTCGCCGAATGAACGCGATGATTAATTTTCGCGTAACGGAATGATAACATTGCCAAATGATTTTGCCGAAAGAAGTCATGAATTTGCCGAATTGAATGGTTTTCCGAATGAAATGATGAGTCTGGCGAATGGAATATGAACTATTGACGGCAGCGTTGGTGTTCCATATTCAATACGTTGATCATTTTACCCATCCATCGTGATCAGCGTTGCAATGTACAGTCCTACCGGAATTAGGATTGCACAGATATTTCTGTCAGCCTATTTACATCGTTTGCTTCCGCCAACCGGTTGCGTAAACACATTCCACTTCCTTATGATGACATGCAGTTCAGCAGTTAGGCGATGGGTTGTTTTTATCCCTTCTATTAATAATGCATTTCTATGAAGGAGCCAATTGAAATG
This sequence comes from Patiria pectinifera, assembly GCA_029964075.1. Classification (NCBI taxonomy): domain Eukaryota; kingdom Metazoa; phylum Echinodermata; class Asteroidea; order Valvatida; family Asterinidae; genus Patiria; species Patiria pectinifera. Next base: position 9,502,524 of record CM057139.1, on the reverse strand, counting down.
ATATAGGCCTACCCTTCACGTTGGAAGACTGCGAGAAATCTTCGTCCAGTACAGGGTGTCCTGAAAATAATGGTGCATGTAAACCCCGCCACTTTATGATTTTCGCCAATTTACAACCGGAATTTACTGCAAATGTTTACACGATCTTCAAGGTTACAGATTTAGCTTGAGAATCCCGTTTGTTTAATTAAGATTGCTTTTGTAAATTTAGAGATATGTTTAAATAGCCGCAAAGCAAAAAAAAAACACGACATTCTGTACGCCCGTGCCACTTTTAGGAAGCGAGTGCTTCAAAGATCAAACAATGCCAGTATGGCTCTTTTGATAAGATTATACCAATGGGTGCAAGACAAACATTCCATTCACACGACAATATAGGGTTTTGTTCTTATGTTGAAACAATTTAATAGTACAGACAGGTTCACTTCTTTAAAACTTCAATGAAAGGGTTCCATTCAATATAAATAAATATTGCACACTCTGCTTAAAAATGTTCAAATCACTAACAGTAAAGAGATTTGGTTTTATACTAGGACTATACTGATTTTAACTGCTTCACAGAAAGTGGCACAAAATGGGTTTCTTGGCTTTGCCGTTATTCAAACATATCTTTGGATTTACAAAAGCAATCTGAATGAAACAAACGGTATTCTCAAGCTAAATCCATTACCTTGAAGATGGTGTAAACAGCACCATTTTTCAGGACGTCCCGTCTACACCCCTTTACAATTAACAATCAAATATAATGCATGTACACACATGTGCTTTTTAAATCAACATCTTCAAAGGTGTATCATATTCTTCCCTCACAAAAATCTTTCATCATAAAACATGTTATTCACATATGAAATTTTACCTTGTCAATATGCAAACACTGCGCTACATTTTGTCTTATAAGTATCTGGACTGTGTCCCAGTTGCCTTGCACCTGGAGTGACAGATTAGCCTTGACACGTTTTGTCCCATTTGCAGGGACAACAAACATGGTGCAATCTCCTTTGCCTATTCTAAGCCTTTTGTTTTCCATGAATTTAATTCACGACAATTTCTGTCGCATTTGCAGATACAAAAAAAATGTGGTGCATTCGTTCGTGACTACTCCTCAGCCTTTTCCTTTTAATATAGGATTTCCCGGCCAATTTCTTAATGTTCACTCACTTCCGAAAATCGGTCAATTATTTTCATCTGAATTTCAGAATCGCTCTAAACACGCGTTTCATTTTTGCTACCACAGCATTCGATTCCATTTCAGTTCAATCAAGTAAGTGATTGAGAAGCACATCCAGTGGCGCACCCGGGGGGGGGGGGCCCCGGGCCCCCCCCCCCCAGGGGTTTTCCATTTTTGGGGGGGGGGGGGGGTTAGTCCCACGAATTTACCTTGGTAATATGTACATGTATGTGGCCTATTTTCGAGTAGTATAATAGGGGTGTAAATGGCGCCACCAACGTCAAAATAGTCCGCCCACGAAAAAAAAAATCCATTTTTTTCTGCGGCCCAAAATTTTGGGCAACATTTAAAAAAAAAAATTGAGCCCCCCCCCCCCCCACCAAATCCTGGGTGCGCCACTGAGCACCTCTCGTTTATGTTCTTTCAGATTTGTTAACAAGACTTCTTTTTCGCTTTTATAGGGCTATATCAAACTTTGACTATTCTATTTCACTTTGAGTTTAATGTTCTGTGATGTAATCTGCTATTTTGAATGAGAAAAACGTACATGTACTTTTGATTGCACATTCGCAAAATTGTATTCCAGAACTCTGCGCGAAAAGGTATGCTTGCGTAAATTAATGCACAGGTAACGTAATTGGCCGTCTGTTTCTCAAAACTGAATGCACGGACAAAGAAAACAATCGAACTTTCGTTGATTTGAAATAGGATTAAAGACGTGCATTCAAATTCGGAGGAAAACGAATGACCGATTTTCGGAAGTGAATGAACATTTTAGGAAATTGGCCAGAAAAACCTATAAATTCAGTAAATATGCGATGAGGAGTATTTTGAAGGCTAAACTTGGACCCTGTGCACCCCGTGTCTTTCTTCCCCTGTCTATCCTAAAACACTTCTTCTGTCCCTTCTTGCTGGCACCTCTGGGGCACAATTGAAACTATTACCCGGGCAATATAGCATCAAAGTCAAAATAAAAAATATTTGGAGGCCGCGTACTTTTTTTAACTGTACAAGGAAGGGAATCCAGAATAAACTGTGATCCACCTGTCTAAATAAACACGTTATTGTGGTATATTTTTCATTAAAACATTGTAATGAGGAAGGTCGTGGTTTTCAACACAGTGACACTGTCCGCAGTTCTTTGAAAGCGACAACCTTGTCAACACATGAAACTCGGGGGTCTTTGGCATGTATATAACCGTAGAAATCGTAGTCACATTTTATAACTTCCACCTTTTGAGCAATGGATAGACAGGGTGAAAGCTCAATGGAAAGTCTGGTTTCTAACTCTACGGAGGACCCACCGTACAAGGAGGTTGTCCATTTTTTTATTTTTTATTTTTTTTGAGGGGGGGGGGGGTTTAGTCCCACGAATTTACCTTGGTTATATGTACATGTATGTGGCCTATTATTTTTCGAGTAGTATAATAGGGGTGTAAGTGGCGCCACCAACGTCAAAATAGTCCGCCCCCGAAAAAAAACTCAATTTTTTTTCTGCGGCCAAAACTTTTGGGCAACATTTAAAAAAAAAAAAACATTGAGCCCCCCCCCCCCCCCACCAAGTCCTGGGTGCGCCACTGAGCACCTCTCGTTTATGTTCATTCAGATTCGTTAACAAGACTTCTTTTTCGCTTTTATAGGGCTATATCAAACTTTGACTATTCTATTTCACTTGAGTTTAATGTTCTGTGATGTAATCTGCTATTTTGAATGAGAAAAACGTACATGTACTTTTGATTGCACATTCGCGAAATTGTATTCCAGAACTCTGCGCGAAAAGGTATGCTTGCGTAAATTAATGCACAGGTAACGTAATTGGCCGTCTGTTTCTCAAAACTGAATGCACGGACAAAGAAAGCAATCGAACTTTCGTTGATTTGAAATAGGATTAAAGACGTGCATTCAAATTCGGAGGAAAACGAATGACCGATTTTCAGAAGTGAATGAACATTTTAGGAAATTGGCCAGAAAAACCTATAAATTCAGTAAATATGCGATGAGGAGTATTTTGAAGGCTAAACTTGGACCCTGTGCACCCCGTGTCTTTCTTCCCCTGTCTATCCTAAAACACTTCTTCTGTCCCTTCTTGCTGGCACCTCTGGGGCACAATTGAAACTATTACCCGTGCAATATAGCATCACAGTCAAAATAAAAATATTTGGAGGCCGCGTACTTTTTTCAACTGTACAAGGAAGGGAATCCAGAATAAACTGTGATCCACCTGTCTAAATAAACACGTTATTGTGGTATATTTTTCATTAAAACATTGTAATGAGGAAGGTCGTGGTTTTTAACACAGTGACACTGTCCGCAGTTCTTTGAAATCGACAACCTTGTCAACACATGAAACTCGGGGGTCTTTGGCATGTATATAACCGTAGAAATCGTAGTCACATTTTATAACTTCCACCTTTTGAGCAATGGATAGACAGGGTGAAAGCTCAATGGAAAGTCTGGTTTCTAACTCTACGGAGGACCCACCGTACAAGTTCGACGACTACGCCCAGAGAGTGATAGTTGCCACACTGATCCTGATGATATCAATATTGGGAATCATCGGCAACTCACATGTGATCCTGGCTGTGCTTCTGTCCAAAAAGCTCCGTACTGTCACCAATGCATTTGTGGTGAACCTGTGCGTGGCGGACCTGCTGACCTGCCTTGTCATCCCGTGGCATTCGGTAGCTTTACTCAGTCGAAACCAGCTGCCGGTCCTTGGTGTGATATGTGGCGGCGTTGCCGTCGTCATTTTCGCAACCGTTGGCTGCAGCATCTACACACTGGCTTCCATCGGCCTGAACCGCTTGCTGCTGATCAAACGGCCTAGAACCACCTACCCCAAGGTGTTCACACCGAAGAAGACAACAGTCTTGCTGGTACTCACTTGGCTTATCCCTCTCGTCTTTATCCTTTCGCCGTTGCTTCTTGGTTTGGGTAGCGTTGGGTACAACTCTCAGCTGCATTTCTGCGGTCCACACCGTTGGCATCAACATCACCGCATATTTGATGTCATTATAGCCGGTGCCTTGTACCCTGTTCCTTTCACCACCATCACCGTGTGCTACATTCTCATCTGGATGCACCTGCGGGGGCATGTCCGCAGGATGGTCATTCCAATGGAAACTGGAGATTACACCGACGTGGATGGCTCCGTGGCGCCAAGATCACCAGCCGCCATTAGAAGCCATCAGCCGGTTAACCCTCCGCAGATAAGCCGCCGCCAACAAGAGATCACCAAGAACATGTTCTACATCGTATGTGCCTTCATGATTTGCCTGACTCCATATACAATATGCCTCTTCTTGACTGACAGCGACGCACTCAAGCCGTACACTGCAACTCTCGTTTTGTTCAACAGTTGCATCAACCCCTTGATCTATGCGACCAAGCACCGCGACTTCAAGGCCGTCTTCCGCTGCATCGTGCGTCGCCAGTGGGACAACATCCCAGAGCCTTCAGATTGTCTGAAGGCAGTGAGACGAGGCATTTGTGGAAGAGGCAGTTGCTCTGCATAGGCTAAGACATTTTCAATTGCTAAAATCATAAAGTTCAGTCACATTTTAAAGGTATTTTTCTTTAATTACCCAAGCAGACTTTTGATTTTAACGACGGGAAAGTTTGGAAGCTGTGAACCTAAGTGGGAGAACATCAGGTGAACACCAGCGATGAACATAATCATGTCAACCTTGGCATATATTATTGCATGTAAATTCAAATTTCGTTTAAAGTTGGACATTTACACTGTTTAAAACATCGTCCCCCCAATCGACTGTGTTGTCCGGACAGCATTCGACGCACGGGGACGCTATTCATATAGCACAACAATATTGTGTACACGTCTTGTGATTTTTTTTCCCGATCATCAGTAGGCCACGTAAAAAATAAAACAGTTTCTCGTCCCCGCCTTCTTCCTTTTCTTTTATCCCCGCCCGCCTCCTTTTTTATATTTCATATACATTCTCAGTATATTTGCACATTTGTAGCTGTGTAAAAAAAAAGGTTCCGGCTCCTTTTGGACACAATTTTGTATCACCAAAAGAGGCGCAAAAAATGGAAGAATCCATCCGTCATCTCGGAAAATCCGCCATCTAAGGAAAGAGCATCCGCCTCCTTCATTTTTTTTTAAAGGTTGACGAGAAACTGTTCCTTGTTTTACTCGGCTCTATCTAATTGTTAGTATATCAATTCGTCATTGAACAGTGAAAAAAACGTATACTGTTGCGTGAAGAAAGAGATTGCGTGCGGTATTGCTTCGTGATTTCATCCATTGTAATCCGCATCCGCATTTCAAATTTGACAAATATAGGCCTACAAGAACCTCTGGTTTCCGTCCTTGATATTGGAACCGGTTCACTTTTCTTTCTGCCAAGCTGCAATTTCCGGTGTTCCAATTCACGCATCCGACTATAGGGTTCTAACAGAGAATAGTAGGTATGCGTCATTGTCACAAAATGATCATGCAGGCCTGCGCCTCGATATAGACACTAAATAACTGACTGGGACCCCGGCAGTTGTACAAGGCAGTGCCGAGATCGTACAGGCAGCATTTGAAGTTGGATATCCACTTTCTAGTCATTTGTAATGTTATTATACAGTGCATGAAACTATGACTAGCAGTGTAATTGCCAGCGTCTTGAAATGTAACTCAACTGGAAGTCCTCCGTATGAATTTACTGATTACACCCAGCGAGCCATAGTCGGTACTTTGTATCTGATTGTGTCCTTGACGGGGCTCATCGGCAACTCGCTGGTGATCCTGGCCGTGATTTTGTCCAAAAAGCTCCGCACGACCACCAACGCCTTCGTGGTGAACCTGAGCATAGCGGACCTGCTGACCTGCCTGGTCATCCCGTGGGATGCCGTGGCTTTGTTGGGTAAAGACGGCCTGCCGGTTGGCGAGTGGATATGCAGCGTGGTGGCCGTCGTTCAATTCACCACCGTGGGCTGCAGCATTTTCACGTTGGCCTCGATCGGCTTAAACCGCTGGCTACTGATCACTAGACCGGGAGCTTCCTATCGGAAGATCTTCAAGACAAAGAAGATCGCCGTCTGGCTAGTACTGACTTGGCTGGTCCCACTTCTCGTCACCATCATACCACCGCTCGCAGATGTGGGTGCTGTTGGCTACAACGCCAGGTACCGTTTCTGCGGTTCAGTCACCTCGCATCCCTCATACAACACCTACAACATCATCATCGGTTCAGTCTTGTATCCCACTCCTTTCGTTGTCATCATCTGCTATGTTCTCATCTGGAGACACCTGTACCGCCACTCCAAGAGACTCCGTAACCCCAACCCGTCGGTTCAATTCACATCTAGTAGCTCGTGCCCGCAGCCCCAATCACAACTACCCCAAACTACAGTAACGAGTACTGCTAGGTCTCAAGCCTCCAGTTTCTTACGCTACCAGACCGACATCACCAAGAACATGTTCTACATCGTCTGTGCCTTTATTGTATGTCTCGGACCGTTTGCCATCTGCCCGTCCTTTGAAGCCTGCGATCCTGCTGTTCCTTATACGGCCGCCATCTTGTTTGCAAACAGTTGCATCAACCCCTTGATCTACGCGACCAAGCACCGTGACTTCAAGACCGTCTTCGGTTGCATCGTACGATGCCATTGGGACAGCATCCCGGAACCCTCAGACTTTTTGAAGAGACTTCAACGACGAAGCTGAAATCAATTAAACTATCCGCATTCTTCTTGTCAACTGTTAAATCACCCATGTAGATAACACATCTATGATCAGATTCTACAAACACCCAGTTTAACGTTTATTTGACTTATTTTCATTTTTACAAAGCATAAGTAGAAAATTTAGTAGAATTTATAAAATTACGAAATGTAGTACATGTAATTGTATCTAGCATGATATTAAAACTAAAATGTCAAAAGTGACCGGTCCACACAATGTCTCATTCGCCATTTTTACCGTACGTTTTGCACGTGAAACTTAGGTGAACATTTTCTAGTTGAGATCAAAGATCCTATAGCGCCGTAGGTTTGGTTGAGATTTCTCCGACATTAAGAATAAATAAGACTGGAACAATTTTACAGTCAGCAACGAAGCTTCGTTGCTGACTGTAGTCATCACTCAGAACATGACGGATGTCGTCATTTTTATTTTCCAACGGATAAAACATTGATCACGTTGTGTGGACGGAAGACACTTAGGTTCTCGTAATGTGTTCCCTTCAATAAGCCTCTGTACTAATGACGTCACACTATGTTTACCTGTGCACTTTCCTATGGAACCAGTTGGGGCCCACGGTCCACCGAGCACCATAGGAAAGCACACACGTAAACAAAGTGTGACGTCATTAGTACGGAGGCTTATTAAACCTATCCCAACCAACAAAACATACTTATTATATAAAAACGGGCATGGGCTCGAACTACGGATATTGCGATCCGTAGTTCATTCCACTATCCACTAGGCCATTGTGACAGCTCGACGAAAGCCGTTCTTTGACAGGCTTTAATGTACATACATGACTGAGCGATAGCAATAGTGTGACGTCATTGTTATTTTCTTATGAATAAACATCGAACTAGCTGAATTATCGTGATCCATTGACGATGTGCGCTGCAAATAAATACACCGCCCCCAGGAAGGGAGAGTTCGTGATCAGCAACCGGACCTGCCTCCTGGGGCGGCACGGTAGCTGGTCTGGTACGAACGGGCTTTTTACTAGCGGGCAGGCTTTTTACTGGCGGGTGAGCTTACCGGGGGGGGGGCCTTTTCAAACCAGGGCTGAATGGTCACCGGCCCTATCTCAATTTCTAGGAATCCTCACAAGATGTTATTGATGCTGACGCTGACCTAAAACTGTGTGCTTTAAAAGTTGACACATCCAAACCAGCGTCAAACAGTGACTGTTTCAGCCATCTACTAATTGTAGCTGTTCCAACCTCATTATGTGGAGGAGCATAGCTCAAAAACAATTTCATGTTATCATTTCTGTAAACCTTGGTTCGTCTTAGTCCTAAATATTCTGGCAATGTTCTTACAACACACAAGGACTTATTTGGTTTATAATATGACAAGGTTATAACTGGTTGTGGTTTGCCAGGCTTTGAGGTTTTTGATCAACTCGTAAAAACATTAACATCCGAAGTTTTGGAATTGCGTGGTAATTGAGGTCTAAGGTAATAAACTCCACGCTTGAATCTAACGACCGAGGGTTGACTCCCGAAAGTTTTATCTGAATCGGTGTCTACCCATAGCATAGTTGAAAGTGTACTTCTTGTCGTGTTTATGGTGCTATACTGAGCACCCTGGTCAACTAGTTCTGTTAGGAATTCTAGTGCTGAGTTGACAGAGGCATGAATTGGATGAACATGTTGTTTACTGCAGAATTGTAACCACTTTGGTAATGCACAACAGTATTGTTTTTGCGTACCCGGTCTCCACGATGGAAGATGATGTCAATAGTTCGTTGTGAAAGTCCTCTTGAAGCGAGGGAACTCCTGATAGAAGTCCAGCACACATGACGAGGCAGTCTTGGAGAGGATGAGACTGTTCCGGTACATGTGGTAGGTACAGTAGGTTGTCGCTCTTTGGAATGACCAATGGAGAAACCAATGCTGGGTTTTCCACAGAGTAAAAATTAGGACCCCATCCCCAGTTGTCAGGTCCAGCTCTACGTTTTGGAGAACTCTGTCGATGAGAGAGAAAGCTGGAAAACAATAAATCAATTCATTTTACCAAGATATTGGGAAGGCGTGACTTGACTTAGCCTCAGGGTCAGGTAACCATGATATAAAGGATTTTAGTTGGTAGTTATTTCTTGAGGCAAACAGATCTACGGTCGGTGTGAAGCTCCAGCCTGATATTATGTATTTGAAGACATTAAGGTCTCGTTTCCATTCAAGATTATCATTGAAAGATCTTGACAAAAAACTGCTTGTGTATTACTTAAGCCAGGAATATGTCGTGCAATTAACCATATGCCTTAATTGTTCCAAACACCAAAGCCATAAGTCATTGAGGTCTTTAGAGTGGCATCCACCCATGTGGTTTATATACGCCACAGCCGTAGTGTTATCGATTAAGACTGACACAGTTTTGCCTTGAAGATGATCGGCAAATGAGGATAGTGCGTACATGACTGCTAAGAGTTCAAGATAATTGATATGAAATAATGTTTCGTTAGAAGTCCATCGTCCATTCGTTTTTAAATTCAGACTAGGACATAATGCTCCTCATTCATGAGATGATGCATCAGTTTGGATTTCAGTGTCAGCAACTGTGGATAATATGGGACGGTATGAAGTAGCTAAATTCAACGTCCACCAATGTAACTCGTGTTTAGCATTTTCAGTAATGTGCATTTTGGCATGAAAATTACCTCCATTTTTCTTCAAGGCTTCATTCTTAGCCATTTCAAGATTTCTATAAAAAAAAAAGTGGTCCAGGGGGTACCGCTGGGAAGCATGAAACAAGTTTCCCTTTAATTTGTGAAATGATTATCGTTGGATATGTTTGACTTTTCAAAGATCGACAGAGGTCAATAATGGCGGAAACCTTTCTGGTTGGTAAACGTATGGTCATATCCATCGAGTTAATCACGAATCCCAAAAATTCTATTTTTTGAGTAGGGTTCTTCATAGATTTCTTCTCATTTATTACGAACCCCAAGTCATTCATAAGTTTGCATCTTTCATCAACACTAATCATTCATCCTCTGTCTCTGTATTCCGATGTAAATAAATCGTCGTCGATATACTAAACAGATACGTGGCCTTTGTTACGCAGAGTAGCAGTAACTGGTTTCATGACTTTTGTGACGGTACGGGGAGCATAGCTAGCCCGAAACGCAAGCAAGTAAATTGCCACAATCTGTCAACGTCAATCAACGTTAAAGCTTACTCCAATGTGTAATATTGGTCGACGATTCTTTTGCCAATTTCCCCGCGTAATGTGACATAATTTATAATCAAGACATGAACAGAAGGTGTATCAATCTTTGCTAGTTACGTTAAAGCATACTCCAATGTTTCCATCTTGAAATGATGGTACTCAACAAATTTATTGAGTCCTATTAGATTTATAATTGTACGCATGGAACGGCTTGATGTACTTTTAAATAGAGCAGGAAGGACTATTCTTAAGGTCCCATCTAGAACATCAGCATCAGCTGTACGTAGTGAACTAGGTTGGAAAACTCTACATGAAGGAAGAGAAATTCATATTAATACCATGGTTTTTAAGTGTTTGTCCGGCAATGTTCCTAGTTATCTTAGCAAAGTTTTTGTTCCAGTCAGTGAGCTACATTGTCATCGAACTAGGAATAGCACTGTTGGCAATGTGGCTCTTCCACTCCCTAAAACAGAAAATGGAAGAAGAACTTTTAACTTCAGGGGTCCCCAGGCTTGGAATAACTTACCGCGACATTTAAAATCTCCGCATCCAGCAAGTCTCAATCACTTCGTCAATCAACTCAAACAGCTCAGTTCGAAAAAAAAATAAGCGGGAAAAAAGAAGAAAAAAAAACAGGGGTGGGGGATGTCATCTTGCAGTGATGTTTTATATTGTATTGTAAATGTCTGTTTATCATCTGTGTAATTCCTATTTTATTTAAGTCTATTTAAATGAATTTTTAACATTCTTACATTTACTCCTAATATTTTAATTGTATTTTAATAGTAGTTTAGTGTGAGCTGGGATTCATGGGAGATCAGTGAGTTTTTCTCACTGAATGGATCACCCAGGATAAATAATAAATAAATAAATTAACAAATTCCAAAATAAATTGCCCTTTGCATGGACTGGCCTGTACTATGGCCCTTTTTTGTACAACGTTTAAACCTCTTCGTCAATCATTTGTGGCTCTTTAACATTATAGTCTTAGGAGAAAATGACTGATGCGGCACGCCGCGGCGTTTCCTTAAACACAATATGGCAGTGAGAAGTGGTATCTAATATCCAAGCATCAGATGTAATACTTTTCCAAGCTGATACAAAATGTTGCAATCTTCCCGCAATTGGAATATCAGCAATCAGTCCTATCCGCATAGGCATACGACGACGAGCCCGCGCCATCTTGGCTGTTATAGGGTCGACGATTCTTTTGCCAATTTCCCCTGTAGTAGGATGCTCGTTGTTGCCGGTTGCTATAACGATATAGCCGGACGAGCTGGGGCGAGAATATTGATAGTTTGGAACCCCTCGGCGTCGGAAGTTTGATGGTTCCTTGCCATATACTGTTGAACCCAATTTATTTGTTTCCTGAATGGATTTACAAGATTGCACAAGATCATCCCCTAACAGTAATGAGGGGTGCATGGTATCATAGATGAACACATATGGCGGCTATTTTCGGACTTAAGTCCGGTCTTATATGCTATCGCGTCTTTTAATGTTCTTTGTCTAGTAGTGGGTTTCAAGAACGGCCATATCTCTGGATTTACCTTTGTTAGGCAAAGATTTGGACAATTTTTAGGTTTATCACAACCTTTTTGGCTTTTCTTTTAGCTTATCTTGGTGGATTTTCCCCCTGTGATAGTGAATAGATTGTTTTGCCAGATTCTCGTTAATGGAAGGTCCTTCTCATCGTCATTGACGAGTGAGGCCATCTTAGGGGCCATTCAGAATTTTCAATGTTTTTAAATTTCGATCTTTTTTCCAAATTGTGGGTGGGTGGGTCAAGCTAAATAATTGAAAATCGAAATTCACTTTCCATGGAAAAAAAGATAAAAAAACAAAGAAAGATAGATCTTTTGACTTGCCTGAACTACGCGCAAACGTTCCGATATCGCAATGCGTGTTTCTTTTCCAACTTCGCCCCCTGTATGTACTGTCAGTGGCGTAGCCAGGAATTTTTCAGTGGGGGGCGCTGGGGGGCTGGAACATTTCATGGGGAGGGGGCGTCATGTAGATCAATGATAATTTTTTTAGAAACTCAAAATCTCAGTGGGGGAGGCGACTGGGGGTGACAAGGTTTCATGGGGGGCTGTCGCCCCCCGCTTAACACCAAAAATACACTGACCTGTTGAGCGGGCACAAACCCTTTATATGCACACCAATTGCATTTCTTTTCATTGCATTCTTTCTTTAAACTAGCGCACTCCTCAAATATCAGACCATACAATATTTCACATGACCTTGCCGAGAGATAGAATTTGATATGGCTGGCAAGTCATGCATGAGAAATTTTTTTGAAAGACGGTGGTGCACGCGTAGTACATCGTTCCGCCGCCTTCGGTTTTGCGTCATTTGCCCCCGAACTGTGGAACAGACAGTGTAGGCCAAGCTGAGTATGATTCAGTATGGATTTCGATACTACCGGGTGTTTCTTGGTCCTGTTGTCGTTTACCATTAATTTTATGTGGGGATGTGTTTTCAAAAGTCTAGGCGTGTTGTTGCCGACGCTGACGGAGCAATTCACCACGCACACATGGATCATTGGAACAATTGCATCAATAACAGCAGCTACTGCGGATATTGGAGGTACGTTCTTGGAAGTATTCAGAAATATATGTCAAAATGTTCATTTATTCAGCTGCATTTGAAAAACACAAAAGTGAACATACAGGTTGTCTCAAAAAGGTTACCCATTTTAAATGTAAACATTATCAGAAATGTACTGAATATTTCACGACGAGGCAACTACGTGCACAAGAAAAAGGTAAGGATGTCTTTATAGTCTATACAACAGTATTAATTTTATTACGTCATTGTAATTGATAACCGAGAAAACATGACCTTCATGAAAGAGGTCAAAATCAGCACTTGTGCCTAGTTTTGACCTGGGTTGCAAAGGGCATACAGACGTTATCTTGTTTGCTGTTACTTAAAAATTTAAGGTATAGGCCCGGCCCGCCATATGTAGGCATATCCGGATAATATGATCAGATACTTTGTGGTATCACAGATTAAGCTGATATTCTCAAGACAGCGACTTGACGTTTTCAGGCGGGTGTGGTGGGCTCAGGACGGAGCCCCGCCCCAAAGACTAATGTTACTGTTACTAGTGTTACTGTAAGGCATCGTTTCGCAGAGCTCGTGACAGAGTGATTTCGTGGTTCGATCGAGTCGAGTGGCCCCAAGATCACCAGATCTCACCCCTTGTTAGTGGCGCACCCAGAATTTGGCTGGGGGGCTCACACATTTTTGTTTTAATTTTTTTTAAAGTTTGCCGAAAATTGTTGGCCGCAGAAAAAAATCTGTGTCCGAGCATCTATTCCTACCTCCATGGTCCGAGTGTTGCAGACAGGCGGGCATTTAGGTACATTGTGTAATTATTATGTCTTTCTGGTCATTTATTCACCAAATAATTATTTTTGAATTACAGCATGACTTGTGGGGTTAAGGAGTCCTTTCATAATTCTTAACTATAACTTTCACTACATTAATACCTTAAAGTTATCACATCTTTTGCTTTAGCTTTTTTAATACATAGAATACATACATAATTTAATCTGACTTATAAGATTATTCACCATTGTTAATCATCAAGTTTCTTCTGTTTACTTTCATCTCGATAGTTTGAAAATACCAGATGACAATTTTATTTGGTTAAAGACCTGTTGACGTTATGCCTTGTCAACTACAAAAACGTTTTAAATCAAGTAATTATTGTCGTGAGCTTTAATCATAATATTTAATTTAGCCTTTATCTGTCATTTCCTTTGATCTGCTTTTCCATTCCTTTGCATACTCATCCCAACTTAATTCATTATAAATTTACACCTTAAGAACTCCTGCCCCCAGGTGATGCTGATTATAATAGCTTTTGTGAGTGGACGGTGGGGCGGCGGCGGTCAAAATTTGAATCTGCAAAGCAGAAAATGGCTGCTGTCTTGTTGCAGGCACAACTATTACTGAAGCTTCACATGTCTCCCTGTACGTCTTGGTTGTACAGGCTTCAGTGCATTTTCCATTGTACTTATGATTTGCATTTTCATGGTTATGTAACCACGTACTAAATGGGATTCAGCTTTCTGCTTTGTTCCCTGTGATTCTTTTGTAAGTGCCATGTGCAGCCCACAACTCCTGTTGGGTTGTGGCGCACTCAATTAAATGACCATTCATCCATAAATTTCATTAAGTGTTACTTAATATATTTTTATTACTAGGCCTACATCAGGCGCGGTTCTAGGGGGGGGGGGGGCCTAGGGGGGCTGTAGCCCCCCCCCCAAAAAAAATTGTCGAGCCCCCCCCAAAATAAATTCCGTAAAAAAAAATTGCATTAGGCGACCAAAACTGGTGATGGGCTGAACAGGTTTTATTATTGACTCCGGTTATGGGTAGTGTGGCACTGGTACTGGAATAGATGTGTGTGCTGTGTGGCACTGGAAGGAGTATCAGTGCTGTGTGCTGTGATTCTAAGGAGGAATAAACACAAAGGGGAACTTATTTATTATGTGCACAGGCCTGGGAACCCCTAATCATGTCATAAACATTAACAATACATGTAAACACATGTGTGCCCATGATTAGGCTGGCAATAATATGTACATAACATGAGCACAAATATGGAGGAAAATGGCTCAAAATACTTATCAACAACCTCAAACATTTGGTATAATAGCACATAGATTCATGGAAACCCTCAATATTGTGTATAACCATGCATATGGCCTGACACATGTAATTCCCATATACATTGGAACAGTGTAAATTGCAACCCAAAATAGACAATAAACATGAAGTAAATCCCCCCAAATATCATATCTTAATCAAACAAAATTGTTCAGGGGGTATTTATAGTTAACCTGGTAATTGGATAATTAAGGCAAATGATGAATGGGAGTCATAAACAAGGATTTTACGGAGCAAGAATTAACGGTAAACAACGTGATTCGACAAAGATTGGACGATTATAACAGTAAATCACAAGAGGGCGCTGTGGTGCGCTCTGGTGGTGGAGACGCTTTCTCACAGCTGTGTACAACAGTAACGGAGGAACCCAATTACCATCTTTTTCTTTGATTTCAGCTATTCTAACCATGGCCCTGGAAGAACGATTCAGCTATCGCCCTTTGTTAATCGTCGGTAGTGTGGTATTCAGCGTAGGCTTGCTTTTGGTTCCTCTTTCATCAAGTACTATTCACATAGCCCTGGCATTGGCAACTCTTGTAGGTAAAGAACGTGTTCTTATATGTTAGTTTAGTTTTTAAAAAATTAACAAAACTTGTAACTTAATTTCGAAGATATAAAGTACATCATGGGTCCCCCACATCCCTCTTCTTAGTTATGCAGCTCAAGGTTATACCTACGGCATCACACACTCAAAATCTTCAATCGCTGTTCAACTGTTGTGCATGGACGCCGCGCCGGTGATTGAACTCACGATTATCAAGAAACTCAAGCTTGTCTTACCACAAAAAGTACACCGAATCACCAGTGTCTCAATGAAAGCAACTTTCAAGCATTTCAACTGCATCAGTTGTATATTTTGAACAGCAATATTTCTCTTGTCATTGATATTTGCCAGAGATACTTTCAAATTCAGCAAAAATAGCAGCTCATTACCTCCGAAATTGTACATTCGTGGCCTATTGCCTATTTTGCAATAGGCTGGTTGTGCACAAACATTACCGTTGTGATTTTGAATGCATATCAGGAGTCGGAATTCAGACTTATAATGTCATACGTATCATTTGCATACATTACACGGATTCATGTGTGGAAGGTTCACTGCTCGTGTCCCCATGTTTGAAGTCCGAAGGACAATGGGGCCAAGGAATAAGCATGGGCGTCGCGAGGTGAAGGGGGCACTTTGCCCCCCCCCCTGGAAAAGCACCCCCAAAAAAGAAGGGGAAAAAAAGAAGAAAAAAAGAAAAAGAGGCGCGACGACAAAGTGGTGTAAATTTAATGAGTTGGGGGGGGGGGGCAAAATGTCCCTGCCCACCTCTAAAACTGATAAATCGAGAATGTGTTGAGAAATACAAGTATTTTTTGGCAAAAAATGTTTGCCCCCCTCTAGAAAAAAATCCTGGCGACGCCCATGGGAATAAGACTAGTCGGCTGTTGACCTCCTGCGTTACGGTCTGGAAGGATGGATGGCCGGCTTGCTGGCTGGATGGTTTGCTGGTTAGCTGGTGTTTTTGTTTTGTTTTGTTTTTTGGACCTCCTATGTAAGTTATATTACGTTTTGTATATTCGTACAGGACCAAGCATGGGAATTATCTCTCTCTTGGTTAATGTCCTACAAGCACGACACTTCCAAAGCCGTTACACTTTGGCCTGTGGGATTGGCCACGTCGGAAATGCAGTTGCCTTTCTTGCTTTTGCACCGATGACGCAGCTCTTCCTTGACACCTACGGTTGGAGAGGAGCGGCGCTGCTTATTGCTGGAATCAGTATGCATCAGATTGCAAGTGCTGCCGTTGTCAGGGTCACCAAAGCACAGTACGAGCCTCTTACGGATAGCTTAGATAACCACCAGGATGACATCGACAAGGAAGGATGCAGAAGTCGTGGCAAGAAATCTTGTCTTCATCTCCTTAAAGCTATAGATCTCGGAATACTGACAGAGTTCAAGTTTTGGATTGCATTTATGTGTCGATTCGGAGTGACTTGTGCATTCGATTCTTGGATGTTGTATTACGTTCCTCATTTAGAAGTCAAAGGCTTCCTGCCCCACGTGGCTGCCGCGCTTTGCTCAGCAGCTGGCGTCGGATATTTTCTCGGGGCCGTCGTCTGGGCGCCGTTCATCGACCGAGACATGGTGAAATGCTCAACAGCGATAATCATCAGCAGCCTATTTCTGACTCTCTCGTTCGTCGTGGATCCCTGGGTGACTGACATTCCCAGCTATGTGTTCGTCACCTTCGTCTGTGGGTTGTTCGCCTCAGCAGTGTATACACTCGTTGACGTCTTGGTCAAAGACATCTTTGAAATGGATCGACTTGTGAGCGCCTTCGCATGGGTTAAGTTCTTCCTCTTCGTACCCAGACTTTTTGGCGGGTTCGTACCTGGTAAGTTTATTTCCCCCACATCTCTCAGCATTAGGCCAAAAAAAAAAAAGTCGGTCTCTGGTCAGCGCGCGCGTCGATTTTAATCATGCGCGTCGATCTTCTTTTTTTTCCAAAATGTTCCGCGGTAGCTCCAACAGCGCCCTCTATTTCCGCACCTCCTCAATTTGTTTTACCAAAGAACACCAAGGAAAGGGAAATTGCACGAAGGCAAATGATTGAGGGCATCAAGGCAAATTATGGAGGACACCAATGTACATGAGGACACCAAAAAAGCAAAATAATACCCCACCTTAAATGTACAATCCAAGCTTGAAGAAGAAAAAAAAAGCAAAAAAAAAAAAAAAAGCCGCGTCGCCGCGTCAATTCCGGAACTTTGGTCTGACCAGAGACCGACTATTTTTTTTTGGGCCTGACTACTACTAAAGTGGTGGTGATGTCTCTGCAGCCTTGATGATGATGGTCAAGAAGTCAAACAGCAAGATGAAAACATCATCATTATCAAAGTGCCCATGTATTGGATTTTCTTATTGCAATCCTTGAGCCTTTGCGTTTCATTTAACTGTGTTCATAATCTTCATATTGCCATTATAAGGGCGTTCTCGTACCTTTTTGTTTCTTATTGCTAATGCAAATTTCCATTTTCGTGAGAAAAACTGTGATGCCATTCATGCAAGAAACTTCACTTTCACATCTGCTCCAGCAAAAAAAATTACCAGATTTGTAGGGGTTCGATGTGGTTATTTATTCACGTTATGCATTCAATACGTCATTATGTATATAACAGAATAAGACAATGGACAAAAATTATGCAGAGTGTTTTCAATAAGCAGAATTTTGGGTTTACAATTTGAAGAAAAAAACCCTGATCCGAAGGGTGTGTTCCTGAAGTGGCATCGCAGCAACGACGCCCTCAGTTGTCAGAAAAAGCATGAAACGTTCAAAATGTTTGAAAAATGTGTATACATTTCAGAGAAATGGATATTAATGGTACAAATAATTATGCTCCAAGAGTAAAAATCATTTCATGGACCCTTTAAATAAAAACAACCGACTAAGTGAAATTATTGATTCGTGAATAGTTTCAAAATCTAGACACTGAGTGATTTGTAAATCATTTAACATGTTCATCTTGGTTTCTGTTTGTCTGATAGGTTGGGTATACGACACCAAAGGAAGCTACGACTTGGCGTTTATTGTGATCGGCCTGGTACCAACGATCTGCCTCGTCCCTCTGATTATTGGGATACTGCGGAAGACAACGAAAGGCTTGTAAAGTGGCGTCTATACTGCAGAGGCAATTATTCTACGTTCCTGCCTCTTGGGAACGAGCTCACAAAATTGTATAGTATTAACCTCGTCCCCATGGCCTCGAGCAGCTCGATACCACTAGCTTTCTCTCGTCCTTATATTAGATCATTTTGTATACCCAAAACAATTCTGGATGTTACAACTGAATGCATAATAGTCTGGTGCCTTTACAACACCGCGATTTATTTATTTATTGTGTGATCGGGCACGACCAAATCATCGTTTTAGAATTGTTTGGAAAAAATGTTTCTTTCTTTTCGTCTATTTTTCCGAACAATTATTCTATGTGGGTTTTAACCAACATCATCCCAGATCCAAAGGTGTGGACATTACTCCTACGTTATGATGACGTCATCGGGTATGCACGCGATTCTAGTTGAAACAGTGACAAAATGAACAAAATAATCAACAAGGTTTGTAATTTGTAATTAGATAGCTAATTACTTGATATAATTTTTTGTTGTGTACGTAAAATCGTTTGACCTTTACTTCCGGGGCAACCGGAAGGTCAAAATTAGGTGAATTCAAAATACAAACATGAGCCTCGAGTCAGAACAAACAAAAAAAATTTCCAAACGGTTCATGGGATGAGGATTAAACCTGATATGAATTTGAACCCAGGTCCGAAGATGTGAACAGTTTGTGATGTAACCATTACGTCATCAAGTATCATATTACAAGCGATATACTTTCAAAATTTGAATAATTATTTCAACCATATCTTTTCAAGTGATTGGAGAACCGTTCTCCGGCATTGTTTTTGATCAGTTAGGCATTGCCTCATTACAAGCAATATGATTCCTGGGCACAAAGTCGCTTGATCTTTACTTTCGGTGTACCCAGCAGTGCAATGAAAATTGAATATAACCTGAAAAATTTTACTTCAGACAAAAAAGGTATGGATTGCAAAACATAAAAAAGCATGTCATATCCGAAAGGGCGCCCTCTAGTGGCACATCAAAGAAGGTCGATTTTTTAAAATGTAAAAACCATTCCTCAAAATAATACCAACTTTCCCCTATATTCTTTAGAGAACAGCAAATGACTTTGCAAGGCTTCAGAATCATGACGTCAGCAGAGGTTATTGTAGTGAGAATTTGAAAATGATTCATTCATTCATTCATTAAATGGTTTATTGAATCAATCATGACTCGCAGCTAAGGACAGAATTGAACATGATTTACAGTAACTGGGAACAAATAGTAATCCCATTAAAAAAATATTAACATTAAAATATTAAGAAGTACCAGATAAAACTGACCTAACAAAACCCGAATACATGCACGACAAAAACAAATTTACACTAGAAAACTGCTCGGAACATATAATGCATGAACTATGGCATCAACTGTCATTAAAAAGCAACAAATAAAACAGATGAATAAATGTGGGGGAACTAGAGTTAATTAGGAACTATTGAGTAAGCAGATCAGGCGAGGCAATTCTATGACATTGATACATTACCAGACAAAGTGACACCATACCGGTACCATAATGTGACAATAAAAAATATAGAAATGGAATATACATTAGATCAGGTGAGGCAACACAGTGATATTGAGATATTAAAGAGTACCAGACGAAACAGGCATCATTCCATCATGTGACAATAGAAAAAATAGAAATGCAATATACATTAGAAGACTGTTCAAAACAAATAATGTACATTGAATAATGGCATCAGCTGTCATTAAAAAGCAACTTGTAAAATAGGTAAAAAGCTTGAAATCAATAATGATCCATTCAGTAAGCGGATCAGGTGAGGCAAAGGGTTTTTCTTAAATTGTTCAGTTCTACACCTGACCTCGCATGCCTGCCCAGTAACACACTCTTGGAAAAAATGGTCTTTTTCTTTATGATGGGACTTGCAGTTTTGCCGAAGTCAATTGAGCGTGATCGGCTGACTGATAAGGTTTACACACAAAACCACGAGCCAATGAGGTTTTGTATAGAAAGCTTGCCGACCACTTTTTGCGAGAGTGTGCCGGTAAAGCTTCGAAGCCCGTCGCGTCAAGGTTGAGCTCAGCCCGCATACTGCCAAATTTACTAATGGTATCCCTACATTTTCTCGTGCAAACGGGACTCATTTTGGACCCTTATTTTATCAAAATCTGCTCTTAGATAATAGCCCAAAATCTAGGGAGATGATCCTCGGCTATATTCGCACACGATTCCACCGATTTTTAAACTAGACGGCCTCGTTTTTTACAATAAATTGTGGGGTCACTTTTTATGTAAACGACTGGCGTAGAAATTTTTGAAACCCTAATCAAAATTATTGCGCCCGCTGTCGGTCTTATTGCGCTATTCTGATATATCTTCTGCCTAGCCCCCACCAACCACCCCCCACCCCACCACACCGAAAAATAATAGTAATTAAATACTGTTTAAAAATGTGCTCGTTTAATCAGAAATTCATGAAGCATAATATCCAAACTGATTGGATGTTTCCAAAGTGTCTTTCCCATTTGCAAAAGTTCTTTTTAAAAGCCCATTAGCCGTTTAGCGGGTAGTCGATGTTTCAAGATGGATGTTGGGAGTGTTTCTGCAAACACCTGGCAAAGATGTTCCCTCCTATTACTAACTGGTCCAGTTTGCAAACATCCAACGCTTCAGAGTAGTGTTGGTATTGGGAAGCAAGTATGATTCTGTATTATCTCCAGGTCGTCGCTCTGTTGCTTTGTTATACTACTTGCCCATACAGGTAGCGTACTCCAGCAAGGGACGAATAAAGGATGCATAAATGCTGACAAGGTCACAAATCGTGAGACTATGGTACTTGAGTTTTCGGAGCATGAACAAGCGAGAGTTGGCACATGTAATCACGTGAGTTCACGTGCGCATCCCACTTTAAGTCTGCCTGGATGAAGACACCTAACATCTTGTGTCAGATTGTTCAATTGTTATGTCTGTAAGTGACACAGGAAGGGGCACAGGTTTGTTTCGCGAAAAAAATATACATCCATGGCAGCACATTTGTTGGGGTTCAGCCGCATTTTGTAATTGAATGACCAATTGTACAGCTCAGACAGAGCAGCTGGCAAATTGCAGTTCGTGTTTCGATGACAGTCATGTCATCGACATATTTGAAGTGTTGGATGCTGGTACTCAACTCGCTGATTTTGGCGTCGTTGACGACTGCTAGGAAAACAATTGGGCCTAGCTTAGTTCCCTGAGGCGCTCCTGCATGTAGAGGGCTCCAGTCTGATAGACATTTCACATACCTCACACACTGCACGCTGTCTGTCAGACAAAAAAGTCAGCTACCCATGCAACCATGCAGTGAAGGGGGAACTCCCAACCTCAAGAGTTTAGTGATGGCGATAGTGTGATCTACATGATCAAACGCTTTGGAGAAATCTTTCAAAAGGACAGACGATGCTGATTTTGGTGTATCTTCATTTGCGTGGAGTGTATGGAGAATGTCTATGAGGCAGTGTGCTGTAGATGCGCCCTTGATGTTACCGAACAGTTTGCTTTTCTTTTGTTTTAGTTCAAAATCATCTTTTGATTTATGTCTTATGACTATGTTCATAGCTCAAATAATGATATCCGGTACAATATTGAGCTCGGGCTTCCAAATGCTGTGATGTTATCAACCAGACGCTAAGTGTTATTTATACATAGGCCTACGCACGTACATTATTATTTCCATATTTTTAGAAGCTCTTTTCACATAATGATAAACATGTATCCTGTCTGAGCTAAATCAATATTCAAACCGGAAATGAAGTGTACGTGTAAATAAAATGTATACTGAAATCTATCAAACCCCAAAAGATAAATTTTATAGAATGGTTCCACGGGAAAGGTTGAATTACGTAAACCTCTTTCTGTTCTGACATTTAAAAAAAAATCACAACATTTTTGCGTCAACTTACTGGTCTTCCTTGTAAAATTATTTTAATTATATTGAATAAAATTCCCGCTTTTGAAAGCCTCCTGTCAAAACGCATATCTCACATCTATATAGGCTTGAGTGTTTCGTTGCCGGCAAATTATTTCAATGACGTACAATAATATCATATACATTTTATACGCTACAACTAAGCTTTAAAGCCCGTGATGATAGTAAACGATATAAATATTGAAATTATGTATGCTTTAACTAAGAGAAAACGATTATTGAAATAAAAATTCCAAATTACCGGATTATGCCGGATTTACCAAAATATGCCGGATTTTTACCAGTAATCACCCAACACAGAGAAGAGAACGATAGGGCCCCTTATACAGGGTGAGTAAAAAAAAAAGCCGAAACCCGAATGTTGGGATCATTGTTTTAGTGAAGTTCTGCATGTAGCACTTTCAAAGTCTAGGATATGAAAGCCCAATTCATAAGCTTTCTTTTAGTACAAGAATCATTCAAATCACTCATGTACTTTTTAAGTTACGGAATTTTAAACACAAACACCGTTTGAAAGTTCTGTCCAAGGATCACTAAAAGGTAAGTGTTCTTCCAGCAAAACAAAAACAAATCACATAGAGATGTGTGTTAATTGTTTTCGTTTTGAAAGAACACACATTTTTTGGTGATCCGTGGACAGAACTTTAGAACGGTAATTGTGTTTAAAACTCCGTAACTTGAAAAGTACATAAGGGATATGACTGATTCTTGTACTAAAAGAAAGCTTATGAATTGGGCTTTCATATCTAAGTGCTACATGCAGAACTTCACTAAAACAATAGTCCCGACATTTGGGTTTCGCTTTTTTTACTCACCCTCTAGTACAAAATAATATAGCAAACGATATTCTTGTAATAATTATAGTCATCTCAATGTACGATACAAGTTTTGCTAATTCCAATGACAATGACATCCACTCCATAAAGCTCATTGCTGGAGACATCTTGACGGATCCAGACATCACAGTGACATCACAATTTGGATGAACTGGAGCAAAGAATAAGACAAAAACACCGTTAATAAGACTAAATGGGCCCATGAAATAGACATTTTGTGCAGTCCTTAAAACTACATCTTTTGTGTCCCCATTTAACTCGTGATTTGCAATTGTCTAGGTGATTTGGTGACTTATTTGGTTTTTATGCTAATGTAATTTCCATATTCATGAGCAAAACTGGCCCGTGATGCTCAGACTGCACAAACGAGGCAAGAAGAATGATCAACAACGGAACCTCGAAGGTTGCCTAGTTGCCTAGTTGTATGTAACATACAACTAGGCAACCTTCGGAAATCCATGTGACTTATTTTTTTGCAAGACCATCCCAACTTATTAAGCCACCCACCCCTTACCAGTCTCTCCTTAAATTTGAACAAATTCAACACTCACATCATCATACTTAAAGGTTGCATGCCCGGTTTGAGTAGTATCTCTGCTCTTGAACTGATCTGTTGAAGGATATGTCAAAATCAATGGTGTTCATCAAGGAATAAACTTGAACAAATATTCTGATTTCTCACATTCAATTAAAAGCGATGGCAACAAAATATACGGCTGCGTTTTGAGGGAAAGCTTCGGAGATTGGAAGGGATCGGAAGAATGCGGATGTTAACCATGTTCACTTTGATCTTGAACTACTAAAAAAAGTTACTTGATAGGCATTCACTGATAAATACCATTTAACCTCGCTTATCGGATAACCGGCGACAGCTCAGCTGAACTGTAAACGGAAAAAAAAATCTTAGCCCAATATTAAACTCATCGGTTTTTTAATGTTTCTTTTCGGAATTTCAAGAGTAAATTCGGAATTTAAGAAGTCCTGCCGAATCAATGGGTGTCTACAAAAAGGTACGAAATAATAAACCATGGTGCTGCTGCGAGCTGAACATGACGTGTGCATATTATACCTGTTGCCATTCGCAGGCGGACCGCAAAGTGAATGAAGTCATCAAGGGCCATTTTACCATCACCGAAATGGCGGACAATTGCTTGAAGCGCCTGGGGGCTGAGCTTATACCCTGACAAAGGATAAAACACCCAAAAGACAAAAAATGTCAGCTAAAAAGAACACAATAATCGAGGAGAAATAGAAATAAACAAGAACACCGAAGCAGAAGTCTAAGGGTGTGAATGAGGAACAGATCATACAGTGCCTCCATTATCAATGTCATCATCGGAATGTTAGCGCCTCGATCTCCTCTCCTTGTCCAACATCCCACGTTCAAATAAAAGGATGAAAACAGTAAAACATAAAAGAAGTGAAAATCCAATGAAAATAATACATAACAAAATTAAAACACAGATTCAGGGATGTCATGTAGACAGTAAACCAATAAAGACTACAAAACAGACAACGAAAATAATGGTTAAAATTACAACACAAGAATCAAATAAAACATAAAAAGATGTAAAATGTGTAGAAGTTATTCAATAAGGTTATGCGGTGAAATATAAAATCGATAAATAAATACATAAGATTGAATTAAAAGGAATGAAACTGCGTGAGATCTAGAGTTAAATAAATATTTAACGAAATTAATTGAATTATCATATGGAAAAAATATCTTCGAAATAATTTAAAATGTAAAACAAGTGGATAATAAAGGGCAGTGGGTGCTTTCTAAAAACAGATACAATAATGTACAGGTTGTCCGTTGGAGAATCTTAAAGAAACTTCTAACAATATCACCTGGAATGGCATTCCAGCCATTTGCGTTTCGATACAATTTTTTTAAAGGGATTTTTTACCCGTTTTGTTTATACGAAAATGAGGAATATAACTTGCCTGGCCTTTATGACTCTTAGTGAAGATATTCGGTTTCGAGAAGGTAAAGAAAGGCGAATTTTAAACAATGAAATCCCTATTTCGATGTCAAATGGTTTCATAATAGAGCATTCTGATAAGATCTTAATATGAATGATTTTGTTAAAGGGAATGTACATCATTGGCTTTTGCTGTAATTTTCAGAATTGAACTATTTGAGGGGTTAGTATAATATATCAAATATTGTTACACTGGCATTTTTGAAGTTTTGTGTTCAAAAAGGTTGGAAAAACCAAGAAAAACATAAAATGTTCAAGTAGTCTGGTTCCCTGACTCCACGAAAGATAAAATGGATCGATTTATAGATGATGGAAAATTGTAAGGCAAGGGAACCAGTCTAGCTGGCCTGCACCCGTTTATGAACATGTAACCAATAGCAAACAAACTTTGGACTGAAAAAATGGTAAATTTGGAGCAGTAGTTGAAAAATAGTTAGGTTTTTCCTACGCTGGTCGGCCGACCACCGTTGGAAATGTATACAAAAATACCATTTTCTTGAAAATGACTTCACACCAGGTGCCATAATTTTACAAGATGCTTGAGACTGTCATTTACCAACATCCTAGTAAGGTATTTCGTAAAAACTTGGTAGTTTTATTTTTCGATGTTTGCAAATGTTGTATATTCCCTTTAAGATATATCAAATTACCCCAGTCTATGAGTGCTGCATGCAGCTCATGAGGTTCCACTGTACCACTGCGATCTCTGTCGTAATTAAGAAATGTAGCCTTCCATTGATTGAGGGCGTCCCACAGCTCCTTGAATTCCGTGAAGCCCATCAAACCTGAACGGTCCCGCTGTCCGTCATCCGTTAAGTCATCAAATCCAAAAGCCACGTCTCATTTTTCATCCTACTTTCAAACATCTGTATATAATTCACTGCACACATTTACTTTGTAAAAAGACGGATTATTGGTAAATGCATCAACGTCCACGGCAGGTTAATCACCAGTCAAAACACAAGTAACGAGGGATAACGAATGAGAAATGAATTCATTTATCGGGGGTTTATTTTGACAGGTTGTCACTTGGCTTGAGGTCATTCATTTCTGGTTGAAGACTTGACATTTTTACACTCCATATAATGTCCTGGTCTTGGTGATGCTTTGATGAAAACAACGTTTTTGTGAGCTTGCTCTAAACCCAATTTTTGAAGTAGGCCTACCCACAGAGCTTTATAAAGGTATAAAAATGGCAACATTTGCTTTTATATAGTGCATTTTAGTTTTCGTTTGATGCATCAAAATTGCCCAAGAAGAGTGCATAACTTGAAGATTTAGCTCAGTGGATACTATACATTTTGAGAAAAGAGAAGAAAATATATGTACAATTTTCGGGGTCCGTGATGCATTTTCACAGTTTTCTCGAAAATGTGTATATCTACTGAGCTGAGCAACTGAAGGAAATAGAGGATACATCTAGCGACAGAATGAGCAGTTCACAGACGGCCTTGCTAAAAACTGTAAAGAATAAAAGAACATTACGTCATCATACTCACTGCCAATCAATAAACAAACTCTTCTTCAAAAAATAATGCACTTGTATCCCCAGAAATATCGAAATTTAGAATGCAGGAAGATGGTAAAAAATGCTAAAACCTTGTTATTTTCTCGGGTAAAGCCAAAAAAATGTCTCTGGTTTCTGGTATGCGCGCGCGTCGCCGTAGCCATGCGCGTCGGCAAAATGAAACTGAATTTTTTTTCAATGAAAGATGATGTCTCAAAACCGCCAAACTCACTGGTTTGACTGGAATCCTGCTGCTGCACAATTTAAACGTATTTTTAGATGGGCTTACGATCGAGAATAAGCTTTATGTGGCCTCCCTTGACTCCCATATATTTGCACAAAGTTTAGTCGGGAAATATTTGTAGTCATCAGCTGACATTTGAATAAAAAAACCCGTAAAACAAAAAGCTGCGTCGCCGCACCACTTTTTGGGCAAGCTCCATTCCAGAAACCGGAGACTTTTTGGCCTAAGGTTGAATGTGCACGCTTTTAAAAAGCACGATGGGCTATTTTTTTTAGGGGGGATGTCCCCCTTTGGCCTCCCTGCCGTTGATGGTGTAAACTTACGCCGATAGGATCCCGCTATACCAGAACTCGTCAAGGCTCTCTGGAGCTCCTCAGCATCTATCTGCCCGTCCTAAAACATATAACAAGAAAAAAAAACCCATTCATGTCCTGTGCTTTATCATTGGGAAAATGGAACACATTCAACGACCCGCGTATCACGTCAATTTTTTTTTTTCAAACCGAAACGTGCAAAGGACCAAAGCACTACAATATATGCATAAAAGGGGTTCAAAACCCTGCGTCATTCAATCGCCATGTTATAAAACGCGCACTTTCATCACACTTTTATGTAACGCAGTTCATGCGAACGTCCTTTGCACGTTTGATGCGCCTTAATTGTGCGTTCAAATTATGGTCAGAAATCTCAGGCGCGATGTTTGATAATTTCACCCAAAATATTTTTCTTGGAACAAAGAGTATCTGTGTCATTGCACCCTAAAATTGACAACAGGTACGAAAGACGTATGCTTTAGGAAAAAAAAGCTTTTCATTTATGCTTCAAATAGAGCTTTTCGTTTAAATTGTGGCCATATTGTTTATACATCTAAAGTGAATATCTAATAAGGTTTTAAACAGAAAAGATGTTTAAAAATGCATGATTCCAAATATTTAATGAAATTTTGTACAATTTTTTTTTTGTCCTGATTTTGGCCATTCAACGGGCGCCTTCTATCGTATATTCGGTAACCCTACGTTGTATTACAAAAAAAATGCACGCATTGACCAATCAATAATTTTGCCAAATTACTGCTGTAACTGACGTCACAACTTCTAATGGAGGCTTCATTTGGCTGGCGCCCGGATATATCAGACGTTTGCTGTGTGTCTCTGCGCACGTGAGCGTCTGTTGCCCAGACTAATGGGAACCATAGACAACCATTTATTTTGCATTATTAACGCTATTAATGACCCCGAAATCTCGAACAAGACAAGAAGCACAACAATGACCCACGCCATTGGTCAGTACTGCTTCTACGAATCTGGAATGACAATGGCGCCGCGAGAGACTAGTAACATTGTGTGAGGAACATAAGCCGAGCCCCACCCAGATGATATTTTCTTCAGCCAAGGTCCCGTCTTTGGACATGGATGCACCCATCTTGATTAAAGCATCAACTTGACCACATTCTCATCGGTAGTAAATTGGTTAAAGTGCGAAGCTGCCGGGCAGACAAATCAGTGGAGCTGGACTCGAACCACCTAGTAGTCAGCATCCGGCTGGTATCCAGTCTTCGATCATCCAAACGAGAGCCTTGTAACGTGCGAAATTCAACTGGGGAAAACTTCAGGACCCAACTGTAAATGAGCAGTTCCAGATCAAACTTTCAAATAGGTTTGAAGCTCAATACAGTGTCATATGACCCATCACTGCATATGGAGGGAGACACAGAAAGCCATCGTTGTGATGAAGAACCGAGCCGTTGGCCTACACTGTGCTATCACTGTGGGAGAACTACAAGGGGTTGCATACCAATGGCCGAAGCTATCCATAACTTCTGTGTCGAAGTATATACAACATGACAGCCGCCAAAAAGAATGGACCACAAACATTTGCATTATTGTACCTCTGCCCAATCCTCTTTGATAACAGGGAAATCAGTCTCATTTCCATCTCCGCCGAGATTCTTCTAAACAGAATCCGAGACCAAATCGATCCGTTCCTAGGAAGCACCCAAGCTGGTTTCCGAAAATGAAGAAGCTGTACCCAACAGATACACATTCTAAGAAGGATCATGGAGGGATTCCATGACATCAACTTCCCCTCGATGTCACATGTATCGACTCCAGGCAGGCATTTGATTCAATCAACCGAACAGTCATGTTTACCATCCTACGAAGCTATGGGATTCCTAAGAAGATGCTGGACGCCATTAAGATCCTCTACGTGGATTCCCAAAGCACTGCGACAGTCAGTGAAGCCTTTCATGTCACCACCGGTGTTCTGCAAGGAGATGTCATTGCCCAATTGCTGTTCATCGTTTCGTTGGACAATCCGCTAAAAGAATTGTAAGAGTTGTAACACACCCTCATACTTCAAGACGGCATCCAACCAAGCAAATATGGTTAATGGGAAATCCAGTTTTGTGAAATATAGGCTGTCTATTTAAATGGTGATTATGATGTCTATTCAAAGGTGATTTTACCGCAATTCTTATGAAATGGATGTATCTACACTTGCATCAAAACTTTTCAAAACATTTCGCTGATTAGACTGTAATGTAGTCATTGTGGTGAACCTACCTGTCCTGCGACTTGTGAAAAATAGCCCCAGAGGGGATCTACATTTGGCTACGACGACGACGACGACGACGACGACGACGACGACGACGACGACGACGACGACGACGACAAGGATGAGGAGGAGGAGAAGGAGTACAAGTAAATACATCAAAGCCAGTAGATAAAATACAAATAGTAAATACGTTCACTTTTGAAAGAGGCTCCAGTTAAAAAAGAAATCAGTGGGCGTCGGATGTGAATGGATAACTGGGCTTACTAATATCGTTATCCACTTTCGGCTGCAAGTATGAAAACTGTCAGCTGTCCCACGATTTTTTGGTAACAATTTTATGCATATCAAATTTTATATAGAAGAATCATTGTGGGACAACACTTTGGGTTCGTCAGCAAAACCATCCTTACCTAAATTGGAAATACATGCCCATTAGATAATAGTATACGAACGGTTCCGATCCAAAACCATTACAACCATATTAAAACTTAGTCAGTCGAATTCAATTTAAATTGAAATTCTTTTTTTTTTCAGCCGTTCATCAAAATATAGTGTAATGAGAAATCCAGTTTTGTGAATTATATGTCTTATTCAAAGGTGACGGTAATGTAGTCATTGTGGTGTACCTACCTGTCCTGCGACTTGTGAATGATAGCCCCCGGGGGGCTCTCCATATTGCTACATGAGAGGGGGAAAAGGGGAAAATCGGGTGGTCATCGTGTAAATAATGGAATATTAAAATGCTGCAGTTGATTGATATCATGCTCTCAGCTGCCATTTCCTCTGGACCAAGTCATTTTCAACCTTATCCCATTTGTACGATGTAAAGGTATATACAGTTTATAAAACATTATCCAATATTATCCAATAGGCACAGTAGGCACTGTGCCTATAGGGCCTACGAAAATTCGGGGGCCTACGGTCGAAAATACATAAATAGGGTACCCACACGCAGAGATTTTTTTAAAGCTTTAGGATCTCTCTCAGAATCTTCGATTCACCAACTGACGCTGACGCTAGGCATACAATGTCGTGTAGCCCTACGTATAAACTTTACGTGTAAAGTCTGTCGTTCTGAAGCACGGTGCCAACCATGGGCGTCGATCGATGGGGGATGGGGGAATGTCGTTTCCCCAACTATTTTCGTCCCCGAATAAAATAAAATATGGCCTATATCTGATTCTATAACTCAGAATAGCTGATTTAAGGACTCCAAACTGGAAAATATTTAAATGATGATCTTTTGCTTTTAACTGCTTAAAGTGGTCAGAAAGTGCCTCAGATCGCGCCATAGATCGTCTAGAATCCATTTTTCCGGCCTCCTTAAGCGCAGGCCTCGAACCCCACGCCATCTGGGCTTCGCACTCGCATTAGTTCTGATCAAGATATGTATGTATGTAATAACCCCCACGTTTAAGAAGCGATTATTGACGCCCTTGGTGCCAACAGGCTTTTTAGAACTAGGGCCTTCACCAGTTTGCCCTGGCTTGCTTTGTACAGTGCTTGTACTTTAATACATCAACATGAATTCGGTGCCGGTGTCTAGAGCGAACACTGATGCCTAGGGCCTACGAAACACTTAATCCGGGCCTGCCTATACGTGTAATAAGTGAATCTTCTCATTTACCATTTTCAGCAAAAATAGAGATGAGGGTTTTGTTTGAACAAATATTCATATGGGTATTATATTTCTGATGCATATGAATGACAACTTCCCAATCCCACGTCACATTGGCTGCTTGTGGGCTACTAACCTTTCATTTTAAGGGGGAAAATGTAACAATACTGTACCGGGTTGCAAAAGGCTGGGGCAATAGTTCCATAGATGATCAAGATAGCAATCGTCGTACTCCAGGACCCATGCATGCTGAACACCTATGGCACAAATCACAAATGAAATACTGCAGCATAGCTGTTGTGCCTCTGAGTTCATTTGGAATAGAGTGAAGAAGCACCGATCCGACTACCCACCGTCGTTAATAAGCGAGGCTCTTATGTCCAAAATGCCACGTTATTACCTGTTTTAATTGGGCCCAAAGATCACAAACAAAGGCAGGCCAAGTGGCTATCGCGCGGTATAGTGGTTAGTGGGAAGAATTCGTTTTCAGAAGGTATGTGGTTCGAATCCCTTCCAAAGACTCCGTTGTTTGGTTACTTCATGCAGTTTCAAAAGGGCAGTTTTGAAAGATTTTAATATATCCTGCCATAATTTGTACCCGTCCGTTGATTTTGTTTTTAGTGAAGGAAAAATATGACCACTTTTATGCGCGCTATTAGGGTATCAATTATAATGCGAATGTGGAATATTGTGTCGGATAAGCGATCGCTTGTTAACGACGCTGGGTAGTCGAATAGGCTGGAAGATGACTTCATAGACCGCAAACATTCGTAAACCTTGATATTTCTTTTATATTTGACACACAGTTTGCAACAAAACCTTATGTATCTTAAGGTCTCCCTTTACCAAGTATATCCCCGTATATAGAGTTTGCACCCAGCGCCCTCATTGTGGACAGGGTTTGTTGAAAGGGTCTGTGGACTCATGTGTCAAAGAGGAACAAAGACCTATAGCGAGGGCGCTCTATCGGGACATTCAATACTTTATTTAGTGTGACCAAAATTAAAGCTGAATAGAAACTGTGCATGAGTTCAGTGAAATGCACTTTTGTAGAAACAGTTGTACGTGCAAAAATCGTATTCTTTAAATTTCAATCACTTGGTTACAAAAGGTTTCACAAATCTCTATTATCAAATTTAATTGAGGCCTAACTGGCACGATTGAGCTTCCATAATTGAGAGAGTCGGGCATACGATGTTGATATGGTTCTTTTATTACAGTCATTACAATTTCAAAATCGTACATCTTACTGAATGCTCGATTCTCATTAATAAGGCCAAGATATAGATTGCCTTTTTTGGCTTTTAAATATACGCAGTGACTCTTTCTTAACTTTTGTTTTGGAACCACATTATACGTATTACTTTGGATACTTAAAACGGGAAAATTCAGATGTTCGAGATGTATAGTTTCCGTGATATTTGCTTAGAAATTACACCGAAACTGAACCTCAGTCTAAGAATGCCCAATGTGATATTCCTGTGATATAGCCAGGTATAAATGTACGTGGTCTACCAAAATAGCAATAAAGTTGTAAAAGGGCAATTCCACCGTCACTCACATTACACTGCCATGAGGCTACTTTGACCTCTCACTGCTTCAAAAGTATTTGATCAAGCTAAATCAAACCAGCCATACAACCACCTTGGGGTAAGGGGTACTCAAAATGGACAGAAAAATTCACTCCATTCATTCACTTTTTGAAAACATGTGTTTTGTTGGTCGTCACTCAAAAAAAGGACATGGAAAATTGTCCTGCAATTTTGTTGTTACAGTCTCCTCGAACTGTAGTCTGCAACACAGAATTAACATTATTTTATCTTTCATTCTACCCATAGCTATATAAAAACCCATTTTGAATCAAATAAGTGTGTATTTTAGATGCAAGGGACATTAGATTACAGGGAGGTACCGTCACTCACGTTACGTCACTCACGTTACTTCCTCTTCATGGTTTCTAACACGGCATAAAATCTGAGTTTGATGAACTGCAACATAATGAAACTCTGTTCTTATAATATATGAACCTTTCTCTCTGCCTTAAACACAAAACTCTCAACAACAGTCACTTTTTGTATGTCAAAACAAGGTCCCAAAATGAAAACAAAAAATCCATGATTTAAGCACACAAAAAACAGGTTTTTTGGACCCAATTTACACTTTACTATATTCCATCTCATTGGCACACCACTCAAATGAAAG
The DNA here is from genome assembly GCA_029964075.1 of Patiria pectinifera. Taxonomy (NCBI): domain Eukaryota; kingdom Metazoa; phylum Echinodermata; class Asteroidea; order Valvatida; family Asterinidae; genus Patiria; species Patiria pectinifera. The sequence continues at coordinate 9,469,266 of CM057139.1, read as the reverse complement.
ATCGTGTTGTCCCCTTTAATTTGACACCACGTTTGATATTGTGATGCTTGTAGTTTGGAAGATTTCATACGGTTTCCACTTTCCAGCCGTGTCCACTTTTCGTGAAATTGCCCAAAATAGTTGGATCGTATGTAAGAAAAACTAAAACTGAGTTTACAAACACCAAAAGAATTTAATTTGGAGTAAAAACGTGCTTTCTTTCACTGTTTAGCATTCACCAGATGAAATGGTAATAAATGCTCCATAAAAATAGTATAATGGACTGCTCAGCCTAAAGGTTTATAACAAAAGGGTCCTCATTATGTGTATATACGTACAGACACGCATACAATTTCAGTATGTCTGTTTATGGTGTTAATCGAGGACACACATGTCATCGAGTAATTGAGGACATGCAGGAGTCAAATCGAGGACGACCTCGATTAGAAAACGTGTACAAAACCATTGGGGGCTGTTGCCAACAAAGTTAGTGTAGAAACAAAAGATCGATGATAAGGAACAATAGAAATTCCTCGATTCACACCATAAACAGACATACATGGGCTTGTGGGGCCTATACATTTTGGGTACAATCTGTGAAGCTATCAGGATCACTATAATTATGGATAGTGTTAATGTACCATAACGTGACGCGGCCCCTAAACGTGGCGCACATTGATTTTCCGCCTCTTGTTTCTTGTTAAAGCAATTTTTAACTCAAATTTCACAGTAAGTGAAATGTAATCAAGCTCTAAACATCCCCGTTGGTAAATCTTGAGTTAACGTACCCGCTACAAAGTTCTAGAAAAATTCTACATTGGCGTGATTGCCAATTCTATTTCGAAGTGCACAATGAACCCTTTTGAAATGAGTCCAAAAAAACGAAAACAATTTTCTGACAAACTTGTAGTTGGGTATGTGAGTGGAGAATAATGATTTAGCAGAATTTATTAACTTTAAAGATATTCTTAAATGTTAGCGTGGGATTTTCCGGGATTTGTTCAAGTGAGCCACGTTCGGGAGCCCTCGGCCGAGTTTATGCCCAATTTCCGGACGCCAGCGCTTTTGAATTTCGGACTAAAAGGATTCAACCGCAAGCATTTTAAGGTAATATCCGCTCCGTTCACAAGTACCCCCTCACCTGCAAAGGTAAGTACAGTTGGGGGTGCGCGGCCACTGCGTGTACATAGAACAAATCCCCTGGTGTACGCTCGTCACACACAAGGAACGGTGCGCGTCAACCAGCGAAATGTACCGCCCATGGGACGTCGTTGCTAGGTAAAAGGGCGCCCTCTTTTGGTAGCGCACGGAGCTCATAGGTTTTCCCGAACAATTTTGAAAAATGTGTACATGAATTTGTAAAAGAAGTATTAGTCCCTGGGATAAGGCCATTTAATCACAACATTTTATGATTAATCTGAATATCATTTTCTGTTGTAGGATAACTTGGGACATCCGAAAATGCTGCTCCTAATGAAGTTGCACAGCCGGTCTTTTTGCCTTCCAGCTCAAAAAAACCTATTATTTTGGGGGATTATTCTTTTGAAAAACAGCTAAAATCATATTTTGGGCCACTGCTCTCCCAAAAATGGTCCCATCGTGACCTGTTGCAACTTTTTACTTTTCTAATAGCGTAGGTAAACAACAAAAAATATGGTTGGTCCCAAGCTAATCCGCATTTGTGTTCCCTGGGGAACACAAATCCTGTAACTTTGCCCCAATTGGGGACAGACATGAGTTTGAAACTTACACTTATTTTTAAGATACACTCTTTCTTTGTAAATACAAAACTGCCTGAGACAAGCTTAATTTGAGTAGTAGATATGCTTCTTGTCTTGAAAATTGGGCTTGCTATGTCCATTTTGTTTAACCTACCCCTAAATCAGTCAAATCGGCTGTATCATGAGTGGGTGGTATAGCAACCTATTGTGTATTTTCTGACTGTGCCTAAATAATGTGGCACAGCGATAGACCAATATCATATCAACAAATATATTGGAGCATTGCAGATCTGTTCTGTTAACAGTTGGACCTGTTGGACCTGTTAACAACATATGGAATTTGCTTCCATGGGTGGCGATCTGATAATTTTTGGGCAGGGGGCGTTGCCGCCCCCACCCCCGCATACTTTGGTGCGTATATTTTTTTACCAGATGTGCCTAAAATAATGTGCACTTTTTTTCGAAATGGTGTTACCCGTAACATTGCTTATGTACCATCCTTAACCCCGGAAATGCACATAATAGACAAAAATGTGCATATGATATACACGTACATGTATATTACAAAATGTGGCCCCCAACTGTTAACCCCAACTGTTAACTTGCTTGTCCCTTGTCTTCCATGTTAATAAGAAATCGCCATTTTGCCCGCATGCCTGTATTCAGATTCCTTTTTGTCTAATCTGGTAACAGAATTGTATTTAAAAAGTGCTGACTCAGCACTCAGTACGAGTCAGAACTTGACTTGCCAACTAAATTTACTTTGTGTACATGTTTATCTGTATGCATTACAGTAGTACAGTTCTTGCAATCCTGACATCAGTAGGTATTAAAATAAAATCCATTGTTTATGCCTGTTTTGCATCCAGGCATGTACAAACAAAGGCAGAAAAATATTTTGGACTCCATATACTTAACGAAAAAAAATGCATTAAAATAGTGGTGACTCAGCATGACTCAGCACTTTTTAAATGATGGCTCCCACGGCCGTCAATTAAAGGGCCAAATCTGCGACGCTCCAATATTCACATTTGTAGATATGATATTGGTCTATCTCTGTACCAGTTTTGGCACTGTTATCATAAAATGCATAATACGTTTGCTATGCCACCCACTATACAGCCGTTTTGAGTGATTTAGGGGTAGGGTAAGAATAAATAGCCATGTAGTGAGTCCCAATTTTAAGACAGAAAGCTTATCTACCACCCAAAATAAAGCTTGTGGTCCCATGCAGTTTTTTTAATTACAAAGAAATTGTGTATCTTAAGCATAAGTCTGAGTGCCAAACTCATTTCTGTCCCCAAATAGGGCCCCAAAAGGGCAAAGCCCCAGGGAACACAAAATGCGGATAAACTTGGGACCAACCATGTTTTTTTCCAAAAGTGTCCGGGAAAACCTATAGTAGCCTGTACCCGTATTTTACTGAATGAATTTGAAGTTTTTTAACAAGGAGGTTTGGCAGAACTGCATGAGGAATGTCGGGGAAGTACGCCGCGTTAGGGAACACCACATATATACATGTACATCAACAAGTTCAAAACCACTTGATCCCATTTTTTTCTTACCCTTGTATGGGTGGGGCCGTGATATTAAAAAGTGGGGGCTTCACGCGCAAAACAAAATCAACATTTAGATAATTTCATTTTTTTTTGGCATTAGGACACCCAAGTGCATTATCTCACCGAAGTGCTTTATTACGAGAATAAAAAAAATCAAGAATTGTGCCTCTTTTGGGGTGGGACCACATTTTATACAAATGGGGGGCAAAAGATGTTACAGAAAATCTAGCTGTAACGGGCAATCATGGTGAGTTGTTTTCCAATCCAGTATAGTGAACGAAAGTGGAAAAATGTTTACATGTAAAATCATAAACTTTTTGGTCCCCTTTGGGGGCGTGTCACATTTTGTTTAATAAAAAAGGCGCATCTTGCATAATGAACAAAAAACCAACAATCTAACCAAAGTTTGTTTTTTAAGACATTAACTAAACAAATAGGGCCTATATGAAGCTCTGTATCGTTTCTATGAAATGTTAGCTGTCAGCTTGTATATCATTGTTTTTAGGCGTAAAATAAAAACGGCCAAAAGTGCATGGTGGAGAAAAAGTGATTTCACACAAAAAGGCCACATTTATGTCGGTTTTTGTCTGAAATCGGCCAAATAAAAGTTCATATTTCTATCTGTAAATGTACCTCAAATCGCTATATGTCCATTTGACAACTGAAATTGACATTCGAAATCGATTGTTACATCAAATTTACTCATTTTCTGGTTGTTGCTCCTCCGATTTTTTTTAATACACCCTAAAAAAATTCCCATTTATGTGTCGGGTTCAATTTGCTTCAAAGTAGAGACGTTCCAGCTCTGTTTTCTAATTTTAATTTAACAAAATTGAGTTTAAGGACGAAGTTGTACATTCATCATTCTTTTTGTATCAAAAACATTCACTTCCTCTTGCATAAAAGTGGAATTTTGCCTTATTTGCTTAGACATAAAAATTGACTGTTTGGATAAATGTCACATCTTGAAATTTCTTTTTTTCCCTCGTTTATTAACGGTGTCCCCGCCCCCTAAAAAGGCTTTTTGTCAAAACTTGTGTTTCAACATGTAATTCTAAATGCCAATGGTTCACCTACTGCGAAAAGTCTTGATAACTGACTTTCCTTTTGGGTTTATTTCGACAACTGTTCCAACTGCCTACAAAAAAAGATAGGGAAAATGGGTATATCCTTCATTTCGGCAAAAAAATACACATTACCCAGATTATAATGGTAATATTACCACTCGATCTTCTGGGGTAGGAAAAAAAATGGCATCAAGTTAATGTGCGTTTTATAGTGTTTCATGAAATAATCCCTGAAATATTCAAAGAATTTACCCGAAATTGCAAATGGAGATGATTTTTGACGAAACGCCAACTGACTACAGCGAGCAACCCTTCAGTTAACACGGTTATGAAACTAACCTCACCGTCGTTGCTGCTTTGCAGTCGGTGCTCCCCGGCCGCCCCCCCCCCCCTTCGCTACCCAGAATGTTCCAAGAAATGGTCGGCCATCCATGCCACATTCCTTCCTCTATTAAACTGGTACAGCTACTTGTATTTTGATTTTAAACACTCACTCCTCCCAGGCCCGGTTTATCAAATAGGCACAGAAGGCACTTTGTCTATTACAGGGCCTACGAAAAAAATGTGAAGGCCTTCAAAATACCACAGTGTGCCAACAGGCTTTTACAACTATCAGTTTGGCCCGTCTTCCCTAGTACATCAACATGAAATTGGTGTTGGTGCCTAGTGCGGAGTAGGGCCTATGAAACACTGGTTCCTAGGCCTACGGAACACTTAATCCGGCCCTGACTTCTCCCAGTATAAACCTTGTTTTTTCCTGCCGAAACAAAATAAGCATAATTATATTTTGTATTATAGTATTTGCTTCTCCCTTGTTAAGGTTGCCCCGACCCAGACTTGAAAAATGACTAGTAATTTGCTTCACTTTTATTCATGCAGATGCAATGAAGTAAGTGCTTGAGTATTGGTAGTAAAAGCAATGCTAGTTTTTATGCATACGACCCAATGAGACTTTGGGCAAACTTACTTTAGGCATGACGTTGCATTCGCAGAAGCATTCACAGCGAAGTGCAGAGTGCTGCGTATACGGTTGCTTGACTTGCTCAACTTGGAAGGCATGCATGCACGGTCGCAATATTATAGTCAAGAAAAATACACCTGGGTGAAATATGACCTTTACATACAACAAACATAGGCTAGGTTTTCGCACAGCTGGCTGCACGTCCCTGACACAATCATTCAACCGATCGGTACGTACGAACACCACTGCACTGAGCCCCACAGTTCGTTATTATACGTGTGTTAATTCGCCCATACATTCTGGCCTCCTGACACACCCTATTTAGATGGCGCGTTCATGCATTCAAACCTTGGACAAAAAATGCCGGAGAACAACAATACGTCCACGATTCCCAGCATACGTTAGTCTAGTGGCTAGAAGTTGTTATTGTTTGATACGAACCCGTCAGAACGACTTCAAGGCCAATTCCTATTGGTTGTGTAATGCGCGCGCACCTTTTTGGCCTAATATATGCAGCGCGCAATTAAAAAAATTCATATTAGTTCCGAAGCAACTCTCAATTTCTTCCAGTAGTATAAAAGATACAGCAAGACTTTCGTGCAAAGTTCACTGGTCAGCTCTTTTGTTGTGGGTAGTATGTGTGGGACTGAAAATGGACCGTAATTGCCTGCAGTAGTCGCGCATGCACACTAATTTCCCCCATTTTTCGGGGGGAGATTTTAGCAAGTGGCCTAGACGTTGTTCTGACGGGTTCGTGGGTGATAATGGTTGGTCGTGATAGCGCCCTCTAGCGGCGGCCGGTTATCGCGGCGGCCGGTTATCGCGGCGGCCGGTTATCGCGGCGGCCGGTTATCGCGGCGGCCGGTTATCGCGGCGGCCGGTTATCGCGGCGGCCGGTTATCGCGGCGGCCGGTTATCGCGGCGGCCGGTTATCGCGGCGGCCGGTTATCGCGGCGGCGAGTTATCGCGTACAAATAATAAACGTCTAGCCCCTAGACTTAGCATACGTCCGCGATTGGGGTAGTGTAAAAAACATATGGGGGTCTTCCTAAAAAAGTTAAGAGTACAAACAAAAGAGGGACAATAGGACGTTCACGATTGACGGTGTATGTGGGTGGGTGCTTGGGTGATCTGATACACAGTAAGTACCCTGTGGCGTGACAAAATATTGTATACGTCTCCACAGGGCAATTTCTCCACAACGTTATCACGAAATAGATTTTACTAAAAAAAACATAGGAATTTCAAAGGTGCGTTGATCCGTCTGCAAATTGAAGTATTTTATGTAAGGGATATTAAGTCCGAATTTCAGCCCAGGAAATTAATTCTGGTTAAAATAGGAGCATTTTGGAACTACAATTTCAAACTCGAAAACTCGAAAAATGACTCCACAAGGATACAAATTTCAGTATAAAATGGGTGGGTGGGTATGTGTGTGTGCAAGCATCTGCAGTCGAACCCTGATAAGAAGAGCATGTTTATACAACATCCTGCTAATAACGAGGAACATTTTAGGTCCCAAAATCTGAGAATTACGTTTTTTAGGCCTATTTAGAGCATTTTGGATGCAATTGGGTCCGAAAGTGGCGCTATTTAGCCATGTTGTGGAGGGATCTATTTTCAAGATGGCTACTTTTCCACCTTGGGAAACATCACTCGTTTTAGGGGTTGTCTGTAGATGGATGTACGAATACAGAATATTGAATACTCTTTTTATGTCTTTGCTATTTGTATGCCTATCTGAAGGCCCTGTCACACTGTCTGCGATCTTATAATGCGCTCTCACTGCGTCCTTGAAAAATAGCTGGGGTGCAACAACAATTACTAGATCGCAGCGACAACTAATGTACATAGGTCGCCAGATGGGCGCAAGAGTCTTAATGGTCTCCGATGAGCGCAAAGGTCTTTGAACATGCTCAAAACAATCGCAACACCTCATGCGCTCTGGCCAGGGCGCCGTAATGACGCAACTCGGGCGCTGTGCGAGCGTGAATCGTGCGACATTGAAATGGCATTGAGGCAGCTTAGGCGCAAGGCAGTCGACGTAGTCTTTATGAGAAAGTAACTCGACTGCGATGAACTTGTAGAATAATTTTTTAAACTGGACTTTGTATTGACCGTTTTGTTGTGGTATTTATACAGTGCAAGTGACGTCACATGAGCGTATTTTGGTCGAATAGAGAGCGCGACGCATGCCACTAGGACGTATCAACAGCGAGCAGCTGAGCGTAGTGTGGTCGCAGTGACAGTGCAGCGGCAGCGACTAGATCGAGTAATTGGGCTTGACAGGGGCGCATAGAAAGCGAGTTGAACGCATCGTAAGCGCGGGAAGAGCACAGTATGAGCGTAGCTTGAGCTTCTTTAAGACAGAAAGTTGTCATTTTATTGCGTCCTCGCTGCGATTGTTAAATTTATGAGAAAAAAAATTGGTCGCCGTAAGGTCTCCTATGAGAGCGCATACAATGTGACAGGCCCTTTAAGAAATGTACTGACTTGTAAATTCGCACCAGAAACATGTCTATAGAACAAAATAATTAATAGAAATTGAGGTTTAAAGAACCGGTAATGCAATTTCTCATTATGACGAGAGATAACCAAGGATAAGGAGAGATGGTTAATTAAAATAATTGAATAATTGGATTCACAGTCATTGTATATTTGTAATTAAATTAATTTCTATTCTTCTGTTTTCTGTTACTGCAGACTGCTGAAGAATGACTGTCGTTTTTTTTCATGTAATGAATAAATTTTGATCAATTAAGTGAAATTATATCCCAGTGTCACTTTTGAATTTTCTGCGTAACCTTCCCAGCTCGGTTACATTTGGGTGAGAATTTTTCGAAAAGTCATGGTCAACTATAAACCAAAAATTGAAAAGAAGATGAAAGATGACATGTTGATCAACATTTTTCGGTGCAGCCTGAACACCTGTGAGAGTTTTGAGTATTATTTTTCCAAAAGAATTTTGAAGTATGGGCATATTATCACTGTTTTCTATATTATTTGATTGGGTGCATGCACCCTGCAGACTTACAAGATGGCCGACGCATGCGCTATGCCGCGACAGTGGCTTTTCAGTGGGCGGAACGTATGGGGGAGGGAGGCAAAAGCATTTCAAAGGGGTCACTAAAAACGGATCTACGACAAATGCTCACGAATATTCAAAGGTTCGATAGGCCATCGGCCAATTAAAGGTAATTTAATTAATTTAATTTTAAAGGGGAAAATAACAAACTCTCGGGTATATTAAAGGGTGCACACCAGTAAATAGGCCAAATATCCGTCTTCCGAGCTCATGAATAGAAGTTATTCACTCCAATTCTTCTATATTAGCGAGTTTTGAGAGCCATGAAGTTGGGGAATTGAAGAGATATGGCAATACGGGGCCGCCCGATAGTCCGAAGGTCCGGTAGTCCGAATGCACAAAATTTCTATAAGAAGGGGTTCGTAAGTCCGAAAATGAAATAAGGTTCGTTAATCCGAACATTTGATGCAATAGTCCAAAGGTTCATTAATCCGAAGGTTCATTAGTCCAAAGGTTCATTTGTCCGAAGGTTCGTTGGTCCGAATTTAGAATAAGGTTAATTAGTCCGAAGGTTCAAGAGTCCGAAACGAAAATAAGGTTCACCCGAAGGTTCATTATTCCGAATTATGAACAAGGTTCGATAGTCCGAAAAGACTATAAGGGCCGATAGTCCGAATCGACAATAAGGTCCGATAGTCCGAATCGACAATAAGGTCCGATAGTCCGAAGTGTCAGACTGACGAACCGTATTGCCCATTCGGACTATCGAACCTTATTCTCAATTCGGACAATCAAACCTTGTTGTCAATTCGGACTATCGAACCCTACCGTACATTCGGAATATCGAACCTTATCATCTATTCGGACTATCGAACCTTATTGTCGATTCGGACTATCGAACCCTATCGTCTATTCGGACTATTGAACCTTCGGATTAATTAACCTTATTCTATTTTCGGACTAATGGGCCCTTAGGACTATCGAACCTTCGGACTATTGAATCTTCGGACTAACGAACCTTCGGACTAATGACTCTTTGGACTTAAGTACCTTCGGACTATCAAACCGTCGGACTATCGGGCTGTAACCGGCAATACACCCTTAGGCCCGGATTTGGGGCTTCCAATTCAGAGCATTTTGGATGCAATTGGGTCCGAAAGTGGCGCTATTTAGCCATGTTGTGGAGGGATCCGTTTTCAAGATGGCTACTTTTCTACTTTGGGCCACCTCACTCGTTTTAGGGGTCGTCTTTTTTGGGTGAGAATTTCTCGAAACGTCATTGGTCAACCCACCAAAATTAAAAAGAAGATGAAAGATGACATGTTGATCAACATTTTTCGGTGCAGCCTGAACACCTGTAAGAGTTTTGAGTATTATTTTTCATAGAATTTTGAAGTATGGGCATTTATCGCTGTTGTCCATGGGAATTTATTTGATTGGGTGCACCCTTATTCCTTCTAGTTTGCGTAGTATAAGGATGTACATCGTTACTCGACACAAACAAGACATGGATGCCTCATGGCAACCAGAGGGTGCAGCTTTTTTTATTCAAAAGTACCTGTGGGATCACAAAATATAAATGGCCTCACAGTTTCTAATGGTTTGCACCCTTTAGCAATCTAAAGTGAAGGAACGCGCACGGATCTTCTACACGTACACAGAGGATCCGTGCGCGCACACCGCCCCATCATGCTTGCGCGTCCGATTGCTTGCGTCTCACACGCGAACGCAGTGATGATGCACACGCGCCCGGGCAACGCAATATTGAGCGCCAAAGCGCTATTTTTCATTGGAAAACGCGTGCAAATTTTCAGGAACGCGGACATCGTTTGAAAATTTAGCATTTTTACGCGCATCAGACGAACGATCGATCACAGTTGAATTTTGCATGCAGGAGGACCATCACCTAAAAGTTATCACTGAAGAAGAATATTACTGCAAACGACTATTTAACGAAGCTTAAAGGTAAGGACAAATCATATAAAGCATTGTAAGCTTGCCGTTTCTGTTGTTACATAAATGAAAGTTTAAATAAGCCTATCTGGGATATAATTATTAGGAGGCCTACAGTCGTTTTCCTAATTTCGCATCGCAATCATTATCGTGTTAGGCCTAATTGTTATTCAGTCTGATTTCGGCTCAACTAATCCACAAATTCAAATTACATTGGTTAAAAAGTTTACCTTCAATGATGGAGATAGGTTATAGGCCTACTAGGCCTACTAGCCTACAAAATAATTTTCTAAATTGAAACTCTTTTAATTTTGACTTTGCGACGTCAAAAGCACCGACATGACCGATGCCCTTTTTCCTAGTCCGGATCGGTCTAGGCCTAATCAGTTCCGAATCGATCAAAAACTGCTTCGCGCCAAAAAATTTGAATCACGCGAGAAACTCAATTGTTCAGCTAGAACCACCCTGACTGAACCAAGCACATTTTCTGATAAAGTAATAGGCCTATGGTCGGACTCCCTATTATCGCGGCATCCCTATAGTTAGGCCTATCGCGGTAGGCCTATAGGAAATTTCCTTTTGCCAAAACTCCTTCAAGTTGCGATTTTTATCCAGTTCACCATGCATTTATGGACTTTTTACCGAGTATAAAAAGGACGATTAAAAAATGTTGTGTCTATTTTTAATAAATAGGGCTTAGGCCTAGGCCCTATTAACGTTTTCCAAAACTTGCAATTTTCCCTCACCGTGTCTACTAAAACTAACCGTCTTTATTTTAACATAAATCTTTAATGGTGTTCTGTCCATGAAAGTTCCATTGTCTGGTTCCCATTCTACAGCTGCAAACACATAATGAAGTCAAAGGACGATATCTCCACCGCGAAATCGGAAAACCTTTACGGGATCAAAATAAGGACAGCGCGTTAACAAAATAATAAAACGGCACACCGTGTAAAGTGAATGGCGCCCCCAATCGCCAATCAGTAGACTTGCCTCGATGATTGTTGTTCTCCTTTCGGGGAAGGGGCAGGGACATGGTCTTAAGAAATCATCCTGCAGGCATATAGGCTAGTCTCTAATCAACTTGAACGTTACAGGGAAAATATCAGACTTTAATCATGAGATGTTTTGGTCAAACATTAACTATGAAAAAAAAGCTGAGATCATTAGAAAAACCGCCAACCGCGATAATAGGGAGTAGGCCTACACCTCCGTTTGCACACTCCAAGCATGTCTATTTTCACAGGCTTCGAACACAGAAAAAAAAACACCACCGTCGGTTTTGTTTATATCAATTTGAAAAGGAAGAGTTATACAACATAAAAGACAGGACAATTCGGGTAGGTTAGTGGGCAATCTCTATTCCGAACGAGAAACGTGATAAGTACCGCGATAATAGTACATGTAGTATACGGTGTCCCACCCTACCTAATTTTTCGAGAAAAAAAAGTTTCGAAATCATTTAGGCCTAGCCTAGGCCTACGTTAATTATCTAGGCCTATTTAAAAATTTGCTGGAGTACTCGTGATTGAACTGTTTTTCGAAAAAATAAATAGCCCATTAGGCCTAGGCTATTTAATTTTTCAAAAACTAGGCCTTCAAGAGGATTCCAGAAAATTTAAAAAAGAGAAAGCTATAGTCCATCATTTGCAGCCATCCGAAAAGTAACTGGCGTAATTATTGTTGAAAAACATACTTGGTTGAAAGATAGTAAGTAGGCCTAATCAACGAAAGAAGGCCTGTCCAACGGTGCGTCTTAAGACGCAGCGTAGGAAAATTTAAATTTAGTAGTTCGTTTTGTTATTCGGCGAAGCGCGCGCAAGCATTGGCACGACGCACACGTGTGCGCGCGCAGTTGCTATAATTTTCTTCGGATCAGTGCGCGACATCGCGTATCGATGCAATTCAAAACAATTCAAAACATGATTCAGCAACATTTGAAATTGAGATCCTAGAATACTGTTTTACTCGGAATATACAGCTGAAGCTGAGCTGAAACTTCATCAGGTTAGTTGTTCAGCACCCGATTTCATCAAGCTCTTCGTAACTTACGATGCATCGCAGCGCTGCGACGCGTCGTATCTCTACGATGCGTCGCAGCTGCGACGCGTCCTGCGATCCATTTCGTAGGTGTATTTATAACACAACTCGGTGACTGTTTTATGTCTTTAGTCAGCGTACAGTAAATAGTCGTCTGATATTCAACAAAGAGTCGTCGGATCTCAGCTCGAAATTTGTTAAACGTAAAACAAAATGGCGGCCGTGCGATGCAATTTTGAAGGAAAACAAGCTCTCATTGGACTGTAGAGCTTCTTTGAAATTTCAACTCTAATATTCCGGTCTAATTCATAATTATTCAATGAATTTTCTATTTACAACTTAACACACATTGCCTCGGTATTATAATCTCGTTAATGTAATGTTTGCGGCATAAAACTGGCTTAGAAATGACTCTTCTTATTTTGCGACGACCAATAGACACGTCTTAACTTGCGACGTGTTTTAAGCCGTTGTCAAGGAACTTACGACGCGTTCAACACATCGCAACTTTCGTGAAATGGAAGATACGACGCGTCGCGAGTTGCGACGTGTTACACGTCGTTACTCGAGTTGCGACGCGTCGCAGCGCTTCGTGAAATCGGGTGCTCTATCCTTCATTAGATTTTGAACACTTGTGTTGCTTCAAACGAACAAAATGCACAAATTACAAATGATGGACTATATCTTTAACGTAGGCCTAGGCTAAATGATTTTAAAAACTTTTGTCCACAGCGCGCGCGACGCGTCGCGTCGGCACGATCGAACACGCACGGACCGAAAACCCCACGACCCCATATAGAACTTCACTGTGCACACAGTGAGGGTTTTTTTTCGAAAAGATATTTGTTTATCAAGAAGCTTAAATTTTACTTTTCAAAACGCACTTGTCAGAAAAAAATAGCATTGGAGACCAATCTAAAAGAGGTAGGTTTTCATTTGAAGCGATCCCGAACTACAGGAAACATCCGGAACTAGGAAAACGACTGTAATATAGGTCTATCGGCCTTCTTCAATCCTTTTACTTTTTTTGTTCGTTCGTTTGAGCTGGTTGCTGAAAGGAGAAAATGTCAATGTCTGTTCTTAAGGTCGTCTTGGACTCAGGCCTGAGGCTAAGACTAAGAGTACTTCACAACACAAAACTCAGAAAACGATTTCCCGTCTTTCAAAATTACATTTTGTTTTCTTCGGAAAATACGCCTATAGCCTATACATTTGATCAGTGCGTGCGATATTCAACGATGAGACGTCTCCAAACATTAGGCTACGTTTATTATAGGACCATAACGTTAACGTTCGCTTTTGTTATGGGTCTAGGCCCTTTGTAGGTGGAGCATTGCCAAATATTTTTCTGACAAACCTTCATAATTGAATGTCTTACAGTCAACCATTGCCAAAATGGATTGGCCGATGCAACTTGTTGCAACACTAACGGCATTGGTGTTAATGAGTCTACTGTGCCAAGCTGAAGACACTACATGTCCTGCAGGATGTCGATGTGGTATTGGAAAGGCATCATGTCAGAAACCCTACAACGGCACTCAACCTCTTCCTAGTCATACTAGGAAATTGTAAGTATAGTCTCTACAAGGAATATCTACAAATTCAACGCAGTCATAATTTTAAGTCAAGACAAGGAGGGATATTTTTGTTTGTTTTTTGGTTCATTATAAGTTTTTCGAGTGACCTCATGTACATTGTAAACAATTGAAGGAGTGCCCTTTAACATAAACCTTTAAAAAATGCCCCTTTTACATACAGTTCATAGACATGCATGTTTGGGCATATTTTGTCTTTGCACGAAACATTTTCACACAAATGGCAAGTGTGAAGTTATTTCATCTGGCATAATGATCATTGCACGAAGTTGGAACACATGTAAAACTTGGCTGTTGATCATGGTATATGCTTTCTCAGTCAACTTTGTCAATACTCAGTGCTAATTGTAACTGAAATATAATACCTTATTCTAGGCCAAGAAATAACCGTGAAATATGCAGTCAATACTTTCAAAACAAAATTCGTAAAATGTTTTATTTCGCACGGGCTCCCAAACAAATTGAGCAATTAAAGTGTGACAATCATAAAAGTACAATTAATTGCAATTATAGCAAACAATAACAGTTAAAACTTTCAAAGTATGTAGTTGATGTAGGATATATAAATTTTAGTTTGAATTAAACATTATTCCGATAAGGGTATATGACATAAATAATGTTGCACCTAGAGGATCAACGATGTATTTTTTTATCTTTAAGGTTAGACATCCCTTTAGCTAACTTTTACAGAGCATGTAATTTGGCAATATACACAGCCACAGCCATCATTTTGACCTGAATTGTGCGTTTTTGAGTTGCTCCTATTAGAAAAATAGGATAGGAGACTTGCAAATTTATTATAGATCCAATTGTAAAGATTTATTGCACATCTTTTTGGAAATGGTTTGCCCGTTACAAGAGTTAGATTTAGAGGGTTTTTTTTATTCTCGAATATCAAAAGAAAGTCAAACCTAAACTGACAGTTACAACTGTAGTAAATATCTTAGACAATTTTTGGAGCATAACAAAATTTCGGCCCCTCTCACTCGACAACTGTGGCATTCAAAACAGTAGCCCCCCCCCCCCCCTTCAACCGCTGACTGTTATGATACTTGTAAAGTGGGGCCAAAATAATAAATGGAATGCTAAAGGTCCTTTCTTGAATTGCCTCAGAATACGCAAGAAAGTTGATGCGAATGCAGAAAGGTATTATACTAAATACTTGGTAACAACAACTCTTTGGAATTTTAATAAAATGAATAGAAACCCATGCAGTTCAATTTTATTGTATTTAAAGCACTTTCCATTTGTGAAGGTAACTCTTTGTGCCCTAACTTACGCAAAACGCATGTACTGAAGATGTTTAATGTTGAAAAAGCAGATCAGTGTTTTCGGTGGCACACTTGAAAAGATGATTCTTAAAATTGCTCTACCATGCTCTTCAACATTATTTCTAATTTGTATGCTATATTTGTACCGGAAAACAGCTACTTTTTATACTTTGGCCGTTTTCGACCCTCTGAAAATGAGTTTTATTTTGGTTGTTCTTGCGGCAAGAGCGCACAAAATATTCGTTGTGTTTTTTGGCGGGCCGTAAAGAATACGATTGTAAATATTCCAACAAAGGTGCATGGGTGGCTTTTTTGTTCAACGTCTATTCAAATGTGAATATCTTTTGTTCTACTTTAGAAAATTAGCAATTTGAAAACTTACTTTTTGGGTGAAATTCGAAAATAGTACGGCGAGAGCAACTTTAAACTACCTTTATGGTATTTCACTTATATTTCCACTTTGAGCTTTCTAATTTTCAAGTCTTGATTTTCAAACTATTGTTTGTTTTATTTCTAGGGAACTACATGCAGCTAATCCGATCGTCCTAAAAGCTCTTTCCCGTAGCATGCCACAACTTGAACATCTCATGTAAGCTGACTTATTTTTTGTTCAATTGGATAAACAATATAATGCAGTAAATATATTCAACATTGTAAAACTGAAAAATGACATCAATTTGTTGAATTCGTTTTTGTTTATGCTATTTTTAGGGTAATCCAATATGAAGAGTGAAACCACTGAAAACAATTGCAACAAAATCACTCCTGGTTAATTCTGGATAATAGTTGCAAACTCATGAATTTTCAAAGTACATTTTCTACACGCAAATCATTTTTTTCTTGGAAACTTAGACAAACCAAGCTTTCAGAAACAGTTCTTGCTTTTTTGCTACTGCACTTGGATTTTTATCAAGGCTTTAAGTTTCGAGAAACAAAAGTAGCGTTTTCCTCTATTTTGTGATGGAAATTTGAGTTCCCATCTGTTACAGTTCTTATGCTTCAAAGATTTTATTTTTGGTTGACTATGAAGTCTGATGCCGTCCCTATCCACCACTATAGAATTTTAAACCAAAAGATGAAACATGACAATCTTGCACCATTTTGAAGAAAAAAAACATGTTGCAATGTCCCGTCTGCCACACAAAAAAACATGAAAAAGTTGTGTATTTCTTACATGAAAAGATTTTTTGATTCAAACTTTAATTCCTAACTGCTATCAAGGTGCCCTCACCTAGAAAGTAACATAAAAATATCCTTTGATAGTTGATCCGATATTGCATCTCAAACTCTGTCCCGTCAGTCACATTTTACCAATTTGTTATATTTTTGTCCCTTCTGTCACATTTTTTTCAATCACCTCTAAGATAAAAAAAAGTCAAACATCACTTTTTTCGTAGACTCCTCTGGTTTTTATAAATATATTTCATTTCCTTAAAAATAATAAATGCTTGTGCCTACATTTATTCAGTATATAAAAATTTCCCGTCTGTCACGTCCCGTCTGTCACAGCATTAATGAGCCTGGTGTTTCCAGTTCTCTGTTTTGAATTACTAAGTAAAGTCTTCACTGATTATTGAAGGAAAAAAAACATTAAATTTCTCATTGGAACGTATAGCTTTTTCCAATGGAAGTCGTTTTCAAAAAAATGGAGTGTAATTTCCGTCCCGTCTGTCACGCTGGTTTTACTTTGTCACTACAGCCACTGAATCCTGTAGTTTCATGGACTGTTTTTTAATTGAAATATAGAGTGTTTGCTTTGACTTTATACATAAATTAGATAGTGACTCCATACATATTGGTTGGTCTATTGGCCTTTGTAAAAAAAAAAGTTGTGTAAATCTGTCTGTCTGTCACGCCGGAATTGGCCATCTATAACATACACAAAATAGAGTACAAGGCGTTTGGTGACTTGCAAACGCAGAGTTGTCGGGCCGACAACTATTTCATTAGACACAGCCCAGTTAAGTTATAAATAATTTTATGTCAGAACAAAGGATCACGAAAATCTAACCTTTCCAGTACAAGCAATGATTTTGTTTAAACAAAGATGTATCAAATTTCAGTATACATTTTATGTACACGTACAAGTTAATTCTGGTTTGATGACGTCATCAGTCCAAAAAGGGAAAGTGAATATTGATTTAGTTTGGAGAGGACACATGTATGTTCACTATTAAGTTAAAATAACGTATGAAAATATGGAAAATGTAAGTGTATGTATTAATAACACCCAAATTCCGGTTTGATGACGTCACAGCATTAAATACCCAAAGGTCAACATTGTAACGGATATCATTATTTGGGCTACGAACAAAGTCATAAGACGGGGATCATATGATAGAATTTAAAAAAATTATCATTTTCAAATTCTCCCTACAGTACTTCCGGTCTCATGACGTCATAATTTTGAAACCTCTTTATATGAAGTTTTATGTAGTTGATAAAAAAAATCAAGGGGCGATTTGGTTAAATTTTGAGGGATGGTTTTTAAATTAAAAAAAGGAAACCCTATTTGATGTACCGCTAGAGGGCGCCCTTTCAAATGATGACGTCGTAATGCTGTTTTTGTACTGAAAAAAAATGATACATTTTTGTTTTAAACAAAATCATTGGTTGTACAGGAAAGGTTAAATTTTCGTGATCCTTCGTTCTGACATAAAATTATTCATAACCTAACTGGGCTGTGTCTAATGAAAAAGTTGTCGGCCCGACCACTCTGCGTTTGTAACTCAACAAACGCCTTGACCTCTGGACTATTTTTTTTTATTTGAAGTGCATTTTAAAGATATTGTGTGTATGATTTCGTCGACGGCTACCGGAATCAGCGACTTTGCATGTTAAAAACACTCATTTCTGTAACTTGTAATATTTCTTGCTTCGACTTCGGTTTTGCTTCAAACTAAGGTCAAACTTTACATATTTGCAAAACTTTCTTCAATAAAGCCTACTCTTCCATTCGACACAAAATTTAGGAAAAGTTACGTTTAAAGGTGATTCTGGCACGGTAAAGATAATTGAGCTTAAGGTTTTCTTAGACAATGTGTAGAATTTTGGCTTAAAGAACTCTAAGCTAAACCCTTTTAACACTTCACGATGAATTGACTTCGGCCTATTCGATTATTTGCCCCAACTCTTCATTCCTCGATGGTCACCACCTTCTAAATTGCCATTTCTTTCCCTCTAAAGGCTTAATCACCTGGAAGGGCTTGATGGAAAAAATGACAGCATTACCAAACAAGATGATGGACAAAGGATCATGTGAGTCAAAAGCGTCCTTTTCTCGGAAAACCCGTAGACTTGAGTACAATTTACCGAACAGTCGTGTTTTGTCCGTCGATTCCGCCCATAATACGCAGCACGTTGTAGTTTCGACCCTCACGCATGTCGAGGATGCACAGCTAGCTACAGCCAACCGGGCCTTGTTACACCCGGGATACGTATACGGCTCGGAAAACGTTGCTTGTTCATAGGCGTAGCGAGCGGGGGAAAAGGGGGTATTTACCCCCCCCCCCCCCCTCCCCCAATATTTTGAAAAGACTGCCCTATTCCATTAAAATGCCCTGTTTTCACCAGCGCTTACCCCCCCCCTTCCCAATAGTTGTAAAGAGTGCCCTTATTTTGTCAACAAGTGCCTTTTTTCTGAACAAGCCCCCTTTTAAAGGTATAGTCCATCATTTGTGATTTGCGCATTTTGTTCGTTTGAAGCAATAAACGCGCAAAATTTTGATGCTGCAAAAATTCTTTTTTTTGCGTTATTTTCAAAGGTCATCCAGCCAAACTGCGTATTGTCACAAAAGTAACTATATCACGACAAATTAAGTATCATCCTTAGCCTTACAAGAAAAAAATAGAAACGCTTCTGAAAAATCTCTTTTATATTATTTTTAGGCCCTATAATACAGCATGTTTTTACAACTAGCAAAATTGCATTTTTTACCCCATTTTTATCCCTCCAAATTGGCTCTTGCCAGGATACTAAGAATAATTTCGCTTCGGCTATGGCTAGTTCAGACATTGATCTTTTCAAATTTGGTGAGAACATTTTGGGTTATTGTCCTTTGTGCAGTAGCGCTCCAAAAATGTTAAATTTCACAAAAACCTTAAAAAGTGTTTTTTCAGTGTTTTCCTTTGTTTTGAGTAATAACTTGTATAATTGGTATTGTTCATGAATCTTGCAACATTTTCACACAAACAGAATCAGACTGTGTATTTTTAGACTAGTGGATGAATAGCAGGTCGTGTACTCCCCCTACACCTGGCTGTATTGCTTTGGGTTTAGGGTGGGGTGTGACCTCCCACCAATAACTTGGCATCGTCGGTAAAATCATTGTCACATGGGCAAACCTCACGTGTTTGCAAGCCGCAATGAATAATAATGGCCATATCCATTGTCCTCTGATTGAAGCACACCATTATTCAAATGATGTCCAGTCCTCCCCTCCCAGCTAGGCCCCGCCCCTTCTCTTGCTACCAAATTCAGATTTTCTGCATGTATTTGCCTAAATTAAATTGTAAATACTAGATATCAATTTGCAAGTGAACCTCTTACAATCTACACCAACAGCCTTCTCACAGCTATCCCCTTCCCCTGCCACCCCCATTCCCAAAGCTCAAAAGAGAACCACGCCCTCCCCCAACAAGTCGGCAAGTACAATTTTGTTCAGACTACATATTACATGCATGGCCTTGGGGAACGTCTGAATTATGTAAAAAGGTGGCTTTTTTAACAACACGGGGCTGCTTGGAATATCCGAAAAGCGAGGAGGAGAAGGGGTGGGTATGTCGCGGGAGTGGGTGGGGGATGGGAAGGGTGATCTGGACACACGCATGTACACTGTACACATTTTTTTTTTTATTGCAAGTTACTTTGGAATTACAGTTAAGGTGTGGTGAACAAAATGACGTTTATTTTATTATTTTCAAAACGAAAAAGATCTGGCGATTTAGAGAGCAACTAACTCTTATTTGTTTATATGGAAATACATGTACTTTAAAACAAGGATCACTCCAGTGAAAACTCCGAGAGAGCACAGCATCAATTTGATTGCATGAATTTCACTCTGACTTGCATTCGCTATATACATGTAGTTAGGGTCTGAAGTATTTTTGTTAGTGGAAGTGTCCTCCAAATTTGTATTTGCCTGATCAGCATGAAATTTTGTGACTTTTAACAGTGGTCACCATGGCACCAGACACACTTCCTTAGTGTGTTCATGATTACCATGGCAACCGTTGTAAAGACATCTGTGCTCATAAACTAAAGTCAAAAATACCTCAATTTTCAAAAGCTATCACGAAAGTATTATCTTTAGACTGAAATTCATGGCTATATAATTACCAACAATACATGCTCAGTATGTAACATGGCCGCCATTGGTGCGAGAAGCCCATGTAATTTTCACCTTTCAATCTGTACCATTTTCTTTGTTTTGATGTACATTTCTGATTAGTTATTACATGAATCAATTGCAGAGCATTAAATAACATCACCACAATTATGAATATTTACTTTAGTTTTGCCAATTCGGGTTGAAAACCCACAATTTGTTTGGAATAAAATCAGAAAGTATATAGTCCCTATGGCAGTGACAATGGATGCATACAATTGCCTGACTGGGATGAATGTTTACACAAAAAAATACAGAAATCATGCCCAAAATGTTATCTAGACAACAGTTTGGAAAAATATATTTAAAAAAAAAAACACCTCTAGTGGTAACAGCAATAGAACCAAGAATGTCATATTATAGAGTAATGGTCAACCAATATTTTCCTGCCAAATCAACTGTAGGAAAATCGGTCAAAGTATATGCAAATCAACATGGGATCACAGTGTGCTGTACCTCTCCCTTTCAGAAAAAACCAAATACCCGCCAGAAAGGGTTAAAATCTGAAAGCACTTGTGGTTCGGGGGGAAGTTGATATTTTTTTTAATTAACAAAACATTCCCTGCTTGTTTACAAAAAAACCTGTAATTTATAAGCACCAATACATTTAAACTGCTTGTCATGCAACAATGGATGCACCACAGAAGTGTGGCCATGTTGACTACTGATGACAGTTTGGAAGAGACTCAAAATGTCATGCTGATTACGAAATCACGATTTTGGAGGGCATAGCAGCACCCACAACGGTACTATATTCGACTTTATATGTGCTCGATCTGACCATTAGTAGGGCCAAGACAATTCAATCAAAATAGAGGCCATTTTGAGTTTTCACTAGAGT
Source organism: Patiria pectinifera (assembly GCA_029964075.1). NCBI lineage: Eukaryota > Metazoa > Echinodermata > Asteroidea > Valvatida > Asterinidae > Patiria > Patiria pectinifera. The sequence goes on along the minus strand of CM057139.1, from coordinate 9,447,867 downwards.
GACAGTTGTTTTAAAGTAGTCTACATGTATTTTAATATATAATAGGAGTTATTTGCTCTCGTAATCGCATATATAACTTCTCTGTATTGAAAATAATAAAATAAATGCAATTTTGTTTTAAAAAAATTACAGTATTATGTACATTACCATGTACATGTATCCATATTACACCCCCCCCCCCCCCGCCGCTTTCCAGATATTCCAAACCACTCCCACGTTGACAAAAAAATAGCCAAACCTACATAGTGCATATAAATATGTGGACTTTCCTCAAGGCAATATGTAACCTTAACAATAATACAAGTTGAATTCTTTGGGAGGGGGAGGGGTCGTTGCTCATAATGAGCACTGGAGTAGGAAGACGAGTGGCAGGGGGATGGCTGTGAGACGGGTACGCCTGTTGGTGTAAATTATGAAAGGTTTACTTGCAAATTGATATCTATTTACAATTTTAATGTAGGCAAATACAAGTAGCAATCAAAATCAGAATTTGGTGGCAAGGGAAGGGGCTTGCAAGGCCTAGCTGGGAGGGGAAGACTAGACATCATTATTTTAACTAATGAATGCACTTCAATCAGATTAGAGGACAATGGATATGGCCATTATTATTCATTGCGGCTTGCAAACACAGGAGTTTTGCCCATGAGACAATGATTTTACCGACAATGCCAAGTTATTGGTGGGTGGTCACACCCCACCCTCAACCCCAAGCAATGCCCCCGGAATGGAGAAGGGGAGGCTGTGAAAAGGAAGTCAATGTTATTTCTAAAGTGTTCACTTGCATATTATATATTTACATTTGTTTCGTTGTGCAACATACAAGTTCAAAATTCGGTGGCACGGGGAGTGGGCGGGGCCTAGCCAGGTGTGTGGGGGAGTACACGACCTACTATTCATCCACTGGTCTAAAAATGATACACAGTCTGATTCTGTTTGTGAAAATGTGCTAGATTCATGAACAATACCAATTATACAAGTTATTACTCAAAACAAAGGAAAACACTGAAAATACACTTTTTAAGGTTTTTGTGAAATTTACCATTTTTGGAGCGCTACTGCACAAAGGATATACAATAACCCGAAATGTTCTCACCAGATATGAAAAGACCAATGTCTGAACTAACTGTAGCCGAAGGGAAATTATTCTGAGTGCCCTGGCAAGTGCCATTTTGGAGGTTTAAAAATGGGGTAAAAAATGCAATTTTGCTAATTGTAAAAACATGCTGTATTATAGGGCCCAAAAATAATATAAAGGAGATTTTTCAGAAGTGTTTCTTTTTTTTTTGTAAGGGTAACGATGATACTTTGTCGTGATATAGTTACTTTTGTGACATTACTTCGCAGTTTGGCAGGATGACCTTTGAAAATAACGCAAAAAAATGAATTTTTGCAGCCTCAAAATTGACCAAAAATGGCCAAAACACATAATGGCCCGTAACCATGGCAACGGGCAAAATAAAGGTTTAAAAAGTCTATTTGGTTACTTGCTCCCTAAGTCCTTTCATTGATTTTTTGAGGGTGGACACTTATATGAAGTATTTACACGGAATGACTCTTAAGAAGCACCTTTGGAAAGGCCTTCTTTTGTTGATTTCTTCAAGATGACAGCTTTCCAGAAAGAATAATTTCACAGGGAGTTTAGTCCCCTTATTATCTCTCAACCAAGTATGTTTTTCAACAAGAATTACGCCAGTCACTTTTTGGATAGCGGAAAATGATGGACTCCAGCTTTAATAAAAAGTCGTGCCCTTTTTGTGCCTGCGGTCGTTGCGAGCACTTTTTTTTAATTTCGCGCATGTATCGAACTGAAAAGCACCATTTATATTGTCAGTGTGCATTATCGTCGGTTTTGAACAGCGGTTTTGAAATTTGAAATGCAGCCGATGCGCGTCATGCAAGTTGACGCTCAAACATGGGCGTCGCGGGAGGGGGGGCGAGGGGCGCTACCCCTTCCCCCCCCCCCCCGGAAAAGCAATATAAAAAAGGAGGAAAAAGAAGAGGGGCAAAGTCATATTATTGCTGTTAATTTTAATGGGTGGGGATGGGCAAATGTCCCCCAAATGTTTTTTGGTCTCTCTTTCTGGTAATGAAACCAAGGATCCCTCGGGAAGTACCGCTACGCCAGCCTGACTACCCAAAAACAAATTGAGAATATGCTGGAAAAGTACAGGGATTTGGGGGAGATGTGCTTTGCCCCCCCCCCCTACAAATGATCCTGGCGACGCCCATGCGCTCGAAATGCCGATGCACGTGGCTGGTCTGTAGGAAATGACGTTATTTGAGAGAGACCTTTTAAGTCATCTATAACAATACAATTAATACAAAAAAATAATACTTGCCGTGGAGTCATAAATTCGTGTTCGCTAGTTTCGCGCCGAGTACAAACCAGACTTCAAGGGTGCGTTCGATCGAGCGTGTTACTCTTGCTACCCCCGAGTGTAGGGAAATGTTGGGTGTGCATTACTCTCAGTGCAAGAGCATATAGAGAGCACATACTGTTTCTAACCCGCGGGTGGTATTCCAGCCGTTCGGGAGCTCAGGAGTATACATGTACTCGTGTTAACACGAGTAGCACGCTCGAACGCACCCCGATGTGTGAACGTCACATCTTTAGTGATTCATTTTGGACTATTCTATTTTGATACTGGTATTACAGGACCATCGAAGGACTTCATAAACTCCAGAAAGTGCTCATTGGATTAGCAAGCCTCAAGACATTGTGAGTATTTATGTACTTGTTGAATAAATATCTTACTAAAGCTGACGTGACAGGTTCGCTAGTTTCGAACGTTATCCTTAAAAATTCCCTTTCCCAAAATGAGACATCGACCGGAAAATGGCAAATGTTTAGTTATTGCACTATAGAATTTCGATTAATACCGGTAACCGATCTCGCGGGATAGGCAACAATCACTATCGACAATGTACGACCCGGGAGCCAGTCTGCTCGCAAAGAGATGGTGTTTGTGTCCAAAAACGAATTTGTTGAAGAGCACGGCAGCACAACTTCAAAAGGCATGAAAAAAACCAATAAATATACAAACAAAATGAATTCCCGCCTAGTTTGCCGAGAACGTATGATTGAAACTTAGTCTTGTAACAAATCTCGCTTCTGCTTCAAGATGATTCCGTGCTCGTCAACGAATTCGATAGTTGTTTCTCCCACGAAATTTGTAACTTGCGTGTTTAATTTTAAAGAACAAAACTACATAATATCCTATTAATTTTGTGGCGTCTGCAACCCTCTGTTATAAAGGCCCTTATTGTGGGTAGCTTTTATGCACACAAAGATTCGCTGGACTGGTTCTAGTATAGTGTATTCATTTGACTAACTTTGGTAAAAATGCCTTTAAAATAGCAAGTTAAAATGGTGTATGGTGTAAAAAGAAATATCATTTGGTGAAGTGTAGACCTTGAAAATAATGATCCCTTTCGAAAATCCTGCGTGGTCCTAAAATGTGTTGATGAATTCATGTCTCGTACAGGGTTATGAACGAGGAAGAATTATCCTGTTCGTGTGATCTGCTGAACATGGCGGAGGCAGCATACGCTAACGGTGTGGATCTCTATCATGTCATCAAACTCCTGACGAGTCAGTCGTGTAAACAGCAGGGACTGGATCTCGATCTACATTCGCCTCTAGAACTCATGTTGCTATGCTGTAAGTGTAACAATCTCATACCTAGGCTACAACTTCGGTCTGATTGCACGTAAAGGAACGTAGGAAAATGAGCAATTATCCGGAAAAAAACAACCGATTTAACGAGAAAATCCTTGCTCAAAGTGAAAACTGCATGTTACCAAATAACCTGTGAAATATTCCGCCTGAAATGGTCAGATATCCGGAAAAACAATCATTAAACGTAATTGAAGAAAGTTTGCTCGCGGCAACTTTTTTTTGGTGCGTTAGCCACATAATCCAGTTACAAGAAACTAAAACTTGTGCAAACGTTTCTCTCTTTTCTTAAACTAAGCTGATAAACTTCAACAAGTTATTGTTATGCAACCTTCATAAGAGTTTGAGAAATTTTTAATTAATATTCTTTTAAAATTTGTTCGTTTTTGCTTTTTTTGGTGGTGTTTTTTTTTTCTTTGCTCGTCTGGCCTCTTTCCTTTATTGTAATGTTTAAACATATAAAAAGTACCGGGCAAATTTACCCTTGACAAAAAGATGATCGTCAACTATTTGCGTCAGTGTTGGAGCATGGATATCTCACTAACTGCGATTGATCAATTCTTGATTAGTTTGCCAGTTTGACTATTATTAATAGACATGCGGAAATTGAAGACAATATGCACGGACAGGTGATTAATGGCATTGGGTGACTCATTACACATTATCGTTGTATCTCTGCAGCTTCTAGGTCATTGTATCTTCCAACAGCGCTGGAACCAAAACCTATTACTCCGAAAGACGAAGGATCAGTTTCAACGTCCGACCATTCAGATTCAAAGGACCTCGGTAAAATTACTCATGTTCGGGCACGACGTGCCGCAGAGGAAAAACCTCAAAAGGGAAAGAAGGGACGAAAAGGAAAGAAACGACGAAAGGGAAAGAAGGGACGAAAAGGAAAGAAACGACGAAAGGGAAAGAAGGGACGAAAAGGAAAGAAAGGACGAAAAGGAAAGAAACGACGAAAGGGAAAGAAAAGACGAAAGGGAAAGAAAGGACGAAAGGGAAAGAAAGGACGAAAGGGAAAGAAAGGACGAAAGGGAAAGAAAGGAAAACCAATCCAAACTGAAGAAACACCAGCCATTCCGACGGAGATAAAAGCTGCAGAAATAGAAAAGGAACCAAAAACAGAAGTGGTTGTGGAACCAGTTATTCCGGAAGCAGATATTGCGGAGACCGAAATACAACCAATTAAAGCAGAAGTAGAACCAGTTGAACCAAAGCCAGAAATAGTTATGGAACCAGATGTGGAACCAGTTATTCCAGAAACGGAACTTACAGGGACCGGAAAAGAAGCAAAAGTAGAACAAGTTAAACCAGTGGAAGGGAAGCTAAACTTAGGAAAAGGAAAGGGCAAAGGAAAGAAGGTTAGAAAGGGGAAGAAAGGACGAAAGGGAAAGAAAGGACGGAAAGGAAAGAAGGGGCGAAAAGGAAAGAAAAGAAGAAAAGGCAAGAAAGGACGAAAGGGAAAGAAAGGACGAAAGGGAAAGAAAGGACGAAAGGGAAAGAAAGGACGAAAGGGAAAGAAAGGACGAAAGGGAAAGAAAGGACGAAAGGGAAAGAAAGGACGAAAGGGCAAGAAAGGACGAAAGGGCAAGAAAGGAAAACCAATCCAAACTGAAGAAACACCAGCCATTCTGACGGAGATAAAAGCTGCAGAATTAGAAAAGGAACCAAAAACAGAAGTGGTTGTGGAACCAGTTATTCCGAAAGCAGATATTGCGGAGACCGAAATACAACCCATCGAAGTAGAACCAGTAGGACAAAAGCCAGAAATAGTTATGAAACCGGTTATTCCCGAAACGGAACTAACAGAGACCGGAAAAGAAGCAGAAGTAGAACAAGTTAAACCAGTGGAAAGGAAGCTAAAAATAAAAAAAGGAAAGGGCAAAGGAAAGAAGAGGAGGAAGGGAAAGAAAGGACGAAAGGGAAAGAAAGGACGAAAGGGAAAGAAAGGACGGAAAGGAAAGAAGGGGCGTAAAGGAAAGAAAAGACGAAAAGGAAAGAAACGACGAAAGGGAAAGAAAGGACGAAAGGGGAAAAAAGGACGAAAGGGAAAGAAAGGACGAAAGGGAAAGAAAGGAAAACCAATCCAAACTGAAGAAACACCAGCCATTCCGACGGAGATAAAAGCTGCAGAAATAGAAAAGGAACCAAAAACAGAAGTGGTTGTGGAACCAGTTATTCCAGAAACAGAACCAACAGAGACTGGCAAACAGCCAATTGAAGCAGAAGTAGAACCAGTTGAACCAAAAACAGAAGTGGTTGTGGAACCAGTTATTCCGGAAGCAGATATTGGGGAGACTGAAATACAACCCATCAAAGCAGAAGAAGAACCAGTTGAGCCAAAGCCAGAAATAGTTATGGAACCAGATGAGGAACCAGTTATTCCGGAAGCAGATATTGCGGAGACCGAAATACAACCCATCAAAGCAGAAGAAGAACCAGTTGAACCAAAGCCAGAAATAGTTATGGAACCAGATGAGGAACCAGTCATTCCAGAAACAGAACTAACAGAGACAGACAAACAACCAATCGAAGCAGAAGTAGAACCAGTTGAACCAAAAACAGAAGTGGTTGTGGAACCAGTTATTCCGGAAGCAGATATTGCGGAGACCGAAATACAACCCATCGAAGCAGAAGTAGAACCAGTTGAACCAAAAACAGAAGTGGTTGTGGAACCAGTTATTCCGGAAGCAGATATTGCGGAGACCGAAATACAACCCATCGAAGCAGAAGTAGAACCAGTTGAACCAAAAGCAGAAGTGGTTGTGGAACCAGTTATTCCGGAAGCAGATATTGCGGAGACCGAAATACAACCCATCGAAGCAGAAGTAGAACCAGTTGAACCAAAGCCAGAAATAGTTATGGAACCAGATGTGGAACCAGTTATTCCAGAAACAGAACTTACAGAGACCGAAAAACAATCAATCGAAGCAGAAGTAGAACCAGTTGAACCAGAGACAGAGATAGTCGAACCAGAAACAATAAAACCAGAAACAGAGCCAGTCGAAGAAGCCGAGGAAGAAGCGGTTGAAGCACACGTTATGGAACCAGTTATACCTGAGATAGAACCGGAAGTTGAAGCCGAGGAAAAAGAAGTCGAAACAAACGTTGAACCAGAAGTACTGGAGACAGAAAAACAGATTGAAATTGGCCAACCAACTGAAATCGAGGAGCCACCAGAAGAACAACCGGTGGAATCGGAGTCACAACCAGCGGAAGTTGAGATGGAACAAATTGAAACAAAGGAAGAACCAACTAAACCAAAGGAAGAACTAGCAGGAATTGATGAGAAATGTAAGTTTTAGTAACAATTATTTATACTTTGATTCCTTTTGAGCTGTTTCGGTACGCTTCGATGCAAGTTAAATTTGTGGATGTTTTGAATCCATAATTCAATTATGTTTGCAATGCAGTCATGAAGTTTGTTCGTTTGTTCAACACAGATATGGGACATATACGCATGAGCAGACCTTTTTTTGCGCATCATTGAATTTAACATAACAAAACAAATTTCAAAGATGCGTATCCGAGAGCTCGGCACGACGGCTTCATTATTGAGTGGAAGATACACATGTAATTCTTTTATGTTGAGTAAAGAGTAGAAAAATAAAACGTGTGCAATGTAAAAATATAACGTGTGCATGTGCAAGGACAGATCTTCGTTAAGGTTAATCGTGCATGGCAACAAAAATGGGTTCATTCTGTTTTATGTCGTGCAGTTTTATTTTGCTTGAATTAAGCGTTGCTGTAAAGTTAAAGTTAAAGGTACAGTCCATCATTTGAAATGTGTGCATTTTGTTCGTTTGAAGGAACAAACATGCTCAAAATCTAAAGAAGGCTGCTGAACAACTAACCTGATGAAGTTTCAGCTCAGCTTCAGCTGTATATTTCGAGAAAAACAAAATTCTAGGATCTCCATTTCAAATCAAAAGTTGCTGAATCTTGTTTTGATTTGGGCCTGAATTCAGCGTCCGAGACACGTTCTCACTGAGCCGATTGCAGTTACGCGATGTCGCGCACGAATTCAAGCAATCGAGGGCGCGTGTGCGTTGTGTCAACGCTTGCGCGCGCTTCGCCAAATAAAAAAAAAAGAACTAACGGAAATTTCTTTAGACGCATGTCTTTAGACGCACCGTTGGAAAGGCCTTTTTTCGTTGCTTTCTTCAAAATGACAGCATGCCAGAAAGAAAAATCTCTTATCTTTCAACGAAGTATGTTTTTTAACAATAGGCCTAATTACGTCAGTTACTTTTTGGATAGTTGCAAATAATGATGGACTGTAGCTTTAAGAAATTTGTGGAACTAAAGTTGTGCTTGGCAAGTTTTACTTTAGAATTCAAAAATGCATCGACACCAAAAAAAGTGTAATTTTGGTCCTATAGTTGAATTGTCAAACTAGAACAAATTTAATGATGCAATTCCTACCTTGCTTTGACAGTGATGGAGGAGCTGCGTGACCTTTTGGAATCTACGAAGATTGACCTTCCTGTTGACATCAATGATCCATATGACCTAGGTCTTCTTCTCAGACATTTACGTCACCATTCAAATCTTCTTGCTCGTATTGGAGACCCCGATGTCAAAAAGGAAGTCCTCAGCGCCATGAATGAAAACGACGAAACAGGTATCTTTCAATTTTTTTTGGATGTTTGTGACGGCTAATAATAGTCTCAGCCTATCCTGCAAAGTGATAGATCATTATAAATAGTACGTTGTATTCTAGATCCTAGATCCTCCCGTTCTGAGAGTCCTACCAAAGTTACTGAGATGTTAATCGGGAAAAATGAGCTCACGATTAGAAACAGATGAATTAGACCTAATAAAATGTTTAATGAAATGGCCCTGTTTGCTTGGTGGGGTGTTTCCGAGCAGTGGCCATGCACCTGGTCAATCTGCATATTTTTGTTACACTGGTTGCAAGAACATCAAGTCGGAACCTAAGCTCAGAGGTTTTTGAGTAATTTAGTTTCAGGCTTTTGGTGTGTCGTTGCAGCAGCGACGATTTCTTGTCAACACGAGGGGGGGGGGACTAGCGGCTCGGGAGATCGGAAAGTGTGGGGCGGGGGGGGGGGGTGGAATATACACCATTTGACTATAAAGCGTGCTGTTCCAAAATGTATGTACACTCATGGTGAGTCAAAAAAGCGGAACCCAAACCCCAACAATGATATTTCATATTTAAAAAAATATGTGGCCCCCAAAATAATAATGACTGGAAGCCAATTTCATAAGCTACTTTTGGCTGAAAAAACTTACTGAAATTGGCCAATCCGTTAAAACAATATCACCATTTAAACACAATGACCCTAAAATCTGTCTCGTCCCAAAAATGCGATTTCAACAATCGTCGTTACAATTGTCTTCAAACATCACCAGCGATGAAATTTTAATTTAAACGTTAACAATATGCAACAAAGTCCTTTTGAAGGCCCGTCTTTTAAAAAAGTAGATTTTATAAATCACATTGTTTGTCTGACCAAGGTTGTTGATCAAAATATTGTGTGCTTCAGTTGGTGACAGTTGTTGAAACAAGTATTCTGTGTCATTTTCTTTGTTGTTCCAAACAGTCAAAAACACGCAATAATTTTTTTTTTAAATTGGACGAGACAGGTTTCAGAGTCATTGCGTTTAAATGGTGGTATTCTTTGAACGGATTGAACGATTTCAGTAATTTTTTTTCATCTAAAAGTAGCATTTGAAATTGACTTTCCAGTCATTATTATTTTTGAAGCTCAAGGCCTTATTTTTAAAAATATGAAATACATTTTTGGGGGTTTGGGTTCCGCTTTTTTGGACTCACCCTGAACATGTTCATAGTACACGCGCAGTTATGCCTTTTACATGCAATTTAAGTTCACAAGAACAATCGTAGGCCCAACACCATTATTTATTTTTCAATTCAATTTAACTTCACATTTTATTTCCATGCTTCATGAAGAGAAAAAAATACATATATACAAAACTTTAGAGAAAAGGGTTAATTAAACAATAAAGCAGTAAATATCAAATTAACAGCAAAATAAAAGAAGCAAATAGAGCATGGAGCTGTTTTAATAAGCAGAAGCTTGTGGAAAACAGCCGACAGAAACAACACCGGACGAACTAACAAACAAACAAATAAACAAACAAAAAACAAAAAAACAAAGATATTACAATGGTAAGCAGACACGAGACAGGGAACATACATGTATACTGATGACAGAGGCAATACGATGAATAGATGGCAAAAGGCTTGAGGGAAAGAGAAATGCAGTAGACTCAATCAGGAGAGAAGGCTAAGATGTATAATGAAGATGAGAGCTTGCTTGTATGAAGACTTAAAAAGACCCACGGACCGCAGAGATCTGATGCGCTCCTCTATAGCATTCCATACACGAGGACCAAATAAGCGATCAAGCAAATGGTATTCATAGAATAAGAGGTGCGAGTGAATGGAACGTAAAGATTGGTGCAGGGAAAATACAGTGCAACTTTGGGTAAAATGGGCTGAAATCTGTACGTACTGGGATAGATTACTGTGGGACACCGCCATGACCACACCCCCTTTCCAGCCCCCACCCCTCCCGGGATTGCCGCCCAGTGATGCGTCGCAGAATATGCGTGAGACGCATGATAAGACCGTACTCATAGGCCTATACACACAAGTCTTCGACAACGAACGAACCACCGATCTCAACTGATCAGTTATTAGCCCATGTAACCCAATTTGTTTTTGTTTTTGTTTTGACAGATTTGAACATCTAATATAAAACATCGAAGGGTGAACAAATGGAGAAGTGCGGGACGGCGCCTGATATTGAAGTCACTATGGATTGGTACACTTTGAAGACATGAAGTTGGTTTCAAATTTAATAGGACTGCCCAACTATAGCAAAAGACAGTCAACACAAATTAAATGTTTATATTATTGGGTTTTTTTTCAATTTTCTCCAAAGAAGCCACCATTTAAGTTTGTTTGTTTGTGTGAATAGGCCCGAGACGTAATGACGTCACGCTTTGTTTACATGTGCGCTTTCCTATGTAGTAGACGGCCCCCTTTATTTAGCGTCCCGACTTCGCTCCCATAGGAAAGCGCATATTATGTAAACAAAGCCATTACGTCATTAAGTCTGTGTTTACTAAGTGAGAGTGGCGTAAATTCATTTTAAAAATCGGGGAGAGAAACAGAGTAACATAATACACTGACAGAGACCTGATCGCCCAAAAATGTTCTTTTTGTAATTAATCACTATTCAGCAGATGTCAGGGGTTTTTCCGATCAGGGGATTGCCCCACACCACGGAATTTTGGCCAATAATATAACCTAGACTACGTTTCTGGGAACCGAGTTCCTTTTCTTGGAAACCAGTTCCGTTTCTCCTGCACAAAATTATACCCAAGCAGTGTGTTAAGAGAAGCATGACTATTTCAACATTTTGTTTTTACGAGTTTAAAGAGAAAGGGATTACAAGTTTTAATAGTTTCTGCAGAATTTGTGATTCCGTTTTATTTATTAATGTGGTTGTCTTATTTTAGTGGCTGAGCTTTAAAATAGTCAAGAAATGCCTGACCATTTTTTTTTCCTGTCACAACGTGGACGGCAGTGGCGCACCCGAGGGGACCCCCTCTGGGGACTTGAGCCCCCCCCCCCCCCCCAGAGGTTGTCAAAAAAAAATTAGTATGCGGCCTATTTTCTAGTTGCAAAATAGGGGTATAAATGGCGCCACCAACGTCAAAACAGTCCGTGCCCCGCCAAAACAAAATTGTATTCTGCAGCCAAAACATTTTTTGGAAAAAAATTCAAATTTATAAAACAAAATTAAAAACAACAAAATTGTGAGGCCCCCCATGCCAAATCCTGGGTGCGCCAATGGTGGAGGGAGTAATGTAAGCGGAAATAAAAGGTCGTAAGGTTCACTGATTTGACCATCTTTGGACATAAAACCAACGCCAAGGCCTGAGAGACAGTCATACCTTCTACTTCACCGAATGAGTTGCACATTTTAAGTGAAACTCACTTCTCAAAATAGACCTCTCAAAAACATTCCCAATATTACAATTTTCACAAACTTCCTATTTTCAGCACACGAAGCTAATTAATACCTCCGCCGCTTCCACAATTCCAGAATATTTGCAATGCACTTATAGGGGTAAAATATTTAGTAGTCAAATTCAAAACGCAGCCGCAGATATGGTGGGGCCCAGCTCCGACTCCAAAAAAATTATCTCCAACAAAAATTATACTGTAAAAAACCTGTCTACATTTCAGCATTTATCTGCTGATGACCCCCCCCCCGCAAAAATTCCTGGATTCGCCCCTGAAACGAACACATCACACCTCAATAATCATGATTTCATTGTATAAAACTGTTACTTTGAGACTGTCCAAGTTCTTATTGTGTCGCACCTATAATTATGAGCCAAGCATCTGTATCAGGATATGATTCAGAAGCAAATATAATACTAGTGACAAATTTGATGAAAAAAAATGGTCTTAGATGCAAACAACTGTTCCCCTATTTCCAGCGGCTTAGCTGGGGGGCACATGCCCCTTGAAATTTGGCAATATGGGAAAATCAATCGTAAAACTTGCCATGATTAGCATGTTTAACAAATGGTGCCTTTTTAACACATTTTGTAATTTGTGCATTACTTCATTTGAAACAACAAAAGTGCATCTTTAGACACATCGTAGAATAGCCTCCTTTCATTAATTTCTTCAAAACAATTTAACAGCTTGCCAGAAAGAACAATTTCACAGGGAGTTTAGTCCCATTATTATCTTTAAACCAAGTAGGCTTTTCAACAATGATTACAACAGTTACTTGTTGGATAGCTGCAAATGATGGAATGCAGATTTAATCCACTACCCCTTTTCCAAAAATATGAATCAACATTTAATTTATGACCATTTTAAAAAAATTAAACTTCAGGTTTGGTATGAATACAATTTCAGTAAAATGCATGTTTACAACAGTGGCTTTAAGAAATACAACTCACTGTACCAATTTGTATCATCAATCCTGACTGCTCAAACCATGGCAACAACAGTGTAGTAATACTGTCACAAAACCTCTGTGAGGTTCACTACGGACCCTTTTGGACGGGTTGAACATACCATGTACAAGGGAACACAGACAACTTTGGTAAAAAGATCAATAACAAAAATTTGAAGCTTTTCTGTTAAAAAACCCAAGTGTTTTAAAAGAACAAAATGACCATTTCATTCATCATGTGGGAAACTGACTAGGTACACTGCAAATATGAAACAAATCTGTGCTCAATTCAAGAGTACAAGTTATCCTGTTTGTTCACATTCCATACATTTGATAAATTTGGCAATGAAGAATCCGATGGTATCTAGATTACAGTGTGTTGGAGAGGCTGAGGTGTATGATGTTACAGGATGGAATCGCTGGAGCTTACTCAGATGCTGAACATCTAGGTCTGTACCTTCAAACCCACATCCACCAAGATGAGGAATCTGAAAGGCAACATCAATCTACCTTCATTTCTCATGCAAATTAGTTTGCAACGTTTGGTACAATAAATCATAAAGAGGTATACATAGTAGCCAAAGGCCTGGCTTCTAAATTAAATGTAATATGAAATCTACTGCATTCCTCTACCTTCAAAACACCTAAAAAAGTTCACATTAATTAATTATCATGAATTTGAGGGGCAACATAGACTCACACATTGCAAAGTTAGGGAATTATGGCAAGTTCATACTGTAGTTCAGCAGAATTTCATTTCAAGACATATAATTCACTTTGCTTTTGCTTTTGGGCACTTCCACGGAAAGTGGACATGGCTGAAATGTGGAAAATTTATGACATCTTCAGAACAACAAGCATCACAACCTCAAATGTGGTATCAAATAAAAGGAGGTACGACCTTTTATTAAAAGGGGATAAGACCTTTTATTTGAGTGGCATGCCAGTGAGATGGAATGTGGTAAAATGTATTTTATTGGGGAAAAAAAACTGGCTTTGGTGCAAAAAAATATAGATTTTAATTAGTCATTTTGGCATCTTGTTTTAAATGCAAGTGGTATGTTTTTTTGGGGGGGGGCGCTGAGGGGGGCGCTTTACCGCCTGTTACCCACTTTGCAAACGCAACAAACGCACGAACAAACGCACATGCACACACACATGTATAGTGGTGATCTGTACTATAAAACAAAAAACTATGTCTTAAAGCGTAACACCAATAACAGTCATTGACAAGGTGTTTGTAAGCTTCAGGCCCAAGCTAGAGTTGTACTGATTATATAAAATTTGTTTTCACTGCGATGTTTTGCTTTTTTCTCAAATTGGTCCTTGGATCGGAATGTAATGCCCGCATCAATGGAATTGCCCTTTTGTGTAAAGCATGACCTGCAGCCGATTTCATGAAACAGTGCGTAATAACCGCCATGCATAGGATTTACGCCGCATTTGTTTCGCAGCTGGGCAATAAACTTGCGATTGATTTCATGAAAACTTGGCAGAGCTGCATAAAATGTTAATACTCTAAACATCTTGGATGAGGCTATTACTAGTTATAATAACAGCCTTTATTGTGGCACTTTTGTAAACAATTTTCCAACTTTCACTCGGGAGGTAACACACTGAGTATAGAGTGTTTATACGTCAGTGAAGGGCAAAATTGTTCAGTCACAAAATATTTTGAATACAGTTTTTTCTGACTTTCTTTGAAATCTTGCAGCAACTCTAAAACTTTTTTTCATTCACACGTTAGCTTTGAAGCAAATACACGTTGTAACTTGTGAGTTTCCTGTATCAACCTTGATGAGTGGAGTGATTATTCAATAAAATAGTCAAATTTTCAATCACATTGCCATAAGGTACATGTAATTAGCCACCTAAAAGTTGTGCATAATTTGTTGCATAAGTCACAGACTTAAACATTCGTGAAATGTGTGTTCAAAATAACCGAAATGTTGCGCAACGGGAAATATTGCACAACTTATGCCAAAGTGTAAGTGGAGTGTTTTATGAAATCAGCTGCTGGTCTTTGCACTGAACCAAAGATGCTACATGAAAATCAGTTGCACATTTAGTGTGTCCCACACACAAAGTTTTCATGGGTGTTCATGCACAGTGTCCTTAGCATGTACGATACTATTCGTGTTCAATTATCATTTCCAAATCTTAAATATCTTCAGTATCTTAATAACAATGCTTTTAGTAATTCAGTGATACACTCCTTTTAAAGATATAGTCCATCATTTGTAATTTGTACATTTTGTTCGTTTGAAGCAACAAAAGTGTTCAAAATCTAATGAAGGGTACTGAACAACTAACTTGATGAAGTTTCAGCTCAGCTTCAGCTGTATATTCCGAGAAAAACAGCATTCTAGGATCTCAATTATAAATCAAAAGTTGCTGAATCATGTTTTGAATTGGGCCCGAATTCAGCGTCCGAGACACGTTCTCACTGAGCCGATTGCAGCTATACGCAATGTCGCGCACTGATCCGACGAATTATATCAACCGCAAGCGCGTGTGCATCGTGCCAATGAGGGCGCGCGCTTCGCCGAATAACAAAACGAACTACTGATTTTAATTTTCCTACGGTGCGTCTTAAGACGCACCATTGGAAAGGCCTTCTTTCGTTGATTACTTCAAAATGACAGCTTGCCAGAAAGAATAATTTCACAGGGAGTTTAGTCCACTTACTATCTTTCAACCAAGTATGTTTTTCAACAATAATACGCCAGTTACTTTTCGGATGGCTGCAAATGATGGACTATAGTTTTAAATCATTACGTTAGTAGGTAAATCCATGAGTAACTGACCTGTTGAGATAATGCAAGTTGTGGGAATGTGTTGAGAATCCACTCTACCATTCCTTCATTTTCTGCTAGTGTGACTGTACAAGTGCTATACACAAGTGTTCCTCCTGGCCTCAGTAACTCAACAGCCTGAGAAAGGTCAGAAAATCAAACAAAAAAAGAAATAATAGAAACAGTTAGAGAATTTGCAGTTTTCCAACATGCATGGATTTAGATAGGGTTGTCTTTAAGAGGACTACAGCTGCAGCAATTTTCATGGAAATATTTTTTCAAAGTAAGCCTACCACCAAAATTCCATGACTTTTCCAGTAGTTTTTTCCAGGACAAAATGAGGGCTTTCCACAATCAATTCCTACAATGTCTTGGCATCTTAGGAACCTATTTGCAATTCACTGACCAGCAGTTAACACAATGAAAATAAAAGGTCTGTGCAGTGTGCACTACCGTCAACAAGATTTTAAACATTATTAAACAGCTACAATAATAAGACCATAGTAAAACAAAACACTGGTAACTTCTAACTAATCTGTGGGTTTAGTCAATCCTCTGTCAGCAAATGTCACCAAACCCCCACGCTTAATTTCTGCCATAAAAAATACCATGGACTACATCCCAGCAGACAACAATTGTATATTGGCTTTAGTTTAGAGACAACATGGCATACTTACAGTGGTCAAGAACTTTCGCTGATAGGCGGGGTAAGATTTCAGTTCACTGAGTTGTAACTGGTTGCATATCTGAGGTCTCTGTCCTAGTCCACTGCATGGTGCATCCAAGAGGATACAATCAAATGTTTCAGGAGGGTACGGTGGTGCATTGATTTCTAAAGACAAACATGCAAAACACATGTTTTTAGCACTAGCAAAAGCTTGGGCAGCCTTTGAAGGACTTCACACTATCCCAACTCTCTGTGTTGGGTCCAACACAACAAACATGCTCAAAATTAAAGAAGGGTGCTGAACAACTAACCTGATGAAGTTTCAGCTCAGTGAATGCTGTATATTTCGAGAAAAACAACATTCTAGGATCTCGATTTCAAATCAAAAGTTGCTGAATCATGTTTTCAATTTGGCCTGAATTCAGCATCCGAGACACGTTCTCACTGAGCCGTTGCAGCTGCGCGCCGTCGCGCACTGATACAACGAATTAAAGCAACCGCGCGCGCGTGTGCATCGTGTCAACGCTTGCGCGCGCTTCGCCAAATAAAAAAACGAATTGCTAATGGAAATTTCCAACAGTGCATTTTAAGATGCACCGTTGGAAAGGCCTTATTTCGTTGATTTCTTCAAAATGACAGCTTTCCAGAAAGACTAATTTCACAGGGAGTTTAGTTCCCTTACTATCTTTCAACCAAGTATGCTTTTCAACAATAATTACGTCAGTTCCTTTTTAGATAGCTGTAAATGATGGACTGTAGCTTTAAGAAAATAATGAGCTTTTCAACGTGAGGCTTTTCTCGTTTTATGAGATCCATTATCATGAAACATTTGTCGTAAATCCAACAGTCACATTGAACCAGTGATTTTGTGTGTTCCACTTCAAGCGATGCAGAGTCTATCCTCATTCATGTTGGTCTTGACTTGAATCTGGCATTATCATTCTGTAAAAACATTAGTGTGAGGTTTGGGTCAGATCTGTTCTGTTGAATGCCGACTGAAATATGTCAGTATTCTTCAAACAACTCATAGCCTTTAAAATGTGGCCTAGGATAGGAAAGTCTTTAAAAAGAAACAACTGCAATACTGCATACCACACAGCACACTGTGATTGTTCTCACCTGTATCATGATTTGAAAGTCTCACCATATCTCTACTGCACGCTTTGGTTGAATCATATGAGAAGGCTTGTATACAGCTCAGACCGAGTCTTCTTGCATTTTGCTTGACTTTGTTGATTTTATTCTGTGATTTATCTAAGGCAATCAGCACACCTTGATCTTTCATTAAAGATGCTAAATGTGTAGTCTTTCCTCCTGAAACACAAACAGAATGTTCCTAGTTATTAGACTATATCAGTATCAATCCACAGATCAGAACAAAATGTAAAGTGTAAGACTGCAACGGCATTTACCGGTCAGTGTTCTCATTGTGGACAATAGGAGAGATATAGGGATGTCCTGAAAAACAGCAATGACTTCCTTTTTACCACCTCAGACTAGAAAGGCTATCCACAAACAGCTCTAGGTAACATAAGATATTCATGACTGTGTGGTGTGTAGCAGCAAGTGTAAATGTGGCTGGAGAGACACTTAGCTGCAGCTAACCCACAGATCCTTTCATCCTAGTCCAGGCATGCTTGGACTGTCTCAAGCAATGTAGCTCTCGCATTGTTTTGAGCAGCAATCGCAGACACATGGTTCATACATCATGCATATATGATATATTTTGAGTCGGCCAAGTTTGTTCGTGAGATTGCAGTAACAAACTTCCTTCACTTTTATTTTGCCCTCAAGGTGTATTCTCCATCCCATTTTTCAAGTTTCATCGCGAAAAATGGATTCCTTTTCTAAATTCCTGTACAAAAATACAATGCAAAATATATGGGCCGAATAAAAAATCAACCAATGTTTGGTTATATAATTATTACTGTACAACTTTGAATTATTGGCTGCGATAATGTACAGACCAGGAGACAGTCTGCTTGCAAAGCAGATCTGTTTGTGCCCAAAACCCTTTTTTTTAGAGGGTTGCAGATGTCCAAAAAAAGGATAAAAAAGTTTGTAGGGGTTGAAATACACATACAAGTTGGAAATTTATTCATACAAAAATTTGAATTAATTGAAGGGCATGGGGAATATAACTTTAAGTATGAACTGAAATAATTAATAGATGAATTGGTGGATAGGCAGTTCTATTAAACAGACTTAAGCCAGCCTCATGTCAACCCACGATTTGCTTGCACCACGACAGAACCATCAGCATCAAGCAGAAAAATAATGCTCAGGTCACAAAACTGAGAAATCGATTCTTGTGAAACAAGTGGCATCTCGACGCAATCTCGCAAAATAATCGCAACCATGCTCATGTCACCCATGACCCGACGATGATTCTACGGCATAGACAGTCATGTGACTCCTTTAACAATAAGGGAATAAATATGTGCTTAGCTGTTTTGGCTTGGGCCATAATCAGCGCGCATTCCCCTGATACGGTCTAAAATGTTTGAGTCAAAAAATCGACACAAGTCAAAAATTATACATTTCCAAGCGCCTGTGTAATGTGCTGATTGCCTACACAATGAAAAAGGATGCGCGCAAGACATTGTGAATTCAAACACAGGTCGACTGCAATTGATTCCGCCTGTCGGGAACATATCGTAGAAGTTGAAATGTTTCTACTCTTGGGACTGTTGATTTTTTTTAGTGCTGACTAATTCCGATCGTCTTAATATCGTCGCCGTAGCTTAGACGCAGATTGATCCTGAATAGTCAGTCGACGACTGGTCAGTATCGTCGCAAGGTTGACCCGAGGGCAGCTTTAGGGACACAAAACAAACAGTTCCACGCATGATATATTGTTTTTGAAACTAAACGAGCCTCACATATTATGTATTTTAGGAAATGATACCTGTTTCTGGGTTGTAATTAGCCCCAATCCAATTGAGATAAATTGTGACTAGTTAATGTTGCATGATTAAAGAGGTTGTGGAATGCTCGAAGACATTTCCGTCATTTTTCGGGTATATGTAGCCTAAGGTGTGATGAAATAAAAACGACTATTGTTTCTGTCATAAAATGAGTACAAAAGGTACTTTTGAGAGCTGTTTTTCAAGTCCTGTCATGCCTGTTTCGACCCGAAAGTGCAATTTGTGTAAAAGTCGTCGTTGGGGGCAGCAAACAAAACACAGTAAATCGTGACGTAATAAACAGGACTCCCTCTGCAGAGTAGCATAAACGAGTCCTGTTTATTACGTCACGATTTACTGTGTTTTGTTTGCTGCTCGCAACGATGACTTTTACACAAATTGCACGTTCGGGTCGAAACAGGACCTGAAAAATAGCTCTCAAAAGTACCCTTTGTACTCATTTCATCACAGAAACAATAGTCGTTTTTATTTCATCACACCTTAGGCTACATATACCCCAAAAATGACGGAAATGTCTTCGAGCATTCCACAACCTCTTTAATGACTGAATACATTAACTGAATTCAAAACTAAAAATGAACTGGCAAGACTAGCCCGCTATGGACATGACCAGCCATTCATAGCTGCCTACCTGGAGCAGCACACATATCAAGCACTCTGTTGCCTGCTACGGGATTCAAGACATGACCTACTACAATGGACGGTAGATTCTGTAGGAAGAGTCTATCTGTCAGTATGCCATTCAGTGATGGACAGTCAAAGATTGGCTCACACAGCCTGACTGCAACGCCTCTAGATTCAAATATAAATAATATAGAAACAAACATGTTGAATGTAAAAGTCTAGGGATCATTTGCCAAATGTGGTATCACGATTGAACAGTGGCGGCGCCGGACTCTGAATTTTTTTGGGGGGGGGACAATTGGGGGCAAGGAAATATTTTAGGGGCAGTCAAAATAAGATCTTAAACCTGTGTATGCGTGTATGCGAGGGCATACCCATTGTCAATGGTCCGGAAATAAGCCACTAGAGCAACTTAGAAGTGTAGTTGTTTTTATGAATGAGAACTGCATCAAAACGCAGAATGGTGTATAACAAATGTATAACAAATAATGTACAAAGACGTTGGCTGCACACTGTCTACGGCTGTACAAATGCATGTGTGGAATGTTTTATATACAAAAGTACCAATGTACTGTATAGTGTACTTTCATTGGCCAAAAATGTGGCCACATTTTATGAATCAGCTAAGAAATAAACATAATTAATCTATTTGTTGATAAAGTGTTAGGAGATAACGGGGTGGGGGAGGGGGGGGGGCTGGGAGGGAAGGAAATGCCCCCTCCCTTCCACTCATTTCAGCTCATTTCAAAAAGCAAGTAAATTTGGTATTAAAATACATTGAGCTCTTTATCCCCCTTCAATAATAGCCTTCTTTTTGGACAGCTGCTGGTCCATAATGAACTCACCTTGGCTCACTATTGGTGACAAATAGTTCTCTCCTACTCATGATCACATGGCCATTGCCCAGGAATACCTTAGCTCCATCAAATGGTTTGGTCAATCCTCGTCGACACAAGCCATTGACATCAACATAAACAGACACATTGTCTCCTTCAACCATATCTGGTAGACCAAAAACACAAAAGAGAGTTTTGAGAATGAGTGGGAAATTGATATATTGGGTCCTCAGGGGCCAATTTCATAGAGCTGCTTAAGCACAAAATTTGCTTAAGCACAAAAACGTCTTGCTTAATAAAATCAGGTTACCGGCCAAAACTAAATACAACAGCTAAATACCAGTCACAAGCAATGTACATCACATGGAGTTTTGGCCGGTAACCTAATTTTACTAAGCAATGTTTTTTCGTGCTTAAGCAAATTTTCTGCTTAAGCAGCTCTATGAAATTGGGCCCCGTTTGGCAACAATTAGACCAAACCCTGCAAGACACAACACAATACAACACGTGTTGGGTCCGGTCCATAGAGCTACATTAAATTACTAGAGCGCTAACTCGATCATGTAGAAAGTGATGCCTGATGGGCGCATCCACACGTTTGTACACAAACCTATGGAGAACTAGAAATTGTGTATGTCTTTTGTACGTCTATTTGCATATCTGCGTTTGTATTCCATGCCGGTGCATCATCGAAGCCGATAAGCCCATAACCGAAACGCACGATCAGCAAACAAGCATGTCATTTTGCTCTACGCAAAGTTTTTTTAACCATCATGACGCGCTTAAGTTGTTTGCTTATCTTCTACTTGCGCGTTGCATTTAGAGTACACCTATAAAATTCAATCCATCTATTTTGATTGTGTTCTACAAACACGCACATTAATTCAAAATGTCTGCGTCCACAGCGGCTTCAAAGCGTCTCCACGCACATGAATGAAGAGTTAGCGCTCTAGTAATTTAATATAGCTCTATGGTCTGGTCGCATCTTTCAACACCAGTGCATAAACTGACAGTTCTCAGACAATGAGAGCTAGTCCCATTGAACATTGCCACAGTTGTGTCCTGCTGCAGTTGGTGACTACAGACTCTGAGGCAGTTTGGCCTTGAGATTTTTTATCAAATGGATCTTACTGCATTGGTAGCTAGGGCTTCTCAAGTTGACAGGAGTTCTTATTGCTGCATTTAGCAGGGTTTCTAGCCTAAACACCCTAGAGGGTTAGGGTTAATAAACATTCATTAAACTTAAAGCAAAATCACGTCTGAAAAAAAACCACACAACATGGCACAGCAGTAAGGTTCAGAATTGAATTTGTAGGACCCCAATCTTTCAATTTACAGTTAAAACAGCCCAACACACAATACTAAGTCAAGCACTGATACAGTATAATCTCTAATGAACTGCAAATCCTGATTCACCTGCAGTGCATCATGGGGAAAAGCACTGAGACATTGCCGTATGCTATTCATTAGCAATAGACAAGGCCTGGCCATTGTTAAAATCTTTTAGACACACATACTTTTCAATTGTTTGCTTTGTTTTCCTTTGTTACATTTAAAGCTACAGTCCATCATTTGTAATATGTGCATTTTGTTCGTTTGAAGCAACAAAAGAATTCAAAATCTAATGAAGGATACTGAACAACTACATGTAACCTGATGAAGTTTCAGCTAAGCTTCAGCTGTACATTCCGAGAAAAACAGCATTCTAAGATCTCAATTTCAAATCAAAAGTTACTGAATCATGTTTTGAATTGTTTTGAATTGCAGCTATACGCGACGTAGCGCACTGATCCGACGAATTATAACAACCGCGCGTGCGTGTGCGTCGTTCCAATACTTGTGCGCGCTGCGCTAAATAACAAAACGAACTACTAATTTAAATTTTCCTACGGTGCTTCTTAAGAATCACCGTTGGAAATGCCTTCTTTCGTTGATTACTTCAAAATGACAGCTTCCCAGAAAGAATAATTTCACAGGGAGTTTAGTTCCCTTACTATCTTTCAACCAAGTTTGTTTTTCAACAATAATTACGCCAGTAACTTTTCGGATGGCTGCAAATGATGGACTATAGCTTTAAATGTTTTAGTTTTCTCCTAGGTTTTGTTTCCAATCTTTCACATCCAAAATGATGAAAGATTGAGCTTGCCGCCTTGGCTACGGCTAGGAGTTACACACACCCGTATAGAAGCGGCTGAGCCTAATGGAAGATTGAGCTTGCCGCCTTGGCTACGGCTAGGAGTTACACACACGCGTATGGAAGCGGCTGAGCCTGATGGAAGATTGAGCTTGCCGCCTTGGCTACGGCTAGGAGTTACACACACGCATATGGAAGCGGCTGAGCCTGATGGAAGATTGAGCTTGCCGCATTGGCTACGGCTAGGAGTTACACACACGCGTATGGAAGCGGCTGAGCCTAATGGAAGATTGAGCTTGCCGCCTTAGCCTTGGTCAAGGTGCTAGTTGTTATTAATCCCGGCCGTAGCGCAGTAAACGATATCCTCGCTAGCGCTATGCATGCGGTGCTAAGTACAGCCAAACAGCGACCTCACGCGGCCACACATTTCTATGCAAATCAGTTGGACCCAATCTAGCGCCTTGGTTCAATCGTCGGCAAAGGCTTATGTTTTTCTTTATTTAGCGCTGGATTTCTAGCGCACTACCTCGTATGCGAATGCAGATAAGTGTAGGCGGGGCTAATATGTGGAGTGTCCAATCACGCCTTGGTAAATCCGGACGTCATCAAATTATTTGCAGCCATTCGCCTTTTGCGGACGTGACAGAAACCACAGTTTTTGTGCATTGGTGCCGTGTGCAGAGACACACAACGTGTACGTGTGTACATGTGTACGTGTATGGATTATGTACGGTGCCACGTTTCACTCTGCAAGTTTCCACGCAACGATCAACCAATAAGAAAACGACATTTAAGGTCAGTTAAGGCTATTAACATAATGAGCACCACCCCCAAAACCTCACATGGACGATTGAATCAAGGCCCTAGATTGTGTCCAACTGATTTGCATAAAAATAGTGGCCGCGTGAGGTCGCTGTTCGCGCTGTATTTTTAATGCACTGCATGCATAGTCATATGACTGCATTCATAGCGCTAGCGAAGATATCGTTTACCGCGTTACGGCCGGATGAATAACAACTAGCGCCTTGACCAAGGCTATTGCCGCCTTAGCTACAGATAGGAGTTTCACACGCGTATGGAAGCGGCTGAGCCTGATGGAAGATTGAGCTTGCCGCATTGGCTACGGCTAGGAGTTACACACACGCGTATGGAAGCGGCTGAGCCTGATGGAAGATTGAGCTTGCCGCCTTGGCTACGGCTAGGAGTTACACACACCCGTATGGAAGCGGCTGAGCCTGATGGAAAATTGAGCTTGCCCCCTTGGCTACGGCTTGGAGTTACACACACACGTATGGAAGTAGCTGCAGCCACTTCCCATAGACGCATGTGATATTTCTAGTCATAGCCAAGTAATTTGGATGCAGCATAAGTTCAGCAGGTCAATCATAAAGTTGAAAGTAGCCTCTCAGAGGGAACACATGTACACTGTCTTGTGAGTCCCATTTCTTATTAAATATACAAAGTGCACGAACCTATTGAAGCTGCTAAAACTCCAGGGGCATATATATCCGCCCCTCTCATGACAGCCAGGCCACACTGTCTATCTACAATGACTTGTTTAGAGGACGGAATCACTGGTATCCTGCTGGTACCAGCTACACTGCTGGATGATACGACCACTGTGTCATCTAGGTTGGTATGATCATTCACATCAGCAGGCGGTCTATCTTTAAGACTATATTGCTGACAACAGAGAAGATATTGCATTGACTACAAACATGTACATGGAAAGTACTCCTAGAACTATGAGGCTCCACGTAGTGGAGCCTCATAGATTAAGAGCCCCGCAAAATTGTTGTCAGCACAAAACACTAATTAAGTACAAAAACGTCCATCAAAATGCAGACATTTCCCACAGAACCGCTGCACAGTTTGCCCCCAAACTCCGTACTACACCTCATGACATACTCACAAAATATGCGCAGAACAAACATCGCTGGATTTTGTCGTTTTTTGGGCTAAAATGATGAAAAATATGCCCTTCCCGCACTGAGCCAACCTGACACTTGAAACGTGCACGCATAATGATCGATTTTCGGTTCGCTCGGAGCGCGCCGCGGGAGGTACGGTACATGCACTTGTACGCATGCGCATACTATCATTTCGCTTGTACCGTACCCCCCGCGGCGCACTCTGAGCGAACCCCAAATCATCGCTCGATCATATGCGTGCACGTTTCAAGTGTCAGGTTGTCTCAGTGAGGAAAGAGCATATTTTTCATCATTTTAGCCCAAAAAAATGACAAAATCCAGCGATGTTTGTTCTGCGCATATTTTGTGAGTATGTCATGAGGTGTGGTGCGGAGTTTGGGGGCAAACTGTGCAGCGGTTCTGTGGGAAATGTCTACATTTTGATGGACGTTTTTGTACTTAATTAGTGTTTTGTACTGACAACAATTTTGCGGGGTTCTAAATCTATGAGGCTCCACTACGTGGAGCCTCATAGTTCTAGGAGTACATGGAAAGGTGATCAGTCAAGACATAAACATTTTGCAGTATTTTTGTGTTTCCTGATGACCACTCCCACAAATAAACGCCCTTTTATCATCAGAGGAACAGACACAAATGCAATGAGTTTTGTGCACGGCACTGCTCATCAGGGTGAGCAGGCAATGTGTTTTTCTGTCAAATGTGGACTTGGGCACAATGGAATGATTTATATTTCGGTCCAAAGTCAAAAGACAAAAAAATTCAAAACACAAAAAAAATTCATAATTTCTTTGGAACCATTTGGAGATGTATTCCTGTCAATTAGGAAATTTCTATGAAGAAAAAAAATATATGCTATACAGCACAGTGATAATTATCACTGGATCTGTGCATTTTTTTTAATTCATACTGTGCAGTGCAGTGACTCCAAGCACATCACAGTGAAATGGTGCTGTGTACATAGTGTTTACCTGGTGCAGAACTTGACTGAGTTCCTTTTTGGTATCTTCCTTACTATGATGTAGTGTACTGACTCTCAGTACAGTGCAAGCAGGAGGATAACTCAATGCAGTCAGTAGATTAGTCCATCTCTCCTTACATACATCCTCACCAACCTGGGCTATGGCCTGAAATCAAATCAATAGATGTGGCTTCAGTATATCTGATTCAGTAGCTTATGTAAAAGCCATTATAAACATAAAACAAAATAATGTTCACATCTACATGTAAGTTGGGGACATCTATATGGTTGGTTTCCGAGTAATTTTTACGAAAAATTTGAGAATATCTTGTCTTGAAATCTGTTTAGGAAATTACAAATCACACCCAAACTACAGCATTGGTCCCAAGTATACCGCACCAACTACAGTGTAACTTACACATGGGCTGGTCAAACTATAGTTGGGACATACAAATGATCATTAAATTACAAGCTGTGCTTGTGTGTTCAAAATAAACTCAGGAAAACAAGATGATATAATATTTTGGGGACGTCTCTAGTCTGCAGTACCATTGGTCCAAAGTCCCATTGGTCCAAAGTCCCATTGGTGCGAAGTCCCATTGGTCCGAAGTCCCATTGGTCCGAAGTCCCATTGGTCCGACGGCCCATTGCTCTATACGTTCCATTGGTATAAACATCCCATTGGTCCGACAAACCATTGGTCCGAAGTCCCATTGGTCCGACGTACCATAGGATTAGGGTTAGGGTTATATAGGGTCAGTCAACCTGAACAAGTAAAATTACACAATAGTATGTTTCAGACCAAATGGGACTTCCGACTAATGGGACTTCGGACCAATGGGACTTTGGACGAAAGATACTTCGGACTATTGAGACGTAACCAATATTTTTACATTATTCATATAACTAACTTTTCAGATTTAAGAATATCATTTTCAATACAATTTTGGGTAAAAGTACTATATTAATACAAAAAAACGTTAAACGACAAGTACGCGGCACTATAAAAATAATATGGTATGCCTCACACTATCGCTACAGCAGCTGAACTATGCTGGGGCCTTGAGTGGGATCTATGGCCTCATAACACACCCAATTCCCACAGTGATTCTGAAATCTCATTGGTTGCAATGAGCCTTTGCTGTACCCTCTCTCCTATTCTGACTGGCCTGCTTCTTCAGCACACAGCAACCCTAATCATAAGCCCGCAGTTTGCATGGCCAATGACACGATGGCCGTTCTCAAACTCTCTGTTGCCATGGTTTTGCTGGTGTCACGCATGATGCATTGGACCAATCAAAGGGACAGTTCAAACTATAGTTGAGACTTGAGACCTTCATGTTCAGCTGAAGTTAGTTTATCTTTCAATAGTTTAATTGCGGTACCCGCTGCTACATGTACATCATATTCGAACCACCCAACCAATCCCACAAGCTCGGTGGTCAAGTGGTAAGACGTCTGCACTAGAAAGCAGGAGGTGGTGGGTTCGAGTCCCTCCCAAGTGATTTTTCCAACTTTCACTCTGGAGGTAATACACTGAGTATACAGTGTTTATACATCAGTGAGGGGCAGAACCTAATATTGATTTACATCACCCCGATGCCAACTCATCTTATGAATAGTTTAATTGCGGTACCTGCTGCTACATGTACATCATATTCGAACCAGCCAACCGATCCTGCAAGCTCGGTGGTCGAGTGGTAAGACGTCTGCACTAAAAAGCAGGAGGTTGTGGGTTTGAGTCCCACCCGAGTGATTTTTTTTCAGACTTTCACTCGGGAGGCAACACACTGAGTATACAGTGTTTAAACGTCGATGAAGGGCAAAACCTAATATTGATTTACATCACCCTGATGCAAATTCTTCTTATGAACAGTTAAACATGCTTCTAAACCAAAAATAAAGTTGGGAACCAATCTTTCTTTGGATTCCTTATTCATAATCCTACTGTTCGAGAGCTTGTCACGGGGGTGGTTTTAAACCACTGGCAAAACACCAGTGGTCAAACACAGTGTTTAAACAGCAATGTTTAAATACAGTCACGAGACCCTGCACTTGACTCTGCGCCATATATCGGCTTGAGAGCCATTGATATGATCTCCATACAAGGAGTGGAGTCCGCACAGCCGCACACGCCACGAGCATCATAGAAAAATCCTGGACACTGAGTGAAATGGTAGAACAAACTCGTCAGAAGTTTGACAACTTTTCGACTTTTTATACAACAAGTTGTTTATAGTGAATAATAGTGTGATGAAGCAGTTATAAATTAGCTTGGAAAGCCCAGCTCTAAATGTCATGAGCCTTTAATACAGCTGGGTTTTAAATGAGGCATTTAAAACTGATAATACTGTCACCGATAATACTTTTCCTCGCCTTCGGCTTGGGCCATTATAAGCAGCCATGTCCCTAACTGGTTTCACAACGTTTCAACTGCTCCATCACACTATCCCCAAGTTTAGTGTTAATGTACAACATGATAACAATTATTAACGTTGGACCTGAACATAATTTAGGAAAGCGGAAATTTGGAAACATAGTCTGGAAATAGAAATATTAAGTGGCTATATATCGTTATGGCAGCCATGCATTTTTCAACTGCTATCTGTACAGATTGTGAATCACCATTGCGAATCTATCACATTTATAAATAGAATGCTTCGGTAGCTTGATTGGTGTACGGTCATGACGGTAGACTACTGTGCCGGGATCGCAGGTTCCAAACCGCTGCTGCATGTGCTGCTCTACCTTTTTAAATAAAAATAGTTTTCTTCACTTTTATGTTTTTAATCAAATCCTTCTCTATTTTTTAAGTAGATTTCATTTTCTTCTATGAAATCAGTGCCTTTGGAGGATTTTTTTAAAAGGGAATGAAAGTCTGAAAACTATTCAGTTGATAGTTCCAACAGCCACATACTGACATTGAATACTACAAGGCCAGGGAACCAGACAATTCCGTAACAATAGCAGTTGAAAACTGCGCTACGGCTGCCGTAACGATAGCCACTGCGATCAAAATAACACAGTGGATACTTGGCTGGCACCAATTTACTCCAAGAAAACCGGTTTTGACTAAATATCCACTGCAATTATGTCAAAAAGGAGTTCTAATGCCTGAGATAGTGGGCCTATACACTGCAACTAGCGAGTAAAAATAATAGTTAAGACCATGGCATGGAGAAATTCCTCCATGCTTGAGTAAGACTAACATTTATACTATAGTTTGGACTTCTTTGGAAATAATTTAGTATCCAGACGCCACTTCAGCGGTTGTGTACAAAGTCTATGGAGAGTCAAGAAACAAAATTGAAAATGTTTCTCAGTCCCAGATTTATGTCCAAGTTGATGATAGCTCCATGATGATAGCCTGTGAAGAAATTTAAAAGTGGCGTCAGGTTGCAACATAAGTTGAACATTCTTTCCTATAGTTTTTACCTTTTCATTCAAGAAACATTTTTCTAAATGTTCTTTCACATCAAGTTGAAATGTCACCTCTGGAAGCATTACTGAGGCCATCGTAATGTGTAAACAACAACATGCATGTACCACATGCACATGTACTGACTACTGAAGTTCCTGCATGCATTAATACATCCGCACATGGCAAGAGGATATCACATTATAGACCTTTCTGCGCTTGGTATATGCATGGTAACTATGGAACGTACAACACTGCAAAAATGAAGAAGAGTTATTACAGATCACCAAAATATTATTTGATACTTGAAAATACAACATTTTCAACAAAACTACAAAATAATTCCCACATATGTCTTTTAACTATGTGTTGATGGTGTTATGAGTATTTTTTTGGAAAAAATATGTTGCCAACCACAGCTGCAATTTATGCGCTTACGGCAGCCCATACAAAATGGCGCCAATGTTTACAACGAGCTAGCCGGCCATGAGATCGCACTATCAACCTGGTGCACACGTGGTCGCGTGGTCGGATGATTGCATGCAGTGCATGGCGCTGGCGTGAACGCCGGTTACGAGAGCATTTGGCTGTGGTCATAGCTCCCTATATTGGAAATTTGAAGCAGTGTAAAGTGCCGGTGTAACACGTGGCGCACTTCGGACGTTTACTCTGACTTTTCTCATGTAGTGTTGACAAACTTCTTTGTTGACAAACTTCAAATTCATTCAGTGAAATTTATACTGGTACTTTCACCTTATAAATGCTTGCTATTTAGCCTCTGTGAACAATTTCGGTGTCATGACATTAAATCCGAAATTCAAAAACGGTGGTGTCCGGAAATTGAGCACAAAATCGGCCGAGTGTTCCCTCAACGTGTGGCTGACTTGAATAAATCTCGGAAAATTCCAAAGTTGATAAATTCTGATAAACCATTATTATCTCTACTTACGTACCCAACTAGAAGTTTGTCAGCAAAGTATTTTCTTATTTTGGGGGGACATTTTGGGTTCATTCACGGTGCACTTTGAAATAAAATCGGAAAATCACACCGAAATAAACTTTTCTTCTGACTTTGTGACGGGTAGAAACTCGTGATTTATGAACGGGAGTGTTTAAAACTTGATGAAATGTCACTTTCTGTGAAATTTGAGTAAAAACTTTTGCTCTAGCTAGGCGCTACATACAGGCGAAAAACCAAAGTGCGTCACGGTAGGGGCATTGCAGCGCCACGTTAGCGTAATAGGGTACATCAACAAAAGTCATGCCGAGTTGTGAACTTAAGTTGTTCTTTTATGACCTAACATTACTTTCTATGCAGGCCTAGGCCGAAGACTCTTGGAATTTTTCCACACTGTTTTCTGTTAACCTTTTCCATGATGTTCTGATCATCCGTCTGCGCACTGGGTTCAAAGAGTGTGGCTTCCGGTCCCCTGCCTTAGCTTTCGAGGCCGGATATTTTCCGGACTTCTTTCATACCAATGCAACACGTAGGCCGTACCTGAGCAGGCCTATGCAAGAATCTTCCCCTCCCACCCCCACCTAAAAAAAATAGAACAGTTTCGTCTACAGTGGGGAATTGAGGTTGCATGGAGGTTTACCAGATGCCATTCAGAAACAATACAAGAGGGTACTGCTTGCTTGCTTCATCGTTCTCAAAATACTATAAATGCTATATAGGCATTTTCATTTCTTGGATTTGGTTCTGATAAGATTTCCGATGTTCAATGTTTTTAGTTCGAGGTGTTCTTTCCCCTAAGAGTAATATTAGCTCTGCTTAAAATTGACAACGACCAAAGAATACAAATATAACGTCAATGGGAGCAAGAGAGACCTTTCTCGATAATTTACATTTTTGTGAGAAAGCCAAGAAAGCCAAATTGGTGAAGAAAGCCAAAAAGCACGCGCCGAAGAAGTCACCCAAGAAAGCTGAGAAGAAAACTCCCTCCAAGTCAACTAAATCATCTGCCAAGAAATCCTCCACCAAGCCAGCCAAGAAGCCAGCCAGCAAGAGCACATCGAGCAAGCAGAAGAAAGTGTCGGCCAAGCCTTCGAAGAAATGAATCATCGAATCAACAAACTAAAATCAAAACGGCTCTTTTCAGAGCCACAACATTTTTACAAAAGAGATAGTCCTTTCCTGCACTTTGAAATTTTTATGTATTTGTTATTGGTCATGATTACAATTTTCAAGTGTTCCTTCTTTTATTGTTTCGTATTAAGCCCCCTCCTCACCAAAAAACAAATCAATAAATGAAACTCAGAGAGAGATAGAGAGAACCCCTCCCTATTATATTTAATAATATAAACCAATAATTTGTCCATGGTAGGGCTGAATGTTTAGAATCAGCGCGGAAAGAAACCGAGGCAAGCAGCATCGGCCGCCGTAAGAGAGTTGAGGGCGCTATAACGGTCAACTATCGTTGACAGTCCTATTTCGGCAAAGTTCGTGTAGTATTTAACGGTTAATTTACATTTTTGTGAGGGCCTGTCGTCGGTAGAAAGAGAGAATCACCCGCAATAAGATGGCCCCGCTTCAAACTCTAGAAATATCGCTGAAGGAAACAAAAGTGCAATCAGCTAGACCGATCAAATACAAAATTACCGGCCAGCGGCGAAGTGCCCACACGTCATAAACGCCGATTTATTATTATATGGCCTTTACTAATCACGTACAATTTTATATCAGTGGAAAGATCAAATCACGTAGTAGCCGCTTGGCTCAGTTTCAAACTCTAGAAATACCCCTGCAATAAATAAGGAATCAAAACGGTCGGAATGTCAAACACAAAATAAGAGGAAATGCCGAGAAACGTGCCACCGCTTCTCGGCTGGTTGGGCTTGCATGATCATGAATGGGCATTGTTGTGCGTCCGCGCCGCGACCGCGGCGTATCGTTAAAAGGCGGCCAAAATGTTCTAACAGGCCATTACTCGTCTTCCAGTTTCAGCATCTGCTCGATTGTTCAACAGCAAATCTCGTGACAAAATCATGTCTACCTCTGCTGCAGCAACCAAATCTCCGTCCCTTCTCAAGTTGGTGAAGGAAGCCATTGCCACTCTAGGGGGCAAAGGCGGCGCCTCTTCTCAAGCCATCAAGAAGTACCTCCAGGAAAACTGTGGGGTAGACGTCGAAAAGAAGGCCAAAAGCATCCGCAATGCTCTCAACTCTGGTGTAGAGAAGGGTGAACTTATCCGCACCAAGGGTAAGGGAGCCGCCGGTACGTTCAAGATTGACAGCACCAAGGAGAAAGCTGCCGCCAAGGCTAAGGCAGCTAAGGAGAAGGAGAGAATCAAGGCCAAGAAGGAACGGGAAATGAAAGCCGAGAAAGCCAAGAAAGCAAAGATTGCAGAGAAAGCCAAGAAAGCCAAATTGGTGAAGAAAGCCAAAAAGCCCGCGCCGAAGAAGTCACCCAAGAAAGCTGCCAAGAAAACTCCCTTCAAGTCAACTAAATCATCTGCCAAGAAATCCTCCACCAAGCCAGCCAAGCCAGCCAAGAAGCCAGCCAGCAAGAGCACATCGAGCAAGCAGAAGAAAGTGTCGGCCAAGCCTTCGAAGAAATGAATCATCGAATCAACAAACTAAAATCAAAACGGCTCTTTTCAGAGCCACAACATTTTTACAAAAGAGATAGTCCTTTCCTGCACTTTGAAATTTTTATGTATTTTTTATTGCTCATGACTCCAATTTTCAAGTGTTCCTTTTTTAATTGTTTCGTATTAAGCCCCCTCCTCACCAAAAAAATAAATCAATAAATAAAACCCAGAGAAAAATAGAGAGAACCCCTCCCCCCCCCAACAACAACAACAACAAAAACAGCGTAGTAGGTGGGTAAAAAGAGTGATTGCAGAATCATGGTGGGTGGGCATAACGGGAAAGTGAATTCAACAATTCAGATCAACAATTCACCTTAATAATAAAAACCAATAATTTGTCCATGGTAGGGCTGAATGTTTAGAATCAACGCGGAAAGAAACCGAGGCAAGCAGCATCGGCCGCCGTAAGAGTGTTGAGGGCGCTATAACGGTCAACTATCGTTGACAGTCCTTATTTCGGCAAAGTTCGTGTAGTATTTAACGGTTAATTTACATTTTTGTGAGGGTCTGACGTCGGTAGAAAGAGAGAATCACCCGCAATAAGATGGCCCCGCTTCAAACTCTAGAAATATCGCTGAAGGAAACAAAAGTCAAAACAGCTAGACTGATAAAATACAAAATTACCGGCCAGCGGAGTAGTGCCCACACGTCATAAACGCCGATTTATATTATGTGGCCTTTACTAATCACGTACAATTTTATATCAGTGGAAAGATCAAATCACGTAGTAGCCGCTTGGCTCAGTTTCAAACTCTAGAAATACCCCTGCAATAAATAAGGAATCAAAACGGTCGGAATGTCAAACACAAAATAAGAGGAAATGCCGAGAAACGTGCCACCGCTTCTCGGCTGGTTGGGTTTGCATGATCATGAATGGGCATTGTTGTGCGTCCGCGCCGCGACCGCAGCCTATCGTTAAAAGGCGGCCAAAATGTTCTAACAGGCCATTACTCGTCTTCCAGTTTCAGCATCTGCTCGATTGTTCAACAGCAAATCTCGTGACAAAATCATGTCTACCTCTGCTGCAGCAACCAAATCTCCGTCCCTTCTCAAGTTGGTGAAGGAAGCCATTGCCACTCTAGGGGGCAAAGGCGGCGCCTCTTCTCAAGCCATCAAGAAGTACCTCCAGGAAAACTGTGGGGTAGACGTCGAAAAGAAGGCCAAAAGCATCCGCAATGCTCTCAACTCTGGTGTAGAGAAGGGTGAACTTATCCGCACCAAGGGTAAGGGAGCCGCCGGTACGTTCAAGATTGACAGCACCAAGGAGAAAGCTGCCGCCAAGGCTAAGGCAGCTAAGGAGAAGGAGAGAATCAAGGCCAAGAAGGAACGGGAAATGAAAGCCGAGAAAGCCAAGAAAGCAAAGATTGCAGAGAAAGCCAAGAAAGCCAAATTGGTGAAGAAAGCCAAAAAGCCCGCGCCGAAGAAGTCACCAAAGAAAGCTGCCAAGAAAACTCCCTCCAACTCAACTAAATCATCTGCCAAGAAATCCTCCACCAAGCCAGCCAAGCCAGCCAAGAAGCCAGCCAGCAAGAGCACATCGAGCAAGCAGAAGAAAGTGTCGGCCAAGCCTTCGAAGAAATGAATCATCGAATCAACAAACTAAAATCAAAACGGCTCTTTTCAGAGCCACAACATTTTTACAAAAGAGATAGTCCTTTCCTGCACTTTGAAATTTTTATGTATTTTTTATTGCTCATGACTCCAATTTTCAAGTGTTCCTTTTTTAATTGTTTCGTATTAAGCCCCCTCCTCACCAAAAAAATAAATCAATAAATAAAACCCAGAGAAAAATAGAGAGAACCCCTCCCCCCCCCCAACAACAACAAAAACAGCGTAGTAGGTGGGTAAAAAGAGTGATTGCAGAATCATGGTGGGTGGGCATAACGGGAAAGTGAATTCAACAATTCAGATCAACAATTCACCTTAATAATATAAACCAATAATTTGTCCATGGTAGGGCTGAATGTTTAGAATCAACGCGGAAAGAAACCGAGGCAAGCAGCATCGGCCGCCGTAAGAGTGTTGAGGGCGCTATAACGGTCAACTATCGTTGACAGTCCTTATTTCGGCAAAGTTCGTGTAGTATTTAACGGTTAATTTACATTTTTGTGAGGGTCTGACGTCGGTAGAAAGAGAGAATCACCCGCAATAAGATGGCCCCGCTTCAAACTCTAGAAATATCGCTGAAGGAAACAAAAGTCAAAACAGCTAGTCTGATAAAATACAAAATTACCGGCCAGCGGAGTAGTGCCCACACGTCATAAACGCCGATTTATATTATGTGGCCTTTACTAATCACGTACAATTTTATATCAGTGGAAAGATCAAATCACGTAGTAGCCGCTTGGCTCAGTTTCAAACTCTAGAAATACCCCTGCAATAAATAAGGAATCAAAACAGTTGGAATGTCAAACACAAAATAAGAGGAAATGCCGAGAAACGGGCCACTGCTTCTCGGCTGGTTGGGCTTGCATGATCATGAACGGGCATTGTTGTGCGTCCGCGCCACGACCGCGGCGTATCGTTAAAAGGCGGCCAAAATGTTCTAACAGGCCATTACTCGTCTTCCAGTTTCAGCATCTGCTCGATTGTTCAACAGCAAATCTCGTGACAAAATCATGTCTACCTCTGCTGCAGCAACCAAATCTCCGTCCCTTCTCAAGTTGGTGAAGGAAGCCATTGCCACTCTAGGGGGCAAAGGCGGCGCCTCTTCTCAAGCCATCAAGAAGTACCTCCAGGAAAACTGTGGGGTAGACGTCGAAAAGAAGGCCAAAAGCATCCGCAATGCTCTCAACTCTGGTGTAGAGAAGGGTGAACTTATCCGCACCAAGGGTAAGGGAGCCGCCGGTACGTTCAAGATTGACAGCACCAAGGAGAAAGCTGCCGCCAAGGCTAAGGCAGCTAAGGAGAAGGAGAGAATCAAGGCCAAGAAGGAACGGGAAATGAAAGCCGAGAAAGCCAAGAAAGCAAAGATTGCAGAGAAAGCCAAGAAAGCCAAAATGGTGAAGAAAGCCAAAAAGCCCGCGCCGAAGAAGTCACCAAAGAAAGCTGCCAAGAAAACTCCCTCCAACTCAACTAAATCATCTGCCAAGAAATCCTCCACCAAGCCAGCCAAGCCAGCCAAGAAGCCAGCCAGCAAGAGCACATCGAGCAAGCAGAAGAAAGTGTCGGCCAAGCCTTCGAAGAAATGAATCATCGAATCAACAAACTAAAATCAAAACGGCTCTTTTCAGAGCCACAACATTTTTACAAAAGAGATAGTCCTTTCCTGCACTTTGAAATTTTTATGTATTTTTTATTGCTCATGACTCCAATTTTCAAGTGTTCCTTTTTTAATTGTTTCGTATTAAGCCCCCTCCTCACCAAAAAAATAAATCAATAAATAAAACCCAGAGAAAAATAGAGAGAACCCCCCCCCCCCCCCCCCCAACAACAACAAAAACAGCGTAGTAGGTGGGTAAAAAGAGTGATTGCAGAATCATGGTGGGTGGGCATAACGGGAAAGTGAATTCAACAATTCAGATCAACAATTCACCTTAATAATATAAACCAATAATTTGTCCATGGTAGGGCTGAATGTTTAGAATCAACGCGGAAAGAAACCGAGGCAAGCAGCATCGGCCGCCGTAAGAGTGTTGAGGGCGCTATAACGGTCAACTATCGTTGACAGTCCTTATTTCGGCAAAGTTCGTGTAGTATTTAACGGTTAATTTACATTTTTTGAGGGTCTGACGTCGGTAGAAAGAGAGAATCACCCGCAATAAGATGGTCCCGCTTCAAACTCTAGAAATATCGCTGAAGGAAACAAAAGTCAAAACAGCTAGACTGATAAAATACAAAATTACCGGCCAGCGGAGTAGTGCCCACACGTCATAAACGCCGATTTATATTATGTGGCCTTTACTAATCACGTACAATTTTATATCAGTGGAAAGATCAAATCACGTAGTAGCCGCTTGGCTCAGTTTCAAACTCTAGAAATACCCCTGCAATAAATAAGGAATCAAAACGGTCGGAATGTCAAACACAAAATAAGAGGAAATGCCGAGAAACGTGCCACCGCTTCTCGGCTGGTTGGGTTTGCATGATCATGAATGGGCATTGTTGTGCGTCCGCGCCGCGACCGCAGCCTATCGTTAAAAGGCGGCCAAAATGTTCTAACAGGCCATTACTCGTCTTCCAGTTTCAGCATCTGCTCGATTGTTCAACAGCAAATCTCGTGACAAAATCATGTCTACCTCTGCTGCAGCAACCAAATCTCCGTCCCTTCTCAAGTTGGTGAAGGAAGCCATTGCCACTCTAGGGGGCAAAGGCGGCGCCTCTTCTCAAGCCATCAAGAAGTACCTCCAGGAAAACTGTGGGGTAGACGTCGAAAAGAAGGCCAAAAGCATCCGCAATGCTCTCAACTCTGGTGTAGAGAAGGGTGAACTTATCCGCACCAAGGGTAAGGGAGCCGCCGGTACGTTCAAGATTGACAGCACCAAGGAGAAAGCTGCCGCCAAGGCTAAGGCAGCTAAGGAGAAGGAGAGAATCAAGGCCAAGAAGGAACGGGAAATGAAAGCCGAGAAAGCCAAGAAAGCAAAGATTGCAGAGAAAGCCAAGAAAGCCAAATTGGTGAAGAAAGCCAAAAAGCCCGCGCCGAAGAAGTCACCCAAGAAAGCTGCCAAGAAAACTCCCTCCAAGTCAACTAAATCATCTGCCAAGAAATCCTCCACCAAGCCAGCCAAGCCAGCCAAGAAGCCAGCCAGCAAGAGCACATCGAGCAAGCAGAAGAAAGTGTCGGCCAAGCCTTCGAAGAAATGAATCATCGAATCAACAAACTAAAATCAAAACGGCTCTTTTCAGAGCCACAACATTTTTACAAAAGAGATAGTCCTTTCCTGCACTTTGAAATTTTTATGTATTTTTTATTGGTCATGACTCCAATTTTCAAGTGTTCCTTTTTTAATTGTTTCGTATTAAGCCCCCTCCTCACCAAAAAATAAATCAATCAATAAAACCCAGAGAGAGATAGAGAGAACTCCTCCCCCACCCCCACCCCCCAAACGACAACAAAAAACAGCGTAGTAAGTGGGTAAAAGAGTGGTTGCAGGATCATGGTGGGTGGGCATAACGTGAAAGTGAATTCAACAATTCAGATCAACAATTCACCTCAATAATATAAACCAATAATTTCTCCATGGTAGGGCTGAATGTTTAGAATCAGCGCGGAAAGAAACCGAGGCAAGCAGCATCGGCCGCCGTAAGAGAGTTGAGGGCGCTATAACGGTCAACTATCGTTGACAGTCCTATTTCGGCAAAGTTCGTGTAGTATTTAACGATTAATTTACATTTTTGTGAGGGCCTGTCGTCGGTAGAAAGAGAGAATCACCCACAATAAGATGGCCCCGCTTCAAACCCTAGAAATATCGCTGAAGGAAACAAAAGTGAAATCAGCTAGACTGATAAAATACAAAATTACCGGCCAGCGGCGTAGTGCCCACACGTCATAAACGCCGATTTATATTATGTGGCCTTTACTAATCACGTACAATTTTATATCAGTGGAAAGATCAAATCACGTAGTAGCCGCTTGGCTCAGTTTCAAACTCTAGAAATACCCCTGCAATAAATAAGGAATCAAAACAGTTGGAATGTCAAACACAAAATAAGAGGAAATGACGAGAAACGTGCCACCGCTTCTCGGCTGGTTGGGCTTGCATGATCATGAATGGGCATTGTTGTGCGTCCGCGCCGCGACCGCGGCGTATCGTTAAAAGGCGGCCAAAATGTTCTAACGGGTCAGTACTCGTCTTCCAGTTTCAGCATCTGCTCGATTGTTCAACAGCAAATCTCGTGGCAAAATCATGTCTACCTCTGCTGCAGCAACCAAATCTCCGTCCCTTCTCAAGTTGGTGAAGGAAGCCATTGCCACTCTAGGGGGCAAAGGCGGCGCCTCTTCTCAAGCCATCAAGAAGTACCTCCAGGAAAACTGTGGGGTAGACGTCGAAAAGAAGGCCAAAAGCATCCGCAATGCTCTCAACTCTGGTGTAGAGAAGGGTGAACTTATCCGCACCAAGGGTAAGGGAGCCGCCGGTACGTTCAAGATTGACAGCACCAAGGAGAAAGCTGCCGCCAAGGCTAAGGCATCTAAGGAGAAGGAGAGAATCAAGGCCAAGAAGGAACGGGAAATGAAAGCCGAGAAAGCCAAGAAAGCAAAGATTGCAGAGAAAGCCAAGAAAGCCAAATTGGTGAAGAAAGCCAAAAAGCCCGCGCCGAAGAAGTCACCCAAGAAAGCTGCCAAGAAAACTCCCTCCAAGTCAACTAAATCATCTGCCAAGAAATCCTCCACCAAGCCAGCCAAGCCAGCCAAGAAGCCAGCCAGCAAGAGCACATCGAGCAAGCAGAAGAAAGTGTCGGCCAAGCCTTCGAAGAAATGAATCATCGAATCAACAAACTAAAATCAAAACGGCTCTTTTCAGAGCCACAACATTTTTACAAAAGGGATAGTCCTTTCCTGCACTTTGAAATTTTTATGTATTTTTTATTGGTCATGATTACAATTTTCTAGTGTTCCTTTTTTAATTGATTCGTATTAAGCCCCCTCCTCACCAAAAAATAAATAAATCAATAAAACCCACAGAGAGATAGGGAGAACCCCCCCCCCCCCCCAACAACAACAACAACAACAAAAACAGCGTAGTAAGCGGGTAAAAAGAGTGGTTGCAGAATCATGGTGGGTGGGCATAACGTGAAAGTGAATTCAACAACTTCAGATCAACAATTCACCTTAATAATTTAAACCAATAATTTGTCCATGGTAGGGCTGAATGTTTAGAATCAGCGCGGAAAGAAACCGAGGCAAGCAGCATCGGCCGCCGTAAGAGTGTTGAGGGCGCTATAACGGTCAACTATCGTTGACAGTCCTATTTCGACAAAGTTCGTGTAGTATTTAACTACACGAACAACAAACTAAAACCAAAACAGCTCTTTTCAAAGCCACAACATTTTTACAAAAGAGATAGTCCTTTTCTGCACTTTGACATTTTTATGTATTTTTTATTTGTCATGATTACAGTTTTCAAGGTTTTTTTTTATTTTCGTATAATAAATAAAAACCAGATACAGAGAACCCCTCCCCCCCCCCACAAAAAAAAACACAAAACAGCGTAATAAGCGGGTAAAAAGAGTGGCTGCAGCCAAGCATTCGTTACATGTACATGTACAATGTACACGTATTTTGACGACCATCATCAGGCTGTATATTATAGGCTGTGCGCCCAATCTGATCAGGAAAATACATGTAATCCATATGTAGGGGAACTGCCAACATAGGGCGGGATAGCCATAAGCATATGCAAATCTCCGACATTCAGCTTTTTTTTTTGTACATGCAAAATACGTCTACTCATATATGGAACAGTAAAAAAGCAAAGAATTTACAGCCCAGTTCACAGAACCACATAAATCTGCATTGGCCACGTCATTTAATTAACTACATAATGCAGATCATGAATTGGTATCAAAAATGTGACTTAAACATCGAGTTTTAAAAAAAAGTGTTACAACCAGAATGATAAAAAAAACAAAAAAACACACACAAACACAATTGAGTCAGAACACCAGCATTATTTTAATACAAAAATTGTATCCAATTGAAACGTTGTTCGGCAACCCCTCTGCCATATTACATGTAACAACATTCACACAACTAAGACAGATCTGATTTTAAATATGCTACAAATGATTCAATAATACCAACATAAGATGTTCATTTGGATTAGTATGTTAAGTATTCATTACACAGGGTCCACCAGCTGTAGTTTGGTTGACAACAGAGTTGTAATGACTCTAGTCAATGACTCGACTCGAGTCCAACTCGAGTCACAATTTTTGGTGACTCGACTCGACTCGAGTCCCTAAGGGCAAATGACTCGACTCGAGTCACTGCGAGTAAATGACTCGACTCGACTCGAGTCCCTCATCAGAATGACTCGACTCGACTCGAGAAAGGCTAATATGACTCGAGTCCCAAAAATAAAAGCAAAACTTTGGGAAAAATATTTGCAATGACTTACGCCGGTGCCGGTTTTTGTTCATGTCACTTTAGAATGTTCGCGAATAATGTACATGTACATACGTGGTTTGATCAGTGTCCCCATTAGTTGAATGACGATCAGCTGGCACCCCCTTTTTATTTTCATTAAGAGGCAAATGTGGTGTCGCCACATGCAGTAGCCCGAATGTAAAATCTAAAAAGCCAAAAAAATGACTTTCTCTCGTGTTTATTTATTGTACAGTGCTCAAATATTTGTGACTCGAATTGACTCAAGCTAAATAATTGACTCGACTCGACTCGACTACACACTGTGACTCGACTCGACTCGACCATCTTGACCTAATGACTCGACTTGACTCGAGTCACTTCTTTAAAATGACTCGACTCGACTCGACTCGAGTCACAAAAATCAGTGACTCGTTACAACGCTGGTTGACAACAAACGCACATGCATGTCCAGGGGGAATAGCCCTACATCTTGAATGTGGCTGTATTTTTTTGGTAAATTTGTATTAAAAGTTTTTCTATGGAAAGGTTCTTGTAAATAGGAACAGACATGTGACAGCTACCTTCAATAGCACTCAAGGTATTATTGGTGTGGCTACTTAAAATGAACCCCATCCTTGACTCGGCCCAGTAACAGTGCCCATGCCTTTTCTTGGTTACTATCATCACAGGGTTATCAATGTCCATCATTATGTAACAACATGAAATGATGAATCAAAATTACTAAGCTTTCAAACATCAATTAAATAACTAAAGCAGTAAGGAATATACTCAGATTATTCAGAAACATTTGATAAACTGCCAACAAGGTTCTGGTAAGACATTCTAAAATGTGGATACAAATTGACCAATTCACCCTTTGCCCTGGACAAAGAGCGCTATAACAGGCTTGTGCATTACTAGATCTGCTGTAGCTTACTGACAAAAATTCCTGATTCAGACTAACTTTAAAAGTTCTTTCGTTGGTGAATATGAATCAAAACAAAAGATGACTATTAAACCCTTCATAAAATTTGAAACAGAAAACAGAGGAAAGACATCAGCTTAGCCGTGCTCTCTTAAAATGTGGCTATTGATGGAATTTGAGATAAAATTGTGGGCCAATGTTTGACTCATGTTTTATCTTTCCCGAATGAAGCACTGAAAAGTTTCCAATCTCAGAAAGTCAGTGCAAACCGGGTAGCTCCAGATTAGTCCATTCTACCCTTCACAGTCCGTGTTGTCACTTTGTCTTTTTCTCTACGGATGAAAAAGAAACAGAAACATT
This sequence comes from Patiria pectinifera, assembly GCA_029964075.1. Classification (NCBI taxonomy): domain Eukaryota; kingdom Metazoa; phylum Echinodermata; class Asteroidea; order Valvatida; family Asterinidae; genus Patiria; species Patiria pectinifera. The sequence continues at coordinate 9,406,019 of CM057139.1, read as the reverse complement.
GTGATTAGAAAGATTGAAAAACACCTCCATCATTTTTGTCGTCCACAAATCACTGTAAATTTTCCACTTTCTAGTATCTCTATTTAGAATCAATATTTAGAATCCAAGTCACATTATCTTGTCTTTCCATAATGCAACATACATGTGCAGGGGGCGGCAAGATACTTTTTCTGGGAATTGTACTTGTTAATGCATATTTTATTTTAAAACTAACACACATACTGTATGCATATGATACCCGGGTGTAAAACAGTGTGCACACAAATAATCTGTGTCCATCACTGATTGTCATGAGTAACCCACACAGCACGTTTTACAGTTCCTACATAGAGTGCATTAGGACATAGTCCCCATATCATTATCCCAGCTGGATGATTTAGCATAATATGCATGGTAAGCCATCAAATGGGCATGTGCTACAGTGGGCTCATGTAGGAACACTAGATTTCACTGCTTGTCAGACCTACTCTAGTCTTTGGAATAGTGCGTGCACATTATGCAAAACAAGACTGCATCTTGACCTCCAGATTCTGACCATTCAGCGGGCGACTTCTATCAGGTCTTCAGTAACCCGATGTTGTATGAGACAAATATGGCACCCACTGACCAATTTACAGCTTTGCCCGACTTTCTGCTCTAAATGATCTACAAACGGCATGGGTATATCAGGCATTTATAGTGTGGCTCTGCACAAATGAACATCTGATCCTCAGGCTAGGCCTATGCATGGTTTCCTTTCACATGGGCAGTGGCAGCACCATACTCTAAAATTGGGGGGGGGGGACAATTGAGGGCAAGGAAATAATTTCGTGGGGCAGTCAACAAAAATTCTCAAGCCTGTGTACGCGCTCACGCACCATTGTCAATGGTCCGGAAATAAGCCACAAGAGCAACTTAGAGGTGCAGTCGTTTTTATGAATGAAAAATGTATCAAACCACAGAATGGTGTATAACAAATGTATAACAAATGTACAAAGACGTTGGCTGCACACTATCTATGGCTGTATAAATGCATGTGTGGCGTGTTTTGTCTTAAGTACCAATGTTTTAATGCTTTCATTGGCCCCAAATTTTATGAAACTTAACAGCGAAGAAAATAAACATAATTAATCTAAAAGTGTTCGGGAAAAACTGGGGGGTTGCAAGGACAAAACTTGGGGGGGGGGGGAACCCCCCCTCCCCCCGTAGTGCCGCCACTGCACATGGGATGAACTTCATAAAACAAAGTTCCACCTGAATGTGCACAAATTTGTAGGGTCTGTGCGTGGGTTCCAGGTGCGCACAGTGTCAGTGACATTTAAGTATCGGTGACATTTGTCTCTTTCAATGTTGTAGTCGAGTCCATCACAAGTCTGGTCAAAAGCAAATCCCAAGTCTCTTCACAAGTCCAGTCACAAGTAACAGATGTTGACAAACACAGGAATGCTTTGAATGAAAGGTCTGAAAGATGCATTCTCTCTATACTGATAATGTCCTCCAAAGATCCAAAGATTCAAACGGTCTGATATCAGACAAGTCTGAGAAATCTCATGCCTGATTTGAATAACTTATAACTTGACTTGAGACTAGAGGACTTGTGAGGACTTGTGAGGACTTGTGATAACTCAACTACAACACTGTTCTCTCTCGGTCATTATTGCGGGGGCACTTGTGTACCGAGTCCATGTACATTCATATTAACCCTAACCCCCTAGGCCCTTGTTGCTTACAACCATCCTCAATCCTCCAAAATCCTCCAAAATTTTTCAACTCCGCCTAAATTTTTCAAAATTGTCAGACAGTCCTGCCTCAAAATGCATTCATCCTCAATCCTCCAAAATCCTCCTCATCCCAAAACTTTGCACTCGTGTTTAAATGAAGGATAACCAACGCCAAATCCTTCAAAATCATCAGACAGTCCTGCCTCAAAATGCATTCATCCTCAATCCTCCAAAATCCTCTTGTGCTTCATTCACCATTCATCCTCAATCCTCCAAAATCCTCATGTGCTTCAATCACCATTCATCCTCAATCCTCCAGAATCCTCATTTGATTCAATCACCATTCATTCTCAATCCTCTAGAATCCTCCAAAACCGCCAGGAGGATTTTGGAGGAGTGAGGTGGGTTAGGGTTAACGGACCTAGGGATGACCGACTGGCTGTACTACTCACATGATATGGACAACAGCTCCCCATCCAGACACTGCATCTCTATCCACAGCATTGACAAGGGCTTGAGCAGCTGTCTCAAATAAGTCATCAGGTTCCTGGTGGCAAATGTCAACATGATTTACTCAACAATGGTTACTTTGATGCAAACTGTTCCATCACTTATGAAACATGTACAACTAGTCTTTAATCCTGATTCCCTGCTGAAAAACTGGTGGGAAAAAAAGACCAACTTATATGACTTTTTGCAAACTGCAAAACTGTTGTCACTGCAATATCAAACAGAGCTTTATTCTAATTCTAAAAAAGAAATCGTACATTTATGTACCTACAGATTGGAATATACATTCAAATGCGGTGAAAGTTAAATGAAACTTTCAAATGTTTATATTCAAATGTTTAGCCAACACTGTACTAAGGAGGATGCCACCTTCCCCCGTATGTTTGCATTGCACATTGGAGAGGTATCATGCATTGATTCTAGCCCGGTAGTGTATTAAGAATATCAAACAATAAATTGTACTGCATCTGGTTGACTCGATAGACAGTTGAGCGTCCCCGCCCACTTCCTTTTTAACGAAAAAATGATGAATTTTAAACATTGACATCATTTTGACCTCTTTCTCTGTTGCATCTAGCCCATATAAAGCTGGTATGTCATTTCCTGAGTCCATTTAAAAAAATTTGGAGGGGAAAAAAAGGGCCTCCTCCTTCCTTTTTTCAAAAAGGCAGGACGCTGAACATGTTTGTTTTTTCATTTTGCCTAATCATTAAAAAATGCATCACTTCATTTCAAGTGATGTGATCAAGTAATAAGGGCTTCTAATGCTTTGTAAATCAAACAGGTGAACATATTGCAGGCATCACAGGTTCACAGGCAATCGTTGATTCGAAAAAACTAAAACTGGAATGCAGAACCTGCAATACAATGTCTCATTTTAAAAATTTGGGGTTCGTATCAACATTTGGGGAAATTTGTGAATGGATTTCAATTGTTTTTGTTCATAAACATACAAACGTCCTTAGACACAACATACCAGATTGGGCACCCAGAGTGATTCACACATGCCGTATAGCTGCTCTGTACATGTACCAGCCACAACAAAGTCATCGGTAAACATTGGACATCCAATCAGATCTAGGTTACATATGAATGGTTCATATGTCTTAGGATCTAGACCAGCAATGACTGGCTCGGTGAAGTATGGACCAAATCTGAAAACAGAACACAGACAGATAACATGACTACTAGCACTGCACACAATGATCAGGATTCACTATTAGATGTATTACACCTCCGGTCAAATAATAACCCAATTTGTTTCATTTCTTTATCAATATGTTTTGCCTGAAATATACTGTACTCACATCATTACTTTCATAGAGTTACAGTCCTCAGTGAAGATGCCTGAGCACCATTACAAACCACCTACAAAATATTGACATTTTCAGCTTCATAAGAATACAATGTAGTACTCACCTTCTTTCATACAATAGGTTGGATACCATGTTCATGAATGTCTTGGGCTTGATGTCTCTATTTTCACGTAAACAATACAAGTTGAGACGAAACTTCAGCCGATTGGCACTGAAAATAAAACAAGACGTACCTGACTGTCAATCCCTCTTCTAGCCCATCTTAAAAAGACAATGGAAATTTGGAAGACCACCAATTTAGGACCGGGTTATTTTGGTTGGGGCATGTAGAGCACCGTTTAAGTTGCAAGATATTTAAGTGAACTATTAAAGGCTTTAGCCCATCAGGATTTCTTCAGGTACCCTGCCTAAGTATACAACAACATTCAGCACAGCTGAATGAGAACCATGCTAAATGCAACAAAGTGGATTCTGTGGCATTTTGAGGTGAACATATTACACTCCAGCCTCGGCATTAACCAGTTACCCTGCTAAATGCAACAACAAATAAAATTCGAGTTGACTGCTAAATGCAACAACTTTTTCCCACTGTTACTTATTTGTTGCATTTGGCAGAGTTACGGTTTGTCAGTTATCCTTTTCAACCAAAAATGCTTTAAAAACTTGAACCTAGTCAATACAAATGCAGTACAGGACAGTGTTATTTATTATACTTACACAGTCTGTACATCTGTTGCTAGACCAGACAGCCCTACATACAGCCTTGGGCCCATTTCAAATATCTTCTGACAATCCAAGGAAATGGTTTGTGCCTGAATTCCAAACCTCCTGTCTGATGCTATGGCAACACAGTCTTTGCCAATCATTGCCAAAATGGCCGAGCCATTATATGACATAATACTCTATAAAAAATCATAAATGGGAAAGACATTTGATTAAAACTTAATTTTAAATACAATCTACATTGGGATAAATAAGTAACAATAACTATCACCACATGAAAATGAATATTGTGATAACGCCAAACCTCGTTTGCTGATACAATTAAGCATGTTAAGCTTATAGGAAAATAAGGTTTTGGTGACCCTTTTTCTGAATAGAAAATTGTGATAAAAATTTTGATTTTTGTGCACATTCACAGTACTGTTCTATTAAATTCAAATATCAGAATTTTCGAAATCATGATTTCTGTCCGCCATATATTTATTGAAATAAGCATGAATAAAGACAAAGATTTTGAAAAAAATGTGAGTTTTGAGTACTCCTAGAACTATGAGGAAGTTTTTGAGCATTTCAATCATATTTCTGTACTACTTTTTATATGCAAAATATTAAATCACACTTTATCATGTTTATTCTGCATTAAACATGTTAAACGTACACATTTCTTTTTTCAGTGTCTCAAAAAATCACTGGCATGGCAGTGACTGGTTTAAATCCATTTTTCTTTGGTTTGCAGATTCTGACGAAATCCAAACTTGCATTAAAATCACTTTCAGTTTTCTCTACAAAACCACATCAAAAACAGTAGAAAATATATTCCAAAAAAGCAGAGAGCTTGCAGTTGCACACAATGTACAGAGTGCCCTCCTCCTTGTCGACTGGTCTTCTTTCCCTCTTCGAATTGCATGAGTACAGAGTAGACACATTGTGCTTTCATTCATCATTGTCACTAAATACCATCCATGATTAAAAGAACAAAACCTAATTTAACCATGATTAAACATCCACCACTCCACACAAAGTGAGGGCGCTCAACATACCATCTTGTACGTGAACTGGTGTTGACACTACGACGAGAATAAGACCGACTAAACAGCCACCAGAATCATGAACTATCAGTACTCATCAGACTGCAATCATCACAAATATGCAGGGGAAAACTAAAAATGTGATGTACTGTTCGATCTTTTGTGCATCTGCTGCAGATCTTAATTAAGCGAAACCAACTCGACCAACTATACACGCCGGCATGAGTTTGCGAATGGTTGAATATTGCAGTTTCATCTTCGTTGGTACACGGACTTTTGTTATGGGAGACTATCGTGCTTGGATTACCACCGAGTACCAAGGAAGGAACCTAACTATGGACGTCTGGATACCGTTCAATCACCACCTCAACCTCGTACCCAGGGTGTCGAGCAGTACGCGCCCACCACTACCTGCTCTCTCACCCTGGTATTGGATCATTTGCATGTGCAAGATTTTTGCAGACGTATGCAAATGAGGAACAGTCTGGTGCCTGGATATGCGTTACACATTAGCGTTTGTTTTATGCGGTGTCTGGGTAAAAAAACAAGGTCAATTCGTATAGCAGCGCGAGCACGGCGTGAGTTACGAAAACACGTTTTGAAAATCAAAACTGTACGATCTTATCAGACAACATGCAGTATTCATTTTCATATAATATGTGAGCTAATTGGAAGAGTGGTATTTTTGAAGAAGTGGACGAATGATGATCGAAATGCGTACTGCACGTTGTGAATATATAGCACCAAGTACACGATAAAAATCCATTACTAGCCAATTGCGGTATCCAATCAGGATACAGGAAGAAAGTTTCCTATCCAGGGTTTACTATTGGAAACGCGGTTGGAAATAAAGTAAGCACTGGGGACGAGGTTGTCACCACCTATTATGCATTATCAGCACTCTCAGCAGCAGTACATGTAGATTATGTGTCGGCTGAACATCGGCACCTGACTTTCTTACGGACGAACGTACGTGCGCCTTTCGTGCCGCCGGTAGATTGCAATTAGTTTTCCTCAATTCGCCTGTTTCCCGAGCCCTCAACTAGCATAACACAGGTTGCCTGCTCATCATAATCAAAAATATGTCTTTGCTCAAAGTGTTATCAAGACGGACCTTTCTTCAAGCCAAAGTAAGTGGTTGAATGAAGAGCTAGCTTAGCCCGGCCGGTACTCACGGTCATGACGGTCGGTTAGCCCAGGTTGGACGAAGTCTTCATTGCACGTAGGGAGGAAAGGGAGTCCACCAGGGCTAGACGGTCGGTCATTGTCGGTCATAACGGACAACGGTTGGGTCCGAGTTGGTTATGTTTTATTGTCCGAAGTGGCTATCGTTACGGCAGCCGTTGTTTAGCGCTACTTTTTTGATACGCACGCAGATATATAATTATTAGTTTCCCCACGTTTTAGCGAGTAGTGCGACAGCTCAGTCGATAGAGGGTAGGATTTTGCACCGCGAGGTTGCAGGTTTGTGTCTCAGTTTTGCACTCGAATTTTTGTCCTTTTCTAACCTGGGTCCTGAGGCTTTGGAGGATTTTTTTTAAAAGGGAAATAAAGTCCGAATTTCATAACGTTCAAACTCACTTTTTTCCTTTATATTTTCTTCTCATGTTTTTATAAAAGTTGCAGTAGGCCTACTACCGTAACGATAGAATATGGGAAATGCGTTACGGCTGCCGTAACGATAGCCACTGCGTTTATTGTCACTGTCAGTGATTGTTGCATGCCCTGCATGCCCTATGAATGTTGGAAGTGTATCGTCAGACCTCCTAAAGCTATGCACTCCAAATTCTGCGCACTCGCCTTTAAGTTATATTTTGCAAGGCGAGCATCCTAAAAAATGGGGGTCAGACAAGTCGACCATTGAGACAACTCGACTCCGGACAAGTCGACCATTGAGACAACTCGACCGTTGAGACAACTCGACCGTATGTGCAGTGCGATAAATGGAAAGACAAGTCGACCGTTGAGACAAGTCGCCTCGCATGTTTTGGGCCTAGTTTCGGGGATAGTACCGGGGATTTTGACATCAGCTGATCGCCGTTTGGGAGTGATGACACATGAGTTTTTTTGTTGCATATAACAGAGCCGATATAGCGCAGCGTGATTGTCCGTGCACATCGTTCATTTTTTTCAAGGCCACGTGCGCGCATCCCCGGTCAACGTGGCCGTACCGTGCACGGTGACATCGTTTGTGCCGGGCCTGTGCGCCCATTTGCCGCGCCGGTCGACGTGCCCGCGTGCCAGGCCCAGTCCGGTCCTCGCGGCCGGGCGGAGTGCACCGGCCCGACGCGACGCCCTCTGAACATAGAGTATGCCCGCGCCGCACCCGTGATCGGTCTTGCCACAGATTTGTGCAACTTTTTCTGCTCCACGTGTATTCATTTCCATTAAGTCGAGCAGTCTCAACGGTCGAGTTGTCCCGAGTCGAGTTGTCTCAACGGTCGACCTGTCTCAACGGTCGAGTTGTCTCAACGGTCGACTTGTCCCGAGTTGAGTTGTCTCAACGGTCGACTTGTCTGACATCCTAAAAAATGACATACTGTCACTGGGTCTGGGATCGTATTGATGTAGCTTGACTTTCAAGTCGATCATTAGCTTCGTGAATGACTGCTGAATGTATGAGGTATGTAAATGAAATCTGGGGTGGGATATTAGAGGTGAAAATGGACAATTTTTGAGAGGCCATTATTTTAATGTCTCTTGCTACCACACTCTCACGACTAGGTTGTTTCCAGCGCTACATGTGAATAAATATAAGCATGTCAGCTGGAGTTACTCAAGCTACCTTTGATGCACGAACTTTAGCCAGCAGCCCAAAAAATGTGGAAATTGAAGGCTTTACCAGGAATTCAGGCAAAAAATGAAAAACATCGGCATTTTTTACAGCTAATTACTAAGTACAAATGCAAGCAGATGCTTCCGGGCCAGCCGAAGTCGAAAATATAACCGAAAGGTGACCTTTCTTGGTCTCTCAATATCGTCAGTATTATTTTTATAGTTAAGATGTCATAGATAAGAATTTGCAGTTTCTACAACAAGGGTGTAAAACTTACGGTGCAACAAAAAAGAAACATTTCTTATATTATTTTGGATTTTTTTTTGGTCAAAAGTTTTAAAATCCGACATCTTAAAACTGTCTCCGTTGATTGGGATGATCAGAATAACAATATCATTGGGATCAGTATATTTAATTGGTAAATATGTATAAAATCTATTTATGTAAACTATAGGCCTTTGTATAAAATCTCCAAAATGGGATATAGATTGAAAATAATCGTGAAATTACGAAAAGTGTATTAGCATTGAAAAAAGAAAGGAAAAAGAAAGAAAATATGTTTGAAAAGCTCAGGAAATATATTTTCCTAAAACCAAAAAGTCTAAGTTATTAAAAAAAAAATGTTTATATTGAGTTTCATGGCCCGGACAGCACACATTTTTCATGAAGCGTCCCCTGCGCATGTAACCGTGAAAACTGACTCACTATGGGGAACTCTCACTAAAACTACTACAACTAAACTAAACTCAGGATCTTTGAAGGAAAAGGCGCGAGGAGATTGAATTTATAGAGACTCAGACACAAATTCTAGATTTCAAATTCAAACCAAAAAGAATTAATTTACAAAAACCTTGAACCAAAAACCAGAAACTAAAAGCAAAGAATAAAACCTAAAACTTAAAACAAAAACTTCAACCTTAAACCAAAGACTTAAACCAACACAGTGTGTAATAAGTGGACTGTTAAGAAATACACTCAGGCAGAAAATCAAAAACTCGAGCAGATGAAATGCACACAGGGCAAGGCGCACCCAAGAAAAATCAAGGGGGAAAGAGAGGAAACTCAGAAATAATGTGCTCTCTCTACTGCCGCTGGTCTGCTACTGAGGGGTCTGTGGTCTTACAGGGTGTGCAATTTACATACAATGTCAATTAACTTGTTACTGGGAAACTTCACCAGGGGGATAGAATACTATGAAGGGATGGGGGAAGCTAATAGAAATGCTGGATTTACTTGAGGGGGGGGGGTACTCCTATACTAAAGCATACAAAAATACATTGAAGAAATACAAGTTTAATAAAAAAAGAAATAAAATTTGATATTGAACTCATTTTTTTAAATTTTTTTTATATTTGAGTGTGAGGTTAGGGCTAGTCCAAGTAACTTGGACCCAACTTATCGCCTTTTTAACATTTTAACAAAAACCCAACATAGACTGGATCTCATTTGCATTTCGTTTTGTGGTTGTCATCGTCATTTTACCCCCAAATTTCCCTCAAAAATTCAAACCCCTGCCCTTTATCTATGGCATACATGTATGATCTTAATGTCGCCAACTAGTTTGGTAGATCAAATAATTTAAAAGTGGATTTTGTTCCCTAATACTAGAACCGGGCCCGTTGATACACGATCGCCGAAGTCTGACTATTTTTCTGTAGTTTTGTCCTTTTAAAATGACTACTACAGCCTTTAGCAATTTTTTTTCAATTCTCAGCCCATTTTTCTTAATTTGACTTCTTTATTTGGGGTAGGAAATGCCATTTTCTTATCGATTTTCCAGTTGGTGCTTAAACAAATCAACATGGTTTGTGCATTCTTGGTGCATTGTAGGGATTGCTATCTTAATTTTTGTATTGTCTGTTTTTGTTGTTATTGCTAATACCGCAAATTAGCCATACAACATTAAAACCTAATCTTTTTCCACAGTATTCCTGTTGGTTTCATCATTTAGTCATTAAGTCAGTTTTAGTACCACGGTCCTAATCTTGGAACAATATTGACATCTTAGGTCCTGTTTTTAGAAGTTTTTAGTTGTTTGGGTATGCAATCTGGGTCTGAATTATTATAGAATTTGGACTTGATATCCACTCAAACCCTTCTATCGCCAGATAAGGTTCAATCATGGTTCAGTCAAGGCAATTTGAAGCTTGGTCAGAAGTTACTAAGACTATAGATCATTTGCTTTGTGTGTGCTTTTGTTCAACAGGGATATGCATTCATGAGTATACCTCGTGTATTCATTGTTAACAAATGAACAACACAGCACACCCCAAAGATGATTGCTAAATGCAGTCCATCTACATCTACATGTAGTAAGGTTGGCATTGTCCTGCTAGATTCAAAGAAATAATGGTTGTGGTTTATATTAGTTCCCTCATGCACTAACCCCTAGTTCTAAACATGTAGTTTGAGAAGAACGTATCGCACCTACGAAAGTCACCTTTGTCCAAAAATTAACAGTCCAACTCCAGAATGACTCTCAGTCTTCCCTGATAAGTACAAAGCAGGTTTAAATTCCATGATTTCTTTATTTAGCAATAAAGCATAATAATAGACTCATAGTCGTAGACTTTGTGGAGTGTTGCATTGTTCAGGGGTACTTTGCCCTTTATGTAATGTTTAACTGTGTACATTAAATTTTGATTGTACTGTATGTAGACATGTTAAAACAGAATTTTGAATGTGAATATGCAGGGTGACTTAAAAAAATAAATAAATAAATGGCACACCCTTTTTCTTAAAGAATTGCATTTACATTGTAGCGCTTTCCAGATCTAGGATGAAAGCCCAATTAATAATTTCTTTTATTAAAACAATCATTCAAATCACTCATGTACTTTTCCAGTTATGAACTTTTAAACACAAATGGGCAATTCCATGGGTAACAGACTGACATTTTGGGAGGGGTTTTCACAATGTATCCCTTCTGTAAGGTTGTTGTAGTAAGTTAGGACCAAAACTCAAGAACATTTTTGTTCATTGCAAGTGCCCCTATAACCTGCAGTTTTTCTTTCCAAATTTATTCTTTGTTGGGGTCCGGTAAACTTATGTGTTGCCATGGTAACAGACTGACACTTGTGCATCCTGCCTTTTCCAAACTGAGTGTTCAGTGGAAAAACTCTGTGAAGTTGGCAAATAAAAAGTAATGGTACACTAAATATATTATAAAGCTAAGTCCTTGCTGTTTATAAATGGTGGTGGTTTTCGTAAATCACTGCCGATTAAATTGGCGTGATCAAAAATATGCTCGGTAACAGATTGACATCGGTGGTAACAGACTGACATGCTCTGAGTTCATGCATGTGCAACATGTACAGTAAACCTACATGTATGACCTCTTTGTCATGTTCTTTTCCTGTTTAAACTGAGGTTTTAGGTGTTTGAAACCATTGTGTAAGTACAGGTGTGATTTTGGACGAAAAATTCAAATTTTGGGCCAAAATCAAGAAAAATGATGATTTTGGCCCATAAAAATGATATAGCGCCCTCTAGTGTTGCCGTAGGATGGGGAAGTTTGTTTGAATGCTTCTATATTGACTCAAACTATATTTGTAACAAATTTGACAGCATTTGAATGCAAAATGTACAAATTATGCCAAAAATACTGTTTTTGACCAAAAATTGCAAAAACATAAAAAAGTAAAGCGCCCTCTTGTGGTGGCAGTAGCACAACCAAATGAGTTCAACTTATTAAGTACCTACCAGCCAACATTCTTGCCAAATTTCAAGAAAATAGGCCAAAGCACAAGGCTGAAGTAGTGGTCAGAATACCTTCACCTGGGCCACTGATTTAACTATGCACTTTACCCACAATGCATTGCATCTAGAGCCATAGACTTGTACATGTGTCAGTCTGTTACCGTCAGTCTGTTACCACAGGCGTCAGTCTGTTACCATGGTTTATTTCAATAATAACAAAATGGTACATACATTTTCTTTGTCAATTTTGTTCATAGCTTGATGCCTACAGAGAATCCAAAAAAGAAAGTTATTGTAACTAATATAAAAAACTAAAAAAATATTTTTTAGATATTTCGGTAACAGACGGACACATAGTTTTGGTAAAATTTAAAAGCGGCAGGATTTGGATAAAATGCAAAACAAATTCAATTTTGTAATTCTAGGCAATAAAACGCGGCTTTTTGCTTAAAAATTACAAAATTCAAGAAAATTTGTCAAAATATACTTAAAGAGAATATACATCATTTGCTTTTGCTGTAGTTTTCAGAAATGGATGGAATTGGGGGGTTGGAAATATATAGCAAATATAGTTACACTGACTTTTTTGAGGTTTTGGGTTCGAAAATGCTATAAAAACCAAGAAAAACTATCATTTTCCTGTAGTCTGCATCCCTGACTCCATTTAAGAAGAAACAGAGCAGTTTATATATATTGGGGAATTGTAAGGTCAGGGAACCAGTCTAGCTGGCTTGTACCCGTTCATAGGTGTGTAATCGATTGCAAACAAGTGCGATGGTCAACTGGGGCCAGTATTTGAAAAAAAGCCAGTTTTTTCCAACGCTGATCGGCCGATCAGCGTTGGAAATTGATACAAAAATACCACTTTTCTTGAAAATGACAGTATACCACTGGTATAGGCCTACTATACCAGGTGCCATGATTTTACAGGATTCTTTACACTGTCATTCACTAACAGTCCAGCAAGGTATTTCAAAATGATTTGGAAGTTTTATTTTTTGATGTTTGCAAATGTTGCATTTTCCCTTTAATTAATTGGCAAAATATACCTAAAATTGCAATTTATTAAAATTTTGTTTTTTAACCAATAAGTGCTTTTTTCCACCCATTTTTGTGTCAATTTTGCATTTGATGTAAAATTGAGTGATTTTTTTGTATTCTGTACCTTATCAGCTTCAAAATGGTAGCCAACATGACCATTTATTATAAAAAACAATTTATGACAATGGATGACATTTTCACGGAATTGCCCAAATACAGTTTAAACATGTTGTCCACGAGTCACAATAAAGATAAGTGATATTTCAGCAAAGCGAAAATAATTCACATACAAAAAGACACATCAGAACACTCTCATAACCATGATAACTGGCACTTTTCATAACCTTTATTTGAACACCTTCTGCTTCCAATGTCAAAACAACATGCTTTATAATGTCATTGGAGTTTATAGTCTTGCCCTGCCTTCTACTTGGCTACCCGGAGACTTACGGGATTATTCTGATATCGGGTTCATAATAGAGCATTGTTTAATTTTACTGAAATATCACGTACCCTTAAATGTGATCCGTGGACTAAATTATAAAACTGTGTTTATCTTCAAAAGTCCGTAACTGGAAATGTACATTAGTGATTTGAATGATTCTTTTACTAAAAGAAAGCTTATGAATTGGGCTTTCTTGTCCTAGATTTGAAAAGTGCTACATGCAGAATTTTTTGTTTTTAAATAGGGGTCGCCATTTGGGTTCCCTTTTTTGACTCACCCTGTATAATGGCCTTTTATAAGAAAACTAGTAGTACTCTATTCCATGTCATTGCTGCTACATCGTTTTTTGAGACACATTTATGGTAGACACAATACGAGGGTGATACTTTGAGTTTTGTTAAATCTGTTGTATTTACCAGAATCTAGCCAAACCTAGTGCCTTCCTGTTCTGTCTGCCATATCTCAAAAATCGGTAGTAGCATAAACTGAATAAGGGGATAATTGTGGGGTGGAACAGTTATAAACGTGTGGTTTAAAATCGGCTTGGGATCTGGTCACTGAAAACAGCCTGAGTCTGTATGTACATGTAGATGTTGATGTTTAAATGAAATCATTCCAATAATCAGTATTTTATGCACTTCTATCCTAGAATTTGGTGCCGTCACTAACATGTGGTGCAAGAAGTGTCTCAGATTCAACAGTAAGTATCCTATACTTATACTTGTATACCTTGCATGTTTACTATTATTAGGCTGTTAAGACTGCAACAAATCATGTATTCCAATCCACTCCTGTGGTTGTATGCATGTCAAAAGGATTCATTCTTAAATGTCAGGGGTGACAACATTTGGAATTTGGACACTCAAAGTTTCCTCTGTCAAGGGAGAGTTTAGGTTGGCATTGTTAAAGCAGACACTGCTCTAAGGAAGTCACATGGTTGTACTGTAGCTTCAATTTGAAAATACCAATGTTAAGGCTTAGATCAGTACCAAAACGACTGTCCAGTGCATTATTGGTTGTGGAAGGGATTGACATTGTAACTTCTGAAAGCTAACACCCACCCCTGTGTGCATCCTTCCATATTTTACTTGCCCGACATATCTTGAAGATGCACTCTTTTCTAAAAAGAAAACCTAGAAAATTATATCATCTGAGCCACATAGATATTTCCGCCCTTGTTTTGGGCCAATTTTAAGGCAGATTTCTGGCTGGGGCCATATTCGGGATCACCCAAGGGAAGACATCTACAATTGCTCTTTCGTTCACATAAATGTCATTATAACACCTCACCCACAGATTCTGTGTCTTGATTGGCCGAGAGCGAGTCACATGTTACTTTCTAATTTTGCTATCTTTCTGTGCACGGCCAAAAGTACTATGCGCATAGCAACCAAAGTACTATGCGCATAGCAACCAAAGTACTATTTCCACGGCGCGGTATTTGTGTGCAAATGCATGCTGGTATGCGCGTTGCGCGTTGTGCGTAGCGCGTATTATTCCAAAGAGAGCGCGCCACAGACTTGGGTTCAAACATTTTGTAAAGGGGTAGTTTTTAAGAGAGAAATACATTTTCCACCAATTTTGTATTGAAATTGAAGTTTATTTCAGCTGTGTTCAGATTTAAATAATTTAGAATATTAAAATCAAGCAGAATCTGTTGGTGAAGTGTTATAAAACAAATATTGAATGCTTTATCTCGTGGTGAAGTAAAACTAGCCTCCCTCGGTGATCCATGGATCATTCTATTTTCCCTCGGCTTCGCCTCGGGAAAATAGAATGTCCATGGATCACCTCGGGAGGCTAGTTTTACAACACCACTCGAAGCATTCAATATTTGTATAATATTAGTAATCAGAGATTACATTAAAATTAAAAGTTTATGCAAAGCTCCAAGATAAGGGGCCTTCAAGATTTGAAAAAATGCATGTGACGCATCATGACGGATAGTTGTTGACCCCCCTAAAATTAAGATGTGAGGCATGATGTATTATTCTCCTATATTCCTGCTCTACTACAGTAGTTGTACCCATGTATCAAAATTCAGCTTTCAAGTCTATTTCAATCTGAAGATATGGGTCCTTAAAGTCAGCGATTTATTCTATGGGCCAGTTAGTTTCCCCTTTTTTGGCAAAGTTCATTGAACTTTGTGCTACCGTAACACCTCAACGGAAAGTAATATGAATTTTTGCTTTCGACCTCATCTATACAGCAACTAACAGAATCTTTCCACCAAGTTTGAACAAAATCTGTGACATATGGTGCCATGGCCCATTGAATTGGCACGGAATTAGTGCTACCGCCGAACCGAACTAAAAATAGCTGAACTTGGCCTTCCGAACCGAACCCGAATCGAACCAAACCCAAAAGTCGGTTCGGAAGAGTTTGACAAGTATTTGTTGATAGCACTAGGAATGCTAATGCTTGCAATATAAGGGCAAAATTAAAGTGCATGGATGATTGAATTTACCATGTTGACAAGTCACCGCATTCATCTTCATTATTTGATTATTTGCAGTGTTCTAGCAAGGCATACAATAGGATATCGGGCCGATACGCTTTGAAAAAAAAGTACGCCCCTTGCGATTTTCTAAATGAAAAGCGTGCTCTTTGCATTCAGTGTGGTCAGTATCTGGCCCTGCTGCGCCGTGTTCCAGCGTGACGTAGTACATTTGGACCATACCAATTGCGGTGAAGGGTGTGCTTTCCTCGGCAAAATTTACCAGCGTTTTGAGTTTTTTTCACCGTGTCAAAATTTTAAAAGATACTTTTTATGGTGTCTGAAACCTTTCCCATGTTCAGAATAAGTTCTTAATTTTCGCAATATATTTTTTTTTTCGTAAAGAATGTAGACGAAAAACGATGTAATCTCCCAAAAGAGGGTGAAACACCCCTTTACAAAATTAATGGATCCCTCCGCAGAATGAATATTCATGGCAGTCACGAATCGAAAAGTTATATTGTTTTGTTACGGTAGCTAGTACTTGTCAGCTTGTTGCTAAAAATAAATATGATTTCATAAGTTTGGCACAGTAAAAGGACCTGTTTGTTCTTAGAACAAAACTAATCGGCAATTATTGCCACGAAGCAAGTTTTTACTGCTCATCAGGGCATGCTCGGACGGGACGGAACTCGATAGGTAACAGGGTAGCAATGTACGATTTTCATTCGTCATCGTCATCAAATCAAATTATAACGGTAGTTTGTTTACACAACAAAAATAAGATTCTTCCTTCAACTTGTGTTGTTTAGCATTTGGAAATTGCGATGACTATTTCTGTCAGACGTGCGCAGTGCACACGTGTTTGTTCGAACAGGGGTTCGGGAGCGGCCTATATGCTTTTCATTGTAGCCCTATACCTTGTTGTATGGACATGTACATTAGGCTATGTATGCACTTCCGAAGCCGAACCGAACCGAAGTTCTGAGAAAGAAAATTTGAACCGAACCGAACCGAACTTTGAGGATCAGTTGCAGCACTGCATGGAATGACCCTATATAGCTATTAAGAATATTCTGTAGAAAAATTATTCCGCAGTGTGCATCGACCAAATTCAATTGATGTTTGAAAAAAGCTTAATGTTTCATCTCTAATGACTCTTACATCAACTTTCAACTTCAACAGAACTTAAAGGATGTGTTAGCTGACATGATACCCAAGAAACAGAAGGAGGTGATAGAATTCCGTAAAACCTATGGCAACAAGGTGATTGGTGAGGTGGTGGTGGACCAGGTAAGCAAGCCATTGGCGACGGATTTGTTGAAGCGTACTCTGATATATTTACACATTTCAACAAATCAACCTCAGGATTTGTAAATTTCGGATTTGTAATTTAGCACTTCTTCCCCTCAAACCATGTTTTATTTGTACATGTATTTTGTCCTAAGACATGATGATGGAACCCAAACAGTGTTCGCATCTGTCTGTACCAGAGACCTTTATGTTCTGTACTGGTACTAGCCAATATCCTCATCATACATATTTGCCATTCACACTGGTGGATTCAGGTCTCTAGAGTAAAATGCCATTGAATACCCTAACGGTGCGCCCTCATTGTGGCATGATCTAAAGGCAGCATTCATGTTCAACTTCTCTCATGTGTTTGTGTGCAGCTGTATGGAGGCATGCGAGGTATCAAGGGTCTGGTGACAGAGACCTCTGTGTTGGATCCAGACGAAGGCATTCGTTTCCGTGGTTACACAATACCTGAATGTCAGAAACTGTTGCCTAAGGTTCCAGGGGGTGAGGAACCTCTACCGGAGGGACTGTTCTGGCTCCTGATGACTGGAGAAATACCAACTGAAAAACAGGTAATTAGACTTGTCTCATAGGTAGAGCATCCTGAAACCTAGAATATTTACAGGTGTTTCAGGGGTGTTCTTTGTGATTGTAATTTAGTAACAGGGAAGGAACTAAAGGTTTACTGGTGCTTACCAGGCAATACAAAACCATTTACTTCAAACTCCACCATAACTCAAAAGGTCTATTTATTCTATCAGCTGTATTTGTTTATTTCTGCGACATTTTGAATTTGAGACAGCCCTTCATTGAAGGGCTGAAGACAACAATCTGAAGAACAAATATCTTAAACATCTTTAACATACTTAAGAAGTTAGAGAAGAAACTTGGAAGTTAGTTTCTCGAATAAACCGCAAACGGACACGGACTAACAATTTTAAAATTAAACAAGTAAATTGACTGGAGCAGGGTTTGAACCTGCAACCTCCAGATTACCCTACCAGTGCTCTTCCCACTGAGCTGTCCAGCCCTGCATGTATGTTAGCCGGTTTCCCATTCTTGTCCTCTCTTTCTTCAAGAGTGCTAGTACCAGTAGAGTACTGGTAGAGCATCAGTATAATTTATTCAGATGTTGTAGGTTCAATCCCCACTCCAGTCAATTTCTTTGTTCGACTTTAAAATTTGCATGACACCAGAAATATGTAAGTTTAATAAATGAAATGTGTCAGTTGCATTTATCATACATGCCCTTGACCAGAATGCTACTTGCATGATACATTAGGGATGACCACTGAGACCAAGAAAGCTGTGATTGTGACTATTGTTTTGTCGTGTTGTGTTCGTTGTTCAGGTGCAAGCAGTGTCCAAGGAATGGGCAGCCCGTGGTGCCATCCCATCCCATGTTGTTCAGATGCTGAATAACTTCCCCAGTAACCTACATCCGATGTCGCAGTTCAGCGCAGCCATTACTGCTATGAATAGCGACAGCAAGTTTTCCAAGGCATACAATGATGGAGTCAATAAGGCTGTGTACTGGGAGGTAGGTATGAGGGTTTCCCCTCACGTCAGTATTATACGTGCTATGCCCAACTATAGCAATGGCCCCAATAATGGTTAGGACATTCCCTACTATAGTTGGGATGATCTTTATTGTACATGTAGTTAGGATCGTCCCAACTATAGTCGGGACTGTGCTATAGTTGAGGGCGTATTACATTGGGCCTTGAACAGTAGAGGACAATAGGGCGTTTTCGAATCCCTGTTCTTGACAACACTCGGGTTAACCCGACACGAGAACAGCGATCTCGAACGTGACGAACAGACCCGAGAGGGCGTTCGCGGATCAATTTTTTCCCTCCCTGGTTGATGGAGGGTTCGGCGAGGTGCAGCTTGAACAAAATGGCGGACTGTGCAGATTCGTAAATTGTTTTGTGATTTTTTTTTTTTTTTTTTGCTAATACCCTAATGATTGGAATAAGAATACCATTATAGTGCAGGTCTGCAATTTCATCCCCGCATGTCCGGTTTTGCAACAGTCGTCCTCGTTCATTTGGAATAGGCCTAAGTACAAATTCAGACGATTGTCTGCCATTTTGCATTGCTTTATATCGATGCGACACGCACCCGCGCGTTCGTAACAACCAGCTCG
Source organism: Patiria pectinifera (assembly GCA_029964075.1). Classification (NCBI taxonomy): domain Eukaryota; kingdom Metazoa; phylum Echinodermata; class Asteroidea; order Valvatida; family Asterinidae; genus Patiria; species Patiria pectinifera. Next base: position 9,386,896 of record CM057139.1, on the reverse strand, counting down.
AGAACACGTTCTCGTGTTACACGCATGTTTTCAAGAACAGGGATTCGAAAACGCCCATAGTGTCCCAATAGCCCCTTCCCCTTACCGCCACTAGAAAACGGTATTCGGTGGAATAAGTGGAATCGTTTTCATTATATATATAAGGGGCATCTCTTTCAAAAAAAAATTGAAGAGTTTTGAAGGCAGTAGCCATTTGGCATTTTGAGGGTGATGGCAATGACTAGGCCAACTACGATGACAACAATGCTTTCTTAAAATTCTTTTTTCATAGTAAATTTGCCATTTTATATTATTTTAAGTTGAAAACTTGCAAGAATCTTTGCCCATTCATTCAAAGGAAAGGATTTCGCTTAGTTGTCGGAAATACATGCCTTCTATTGCAAATCCCTTTTGTTTTTATTGATTAACATATTTCCCCAGGGTTGATTTTGGTTGAATTTTTTTGGGAGATAGCTGGAGTCCTAATAAACGCATTTCCACCAAAATTTGCCTGTTTACTAAAATGTCAGGGTCCTTTTCCATTCTTACTGAACTATTTGTGTGTAGATGATTCTGTAATACATTATAAATTACAGGATGCTGGTACCTGCATCAAGTGTTTTTATGTCACAAAACATTTGCTGCAATTAAAATGCGTTCTGCTCTATTTGCCATGTTCCATTCCATACTTTTGCATTGAGTATGATGCAGCCTGTAGTGGGCAAACACCACATTGTGCTAGCACCTCAATAAACTGTTGCTGGGATGCACTTTTAACCTTTAGGCATTTCTGTACAAATTTGGAACCGAAAATATAGCCCCTTGTAAACAGTTGGTGCACAATGATTGCATTGACTGACTGCCACATCAACAGAGAAACTCACAAAAATAGACAATTGGATGTTATCAAAAATATATTCTATATTTTCTATGTGCTTATGATGCTGTGATACTGAAACTTCTACCTCAAATGACATGACGGTTTTGTTGGTGGTTCATGGCACCCCCAAAGGAAATAAGCCCGTGTTGTTATAATTGAATTATTGGGCTATGATCCAGATGAAATCAACGGTCCTTAGGTTTAGCTTTTGTCCTTGTATTGTTCTTTGTGGTGTATTTTTGTGTCCTTGATTATTTTGAATGAAATAAACTAAAATGAAAAAAAGGAAAATAAGCATAAAAATAGCGTTTGAACACAATGAATTTGCCTTTCCACAAACACATTTTGGATCCGTGTGTGTATGTTGCATGGTAAGACCTACAGGATGAGTAAAAAAAAAACAAATATCAGGACCATTTTTTAAATGAAGTTCTGCATGTAGCACTTTCAAAATCTAGGATATGAAAGCCCTATTAATAAGCTTTCTTTTAGTACAAGAATCATTCAAATCACTCATGTACTTTTCAAGTTACAGAATTTTGAACACAAACACTGTTTTAAAGTTGGTCCACAGATCACAAAAAAGGTAAGTGTTATTTTAGCAGAGCGAAAACAATTCATAGGGATGTATGATTCTGTTAAGGAGTATACACGAGAAAGTGTGGATTCGTAATTTAAGAATTCACAAGGCGCGAAGCGCCGAGTGCATTTGTAAATTAAGAATCCACACTTGCGAGTGTATTCTTCGACTTAACCATTGCATCAAAAGAAGTATTGGCATTAACAGTGAGTGAGATGAAAAGACTTGGGATAAATGTTGCAACTTGACGCCACTTCCGCGATTGTGTACAAAGTCTATGGAGCGTCAAGAATTTGTTTAAAGTATTTTCTAACAAAATTGGAAATATTTCTCAGTCCCAGATTCATGTCTTATCATCATTTTTGCAACGAATGCCCTTCGTTGAGATGATATATGGAGAAAAAAAGTGGCGTCAGGTTGCAACATTTGTTCCGTCGACAAATTGATAGTTCAGACGATGATTTCTTTCTGACTCGAAGTAGGTTTTGCAGTGACGGCGGAAAGATGCATTGGTAATTTCGGAAGGAAATTTTCACGCATACGGTCCTATATTAATGCTCATTATAGAGAACAATTGTCTGACGTGTTCAAAGTGTGGATTCGTAATTCCGAATCCACACTTTACTAAAGATTCTTCGTTCCGAATCCACACTTTGTGACCAGCGTAACAGATTCGTAGTTCCGAATCCACACTTTTAACAATAGTGTGACGTCATAGCAATGGTTTAATGTACTATTAAAAAGAAAGCTTATTAATTGGGCTTTCATATCCTAGATTTTGAAAGTGCTACATGCAGAACTTCATTAAATAATTTGTCCTGCCATTTGGGTTTCCTTTTTTTAAAAATTTACTCACCCTGTATAGTTTGGGGACGGAGCCTGTAACATATACAAGATGGACTGAACAAGCACACATGGAAAGAAGTGCCAACACAAGGAATTGAGAACAGAATTTACTTTTTGAAGAATTCCCTTAAAAAGTTCCACTTCACAGGCCCCTACCAAGAGGCTTTCCACACAGCGGTTAGATAAAAGTGCTTTCTAATTTCCATGTTCTCTATGCAGTACACCTATGAGGATGCTATGGATCTGTGTGCCAAACTGACTACTGTAGCTGCTACTATCTACCGCAATGTGTACCGAGAAGGTAGCAGTGTATGCCCCATTGATGTAGATCTAGACTGGTCAGCAAACTTTGCTAACATGCTCGGTTATGAAGATGAGATGTTCAAGGAAGTTCTGAGGATGTACCTCACCATTCACAGGTACACTCACAAAGTTGACTCTGTGACTTGATAAAGGCATTTGTTTACTTCCCTATGTCTCCTTAATGTCATTACATTCCAAATCACTTAAATTTTAAGGCAGCTTACTACTTTTCCAACTACTTTTCCAAGTCCGTTTCAAAATATGGACTTCTCAATAAATTATAGCCAGGTGTAGACTTTATGACAGATAGTTGTTGGCTGATGCATCACTGATTTTAAACATGCTGATTTTATCAATACAAAACCAGAAAAATATTGTTTTTTTGTCAAAAACAATATTGGACACCAAAACTCAAACTGTAGTGAATTACTACAGAGGTTATTTAAATTTGAAAATGATATTCAGTGCAATTCAAAGAGATAAAATACCAAATATGAACTGGTACGATGTCAAACTTATCCTATTGATAGAAATGAGAACGAGTATTTGTCTATTTGCACATGTATACATGTCCTTAGATTGGCCAGCATGCCATGACTGAGAACTAAGGCGGAATTTCATGTCACTACTGAGTACATGAGCCGCAAGCTCAGCTGAATGCAAGCTAACTTCAGAGAAGTAGAAAGTGCTTAAAATATTGATGTGGCAATTAGGGATGTGCATTTACGGGTAGTATGGGAATCAAATCCTGATTGAAACAAAACAAGGGTACAATCACGATCACACACATTCATATCATATGTCTTATGCTCAGGACACATCTGAAAGTATTAAATGCGAGGGAATGAGGAGTTAGCGCTCTAGGTATTTAATATAGCTCTGTGATTGGAACTTCTTGAATTAGCACCATGAGTTTAGGGAATTGATAGGAATAATTCAAATAAAATGTATGTAAATGTGTGAATTTCTTTGACTTTAGTGACCATGAAGGAGGCAACGTGAGTGCTCACACTGTTCATCTGGTTGGGAGTGCTCTCTCGGATGCCTACCTGAGTTTAGCTGCAGGCATGAATGGTCTGGCTGGACCCTTACATGGATTAGCCAATCAGGTCAGTCCTCTCTGCTTGTAGGTATTATCGATCATACATGTCAACACGGATGTGCTTGAGTTACATCGTAAACGTGAGAATCAATGCCTGAAGCATTGGACCTTAGCACTAAAGTGCGTAGTCTAGGGGCTAGACGTTGTTATGGTTTGATACGCGATAACCTGCCGCTGCGTGAGGGTGCTATCACGACCAACCAATATCGCCCACGGACTTGTCAGAACAACGTCTAGGGAAACTGATATTGGTTGTGTAAGGGGCCATTCAGAATTTTCAATGTTTTAAAATTTCGATCTTTTTTCCAAATAGTGGGTGGGTGGGTCAAGCTAAATAACTGAAAATCGGAATTCACTTTCCATGGAAAAAAGATTTTAAAAAACAAAGAAAGATAGATCTTTCGACTTGCCTGAACTACGCGCAAGCGTTTCGATATCGCGATGCATGTTTCTTTTTCAACTTCATCCCCTGTATATGTTCTGTACATGTACGTCATATACATGTATATAGACCCACTGTGGCATGATAGGGAGGTGGTTTTTCAGTAGACTTGGACGCCGGGCGTTTGTAGCGGTTAGGCGGTGCAGAGGCAGCAGGGTACCTGGTGTACTAGATCGGCTCTATAACACAGCGCAGGCGTCGATTACCAATCGCTATAAAAACTGGACTATTCAACCACTGGACTCCAAGACTACGAATACCGCAGCCTGTGATGTGATGTCTGCCCAAACCTGATGTTTTTCTTTCGCTCGTACTATTTAGTAACAGTATTGTTACTTATTTGGTACATTTGTAAAAAGGTCCATGGCTTTTATACACACTGTCAGGGACAAATGACACCATTGGCTTTGCCTTGGAGCCAGTTATCCCCATTGAACCTTGGATCAAAATCATAGCAAATGACAAATGTACAATGGAGCACATCACAGAAAACATTACTTGTAGCATGTATTATGTCAGGCATACAATCACAAGTAATACATGGTGATTTGATTACACCCTTATTACATGATACATGTATGAGCCCTCTTACTATCTGAACAGTCATAGACAGTCAAAAATTCAATTCTCTTCCCCTGCCACGCCTTTTACACAGGCTAGTCACCAACAGTCAAATCATATTTCAAGCAAGCACTATGACTAGTCAAATTCAGTCAACAGACAAAAACAAGTGGTTGGCACATCTGGCTTATCAATCACCTACAGTCAAAGCATAGCTTTATCAAGTTACATAAACAGTCACAGCCAGTCAATCCTGCTTTATGTGGGGTGGGAGCTCTTAACTGTTGAAAACAGTCACTTGATTGATTTTGACTGAAAGGACAACTTGGCACAAGATGTATTTTTGCATAGGAAGGTTTTAATCTGCCATACATCCATGTGTACTTTTCAAGACTTGTTTAAATTTTCATCAATATTTGAGACTATTGCTAATTGCATAACTGCATGGTTATTATTACAGGAGGTTCTGGTGTGGATCACTAAGCTTCAGGAGCAGCTTGGAGGAGAGGTATCAGATGACCAGCTGAAAGAATTCATCTGGAACACTCTCAAATCAGGACAGGTACAGGAATAATTGTCTCGAAGCACAAACAGACAGGCAGTACTTTTGCTTTGATGAACTAATTCAGAAGGTTTTCTTGAAGGGATTACAATTAAGAGGATGTTTTGTAACTGTCCTAGGATTTAATGAATTTTGTATCCGAAACGGGCATTGTTAGATACAGCTATGGCTATTAACTGCAGCATGCGTATGACAAAAAGAAGCCATGGCCACAAAAAAAACCTTTATTTTGTTCCCCTTACCTGCATTTTCAAGCATTCTAATTGCTTTGTTGTCTTGTAATGTCAACACTCATATTATCTAGCTAACACTCATATGACGGTGTCTGAACTACAGCAACTTCATGAAAAGACTAATGCTAATACATAACTGTCTAATGCACATGCATACTTTTTTTAATACTTTTAATTTGGTTTTGCAATAACTTTGGAATGTCAGTGTTAACCAGGAGTTAGCACCAATTCTAAAATTGATACCAGGTAGATTGTGTTGCACAGTCTCTTGAGCCTAGTACATTGTGTTTATGTGTATTATCATGGCAGGTTGTACCAGGTTATGGCCATGCTGTCCTGCGCAAGACAGATCCCAGATACACCTGTCAGCGTGAGTTTGCTCTGAAGCACCTGCCTGACGACCCTCTCTTTAAGCTGGTAGCTCAGCTGTATAAAGTGGTTCCTGATACCCTGCTGGAACACGGCAAAGCTAAGAACCCGTGGCCCAATGTGGATGCACACAGTGGGGTACTCCTGCAGGTAAGCAAGAAAAAAGACACGTACTTGATCGTAACTGTAAAGTATAATGTCCAAAATGAAGAATGTAATGACGATGGGATTAAAAATTTGACAAGCAAAACCCAGTATTCGATTGAGGAATTCTCTGGAAGAGTGTATACAGTGTGTATTTCAAAAATATAATAAGTTAAAAATAAAATTGGGGATTTTTGTGACATTTGCTTAATAACATGAAATTACATGAGAAACAGACTAGGCCAATTCATCTATCATAACTAGAATGTTCAGGAGGTGTCAGATTTGAATAACCCTCGGCTCACTTTTCTTTGTACATTTTGAAAATGATTCAGTATCAGGCACTTTAAACATTTTTTTTTCAAACATGCTTTTTTTTAGGTCTACTTTTTTTGTAGAGCTACTACACACTTCTTCCATTAATTGTAAAGTGAATATCAGAATAACAACTTCCATAGGAAAAAAACCTTAGCAGTCATATAGGTCATGCAATATCAGTTCTGATTAATTCAAATTAATTGGACAACAGTCTGTTAGCTATGTATTAAATCATATTAAACTTTGATCTGTAGCCTAGTTGGTCAAATACACAGCCTGGTATACCCTAGGGTGGTGCTTCCTTAGTGGTGATTGGTAGTGGCAGTGCTGGTCGAAAGGGGGAGTTGGCCCTCAAAAATTGTAACCCTTGCTCCCTCATTCCAGCACCCTCCCTCCCCCCCCCCCCTCTTTTTGTTAATTTTCCACAGGTGGCTGAAAATCCATCTGCCCATTGTCCGTAACTTGCCCCTCCCCTCCCAAATTATAGAGTCTGGTGCCACTACAGCGTATTAGGAAAAAAGAGAGAGCTGTACCAACACCGAAAATATATAACTATATATAACCGATAACTATGCAACACGCTGAAGATGTGCAGTGCCATCCTGATATAAACGACAAGCGTTTTTTATCTGACTTTTACTTTCCCAAATTCGACTTACCCTGAATGAAAGTGTCGGCAAGACTGCTTAGGCTCATCATAATTTCTGAGCATGTTTTGGTCATTCCTGTGTTTGTTTTTGCAGCATTATGGTATGACGGAGATGAGCTACTATACAGTATTGTTTGGTGTGTCCCGAGCACTGGGCACTATGGCATCTATGGTGTGGGATCGCGCCTTCGGTCTGCCCCTGGAACGACCCAAGTCAATGAGCACACCTGGCCTGATGAAACTGGTGGGAGCAAAGTAAATCAAGCACCCAATCACATCCTTGTAGTCAAACAACTACATGTATTGCAATTTAAAAAGGACGTGTTCAGCACCAGGTGTTGTACATGTATATTAAGTGGATCCACTCAAGATGAGCCTATTTTCTGCCATTTTGTTGTACATGTATGTTCATTCAGTAATGTTCATTTATGATCAGACATTGTACAAAAGATAAATATGTTGTCAATGCCTATAAGGACACAGAATAACCATACTTATAATTGTAATGTGTGACTATAATGCAGTTTAGATATAGTGATTGGTTATTTTACGCATGCAGCCATAATCTCTTTCCATTGTTAGTTCAGTAGATTGCTTTGTATAAACCAGTTCATTATTTCAATTGTCTTCAAGATCTGATGATTTTCTGTCGCGTGTAAATGCAACAGATGAATGTACACATGTCTATTGGGGAATAATTAACGAATCTGCAATCTGCAATTCTGCCACTTATCAGAAAAAAACGTATGCAGTTCAAAGTTTTCAGGATTTTGTATGTGCTTCCAGATGACACTTTAATTCAATGTTGATGGTACCTTCTGTGACTTTGCATTCATAGGGCAGATTGTTGATCCTGAAGTAAACAAATAATCAATCATCTTGATGCATGCATGTGCAGTTGGAATATTGAACTGGGCGTATTGATGCAAACAACAAGTAATGTTACATTTACTAAGTTGCAGTATGTTATTCATAAATGATAAACAGTTTGATCTGACCTCCAGCAATAGTTGTTTTTGTCAACTTTGTCTTCATGGGCTTACCAAGATATGGACGTAGGTGGTTTTTATAAGGGGAAAAGGGAAAGCATTTTTAAAATTTGGATGTGTTGTTAATAGTGTCTTTCTACAAGGGATGTATCTACATAGCGCTAGAAAGAAAGGTTTTGGGATGTATTAGTGCACCGTGTACCCCTCGTGGCTAGGAGATTATTGTACTGTAGCTTAAAGACTACTCTCACATTTGTGACGTCTCCCACCAATGGGCTGTGAAGTTGAAAATTTCACTTTCTAGGTGAATGCATAATTGAAAAAATGGTATCATCAGCTTTGATACAAAATTCTTTCCTATGCCAAGTTATGTGTTTTAAAGTCACTCAACTATCATTTACTAGATTTCCATATGAACTGGCTTCAAAGTTGGCTTACTGAAATTCACTAGTTTTGGAATGTCAGTCATTCCTGATTTTTCAGAACGGAAGGAGAATATCAAAACACTTCATTTCTGATTGACTCCTGGCCATATTTTCTAACTGTTAGCTTTTTGTGCTGTAATGCATAATCAACATGTGCAACTTTACAACCTTTAATGGTCACATGGTCACATTTGTACACTACCTATGCAAGGCTTGGGCCCCTACACTTTTTTTGACTAGAGATAGCATGTTTCCATGGAGGATTTGGTTCTAGATTATTAGCAGTGTTCATATTGCCTGAGATATATAGCAGTACATGTACCGGTATAAGACTAAGAGATATATACTTGTACGTGCAGCGTCATGTTAGGTTATAAAAATCCTTAGAGTAGAGGACTTTGGCTCTAGAAGGGAAATACTGTCAAGAGATTTTGTACAATCTGTTATAATAAACTGATTAAAATGAAACATAAAATGTTGAAATGGTTCCGGGGTAGAGTATAGGCAATTTGAGTTCCTGTGATGGCCGAATTGTTGTAACTCAAAAGTCCACATACATTTCTACAGTAAGTGAAACTCATTGCTTTTACTTGCCTACCACCAATTACAATGATACTGAATTGTTTTTACACTTTACCTCATGCATATTCATAACTTTTCTTAAAGATTTTAATCTTGTTTGTTCATCAAAAAATAAGAGTTGCATTTAGTAGATTCTGAGATTAGTACTTGCTCATCACTGCTGACACATATGAGTGCAATAATGTCATGCGTGATGCATTTTTGGTAAGTTAACATGCAGAAAAACCACTCCATCACACTGCATGATATGCCAAGTTACATCATGAATATGTATGAGTACCGTGATCATTTCATACCCGTAGTTTCCTTTTGCAAGAACAAAGTTTGTGTTTTCTTAGTATTCTCTGACAACGAAAGTGTGAAGAATATATGATTGCTATAATCAACAGTCTTTTCATTGGCATATAATACTAAGAGCTGTATATTGGCATTTTGTGAACATTGTAAATAATTTCAATATATATACCCTAACATTTTAATTAGGCTGACACTCATGTAGTTCTCCATAGTACACGTTTGTGTTTCATCTCAATTCCACATAGCATTTCAACCTCATTCTTTTTCTAAACAAATTCATTTTTCAAAAGGTTGCTTTGGGAAATATAAACTGTTGTGTTTTGTCCATGATGCCAATTTTATCCTTGAACAATATAACATTTTGTTGAGGGGTAATAACAACTCTACTCATCTAAAACTTGGTAGAAGTTTGCAGTTCCACCGATGTAAACTATCCCCATAAAGAGAGGTAGTGCGGAGAACTAGAAGAGTCAACCCTCTCTTTTTCAAGACGGTTACTTCACATAATGGCCACGTGTGGTCTGGCGGTGGAGCACAGGATTCATGATCGTGAGGCTGTGGATTCGAGCCCGTTGTGGCCATGCATGTTGTGCCCATGCGTGTTGTGCCCTTGCGTGTTGTGCCCTTGCGTGTTGTGCCCTTGCGTGTTGTGCCCTTGCGTGTTGTGCCCTTGAGTAAGGCACTTTACCTCAATTACTCCTCTCAACCCAGGTGTTAATTGGGAAATGGGCACCGGCATTATTCAAATCTTGGAAAGTAACAGACTCACTGTGGAGGAGGTGTGGCGATTCCCACACAGCAGCATACGAGTCTGGCCCAATCGCTAAAGAAAGAGAGATGGGCAATCCATTCCCTGTAAACACAGGTTCATCCCCTTTACCCTTTTATACTTAACTTTACATAATGGATCTCACAAACTTCTGCCAAGTTGCACACTTCATCGTGCAAAGCCATAGATCTGGTTTTATACAGTGGACATACATGTACATTGCTCGTCCAGTCTCTTTTCATCCACTCTGCTAGGATTGAACATTGCCACCAACCTAGTTTATTCTTTCCAGCCAGGGTGTGCTCCACTCACTTATCGCTCATTAAGTGTTTACAAGATTTGTTTATGTGGAATTCAACCCTGATTTTCACTGCACTGAAAGTTCAACGACTGTAACTGACAAGTTTTTTACTGTATTATACAAAAGAGATTTGTGTCAGAAATGCAGCTGTTATCACAGTAGCAATTACTTCTGGTTAATTTGGTTATCAGTTATTTGTTTCATTTTCAAAATTTGTTGAGTTGTATATTGAAGTAATAAATAATTGCAGCATAAAGTGGACTTTGGTAAAAAGAAGAAATCTCAGAGGATACATGTATTTCATTCACAGCCTCATGAAAAGAATGTATGTAAAATTAAATGAAGACAATGTATTGTGTTGAATGAAATAAGAATGATAGTGTCTAAAAAGATGTTACACCTTACATACAAGATGTGTTGATCTGCAGTTTAACTTGTGTGCACGACATTTGAGTGGATTGAAATTACCCCGTGAAAATAAAGCTTCTCCTGTTATAATCCGACGTGATTGCGTTCATTTATTGACTACCGATTTTGAAAGTTCAGTGTTTAAATTTTGTACTGTATATTTTCTAGTGATAATTTATGTATATACACAAGTTATTCACTTTTGAATGAGACATTGAACCAAAAAATCAGCCCACGTTTAGTTATGGAATATTTTACTTTACAAATTCCAAACTGTGGCAGACAACAATTCAGTTCTTGCAGGGAAGTCGGCTTATTTTTAAATTTGACATTAATTTAACATTTTAAACGACATGGGCACCTACACATGCCACACATCAAAAGAATGTCAATTTTACATGTCACTATTGCATAAAGTTTGCCTCCGTCTGAAACCAAAAATCCTCCGAATGTAGTTTAAGTGCAACGTGAGTATGACCCGGTGGGTTACTTTAGTTTTTTGGACACCAGATCCACTTGGTAGAACAATGCCATTCCAGTCCAATAAAGAACATGAGAAATTCAAGACAAATGGAAAATAAACACAACTGTTAGCAAAATGTTTCCAAATATTACACTGACAACAATTTATTGAAAATCACAATGTACGGTCCTGTGGATAGGGTATCAAAAAAAGCTTTTATAAAACCTCACTTTTTATGTAATGAGATTAAGATCAGCCACGCATTTTTCCAAAATACAAGCAATCGAATCATACAACAGTAAGCACAAGAACCATTGGAAAAAATGTCAGCAGTTGTGTACAAAGTCTATGGGGAGTCAAGAGAATTTTTTAAGTGTTTCCTAACAAAATTGAAAATGTTTCTCCCAGATTCATGTCTTATCATCATTTTTGCAATGACTAACCTTCATTGAGATGATATATGAAGAAAAAAGTGGTGTCAGGTTGCAACATTTTTTCTAAACCATTGAGTAATTGCAGTAAGAAGTCCCAACTTCATGTAGTATATAAACCCAGGGGCACATAGCACCCTCAGCTTCGCCTCGGGTGCTATGTGCCCCTTGGGTGTTGAAATGTCATATCCCACATCACAGCAGACATCAATTGTTAACTGCATTATAGTGTTGAATGAATACCATGATTGTAAGTCGGTCACATCAAGCCCTCCCTTACTGATGCCATTTAGTGTGGTGTTGGGAACTTGAAACAAATTAAGGCCTACATTCAAACTCTCTAAGGCCATTTCTGGAGAGAACCCAATAACTCATGCATCCTGTAAAACAACAGTATGACTGCAGACATGGCCAAAGAAATTACTTTTTTATTGTCAGTAACAAAGGTAACAGAGAAAAGGTTGCCGGACTTTACTTGATGGTCTTCAACCAATATACCATACAAACTTTAACAGAATATAAATTTTGTAATTGATAAGTTAGATTCCTTTTTGCCAAATATGAACACACTTCTATGAATAGACCAAGAAAATTAATGTGTACATGTTTATGGAATACTACACCTGCCAAGCTGGGTCAATGTGCTGCATGCAGTAACTGGCAAAATAGTAGTACCATAGTGTAAAATTAGACACAAAACTGCTCTGATAAGATATCAATTTGAATTTACTAATAGAAAAAAAATTGATATGACAAATATGATAAATGGTAAGGGAATGTCTAATGTCTAAGCACAGTTCAACACTCTGAAGTACAATCATTCATGTTATGTTAAATCCTTTTGTTACCATATACTTAACACTTAATGCAACCTCAAATCTCACATATTTTTGAAAACACACTACAGGCCATCAGCCTGGAAAACAATGACAGTATAAGAATATCGGGCAGGCGTGTAAATATATAATTCAGCGTGATTTAGGTATTATATCAATCATATTTAAACAGAGAGATTTATAGGAAATAAAATGCAACATAATCCTCATAAAGTCACTGTCTTTTGTGGAACGCATCTGTGATCAGACAGCACATCATTAGTCCCTATAACTGACTTGAACTGTCATGCAGCCTGTCGGATCATCTTGTTTCAATCATTGTATTCAACATTTCTATACAAGTGCATGGTGTATGTGTCCACAGCTGACGGAGAGATGTACAGTTAATACACCGGCTTTGTCTGGTCTCGCTTTGGGTGGTTTTATAATTACAATGTTTACAGCTATGTCAAGATTGCATCATCAATGTCAGGCAGATTCCTCCCACTTGGCTAGAATATCTCCTTCCCTAAATAAAAAGTACTCCTGCAACAAGAAAAAGTTATTTTATGTTAAAACCTAAGCCATCTGAGAAACAAGCAAGTACGGTTCACAGTGACTACAAATAGTTTTGATCATTCAATAGAGTGAGATCTAATCAAAGTTGATTAACCATCCACACAGTTATTGAGGATTCTCAATATGATGAGTTCAATATGGGTAGACCTTCTGTTTGGGATGTCTTGTGAATCTGTCTTGCAAGCCAGGAAAACTAAAGGTTCATGATGTTTTTAAATTGTAATTTAAAAAGGAATCATCCTAGCTAGGAATCAATGTATAATACATCATAAGCCAAACCAAGCCAAGCAAAGGCTTATGGTAAAATCCAAAAAACAAATGATTTCGAGCTGTAGAAGGGCTAGAATGTCCCCCACTGTGTATTTCAGTATTTTGAGTTTTAAGGTCTACGACTAAATTTGCATCTGTAAAGGGAAAATATCCAACTATAGGAATGTAGGCAGTATACTCCTCATTCATTTCATAAGCCATGAAGTTAATATAATATCTCTTGTAAGGATTGTGTGCATTTGAGAAAATGTGTGACTTTAGTCACTTTATTTGCACTTTCACACGGTACTTGCAACAAACTGTAAGCTTACTTTTTCTTCAAGGGCAACTTTAGTTCCTCCAAATTCAGGAAGCAAAACCCTGTCTCCAACTTTCACACTCACTGGCATTGTTTCTCCTTGCTGGAAAAATTGAGACATAATAGGAAGTTAGTAGAGCTGGCCTCTGAAAAGTAATGTCCAACTGCACAAGCAAAGTACAGTTTGCACTGACTGATGAATGCAATTTGTAACTTCTTCATGAAGGGATGACTTTTGACTCCCTACGTGTATGTAAAATGTCCAAGGAGTTGAATGTGAAGTTTTCATGCAGGGATAACTTTACTCCCGGGGGGAGGGGGGGGGGGAGCAATTAAGGTAAATATACTATTTATAATTAATTATTCTATTTCTTAATAATTGCCATTAAACCATGTAAATTTGAGACATTAAACATTAATCAACACTTGCAGTTAATTTTGATTTAATCACTGAAACACACCCAAGTGCCAGTTCTATTCAGTTCTTCATGTGAAGATGCAATGGGTTTATGCACTTTCAGAAGGAATTGATTGTGTGATGTTCCTGCATGGCATTCACACATGCACTTCAGTGCTCAACTTCATGTCGCTAGTTAGCACATGAACTTCCGCAAATAGAGCCTGCATCCGTTTCACAGAGACTGATAGCAGAAAGCACAGCAAAAGCATGCCAACTTCAGCGGCAGAATTTACTTCAAATAGTTGAGGCAGCAGTAGAAATCTCCATACATGCACAGCAAGTCATGCTGTGAAGTATGCTTCAGATTTTCTGCCAACCGTTATTAGCGATATCATGTATTGGCCCCATGTCTTTCAGAACCACTTACCTGGTTTCTGGATCCAGGACCTACAGCACATACCGTTGCATCTAGTACTTTAGCCTGAGACTTCTCAGGCAGCATAATGCCTCCCTTAGTCCTCAATTCTGGAGCAAATTTCTCCACTAAGATACGATCAAACAAAGGCTTCAATTTCCGTACTCCAGCCTATGAACCAAGTAAACAAAAAGAAGTCAAATACACTGACGTCACTTGTGTGCATATATCTTCAATAGGCCATCTACCAGTCAGTTCAACATTCAATGTAGAACACTTGAGACAAGATACAAGTTTCAGTAATCTTACTGTCACTATTAGCCTGATGCATCTACTGAGATTTTGAGTGGCATTTACAGAGATAATTAGAAAATAAAAGGGCTTCCTGTGAGTTCTTTTGTAACTGGTTTTTACCAAACTTACTCACAGCTGTAGATGTACCTTAAAACCCTAACTCCCCAGCCTAATTTACTAGGAGCCATACCCATTCAGGCAAATTCCAACACCCACATGGGAAATTGTACACACACACTGTTGGACTTAGTTTCTGGAGGTATGCCAACCCCAGTGTAAAAGACCATCTGTTTAGGGGTACTGTACCTATCCCAACAGATTTAAACACTAACCTACTGTTGGAGTTTGATTGGTTATGGGCTGTTAGGGTTAATAGAACTGATTTTTTTCTTCAAAACAACCACAACTGAATTTTGTGATTAGGACCATAACAATTATATAAAGCTGTCTACCCAAACAACTATTTACGTAACTCAATGTCTTGGCTCAAGTTCAAGGTGTTATTTAAAATTAATTTTAAATTTAATTTATATTAGAAACCCTAATTGTACTGACCCTTAAAATGACAACATTCAAAGTCTAGCAACCTACCATAATTGCTCCTTGCTTGGTCAGTAACCTTGCTTGGTCAGCAACGCAATGCAAATGTTCCTGTTAAAAATGAAAAAAAAACAATGTTAGGTTACTTTAAACTCATCATTGATAAAATTGAACCACGTGGTAAAAGACGAGGGAGAAGATGAAGTGGAGAGTAGTTTTGAAAAATCAATTTGCCCGGTGCAAATATATAAGGCTCCTTTTACCTGACCCTGCAAAATGCAACAGAAAGCAACAAAAGTTGTTGCATACTTATACTGTTGCATTTAGCAGGCAACTCAAGTCCCCGTGCTTGTTGCATCTTGTTGCATTTAGCAGGGTAACTGCTCATAATACTCAAGTGCCAAGGCAATACAATAGAATCCACTGTTGCACGTGGTTGCATTTACTTAGCAGGGTAACTGCTTGGTATCAAGGCTGGTATATGCACTGGGCTTGCACAATGCAACAAAATCCACTGTTGCAATTTGTTTCAAAAAGTCCCCAAAAATGAATAGTGCTAGAACTACCAAACAGATGGGTGCCTTCTAGTTCTGGAAGTAGGCAGCACTGTCTTCCTACTAGTACTAGTACTATTAAATGTCACAGCCCGAGATTCAGCCCGCGGTTCAGCCCGGTGCGGATCAGCACCGCGATTAGGCCCTAACTGTTATGTTATGGATGATACCCCAAAGCACAGAGTTAATATTCGTTCATGTGTGCAGAGAGGAGGCCTGCTGATTTCCTTCAACCTCCTGCAGCTGCTAGCTGCACACGGGACGAAAGACAATTTTTAAGTTTTTATGTTGAGCCCCCCAAAAAACCACTTAGGCCAGAAAGTACATGTATATGCCTATGGCAATTTATGGGGATTTTCTAAAGAAAAAATGACAAATCCTGGACAAATTGTAGCTTGAGTAACTCCAGCTAATGTTCATCGGGAATTTGACATATATATAGAGCTGGAAGTAAGCGTATTACTAAGCCTATGTTTTCATAGGTCGAAAAATGGCGGAGTCCCTAAAAAAAAAACGGGCGATCGTGTAGTGTAGGGGTTTTGTTTCGATCAAATGAACGTCAAGAGTGTTTTTTAATTACTCAAATATGACATTTTCAACCTAAAGCAGACTTCTCTCAATATAAGGACACCTATTTTGTAATTTTTGAACAAGTTTCTTGGGTTGGAAATAACAATTTTCTTACGCGGTTAACAGTTGGTGCCGTGCGATTCAGCGCGCCTTGCACGCTCACGGTACATCGCACGGTGTCGCCATTTTTATTTTCGTGTTGCGTTTTGTCGTTGTCATCGTTGTTTTACCCCCAAATCTCCCTCAAAATTTCAAAACCCTAGTTTGGTAGGTCAAATAATTTGAACATGTTGAAAGTGGATTTTGTTCCCTTATGAACATGCCGGGCCCACAGATACACGATTGCCAAAAAGCGGACTCCCCTGTTATTCCAACCCAGATGACATAAAAAATGTACCTGAGTCATAGTCAGACATACATGACATATAGTACCGTGCACTGTGCAACAGTCATTCACAAAGAAACAGAACGAACAACAGTCAATACTAAAAATATGAAAAATGTTGATGATTTTGAATGGTGGGTTGTGCAGTCCATCATAATATCAGTAAAAAGGTCCATACTTCAACATCTGTTCACACCCCCTCCCAATAACATGCCCCACCCCTTCACCCCAGTTACTGGATTCGTCGATCCTGCATGCACAAGCACAGTGGCAATGCAATTGCCATAATGTGCAATGAAATATGAACATGAAATGAATGTCTTTCCAAAAGTATCCTAAGTTCAACAATTTTAACAAACTGTGGAGCTTATCTCTTCGTTAAAAGAGTCTTCTTACCTAAACATATCTATCTCGAAAAACACAATTTACTTAACGTTAAATGATGATTTATACGTACCGTTCGTGACCGTGCAATCGGCAACCGGCGAACAACCACAGTCTATCTAGTCGGCTCTCGAGCTAGCTCTCGTACGAACACGTGTGTAAGACACGAGCAACGATCCCCTGACTTATTTAACGAGAATTCCTTTATCTTGCGAGGTTGGGTATCAGCTCAAATTTTGTTAAATTAAATTTCTGAGTTGACCGCCTGGGAACCAGACTGCACCTGAGCCTTTCATAATAATTCAAAAACGCTGTAGAGTTACAAAAGACGCGGACGTGACCTGGTGGAAAAAGTCAACCTGCGACGGGGAAAAATCGATGGTTCGATTCAGTCGAATTCCGAATTCCAATTTATTGTTTTATTTTCTATTACATGTACACTATTATTACATTGTTTTACAATTATCAAAAGGCATAAATTGAGGGGATGGGTATATATATTATTGGATCAGTTACTAAAATAAAAGCCAGGGTTTTTAAAAGTGTTTGTGTATTTAAAAAAAAAAAATCACATCACGATGGCACCAGGCCTCCTCTTTTCTCCCCCAATCTATTTAGCTTGAATAGCTTTCTCGTTAGGGCTAGGGCAGTGGCGGTTCTAGGGGGGGGGGCCTGGGGGCTTTAGTCCCCCCAAAATCTTGTCTAGGCCCCCTCAAAAAAAATTCAATAAAGCTCGAAGTAGAGCAATTCTAGTAAGCAACAGGGGCCAAGATGTTAGCCCAATCATAGAGCAAGGCCCAATGTACACAAAATCGATCACCACGTGGAACATAGAAATTAAATTTTCAATAAACAAAACAAATAACCACCGTTTGTTTCAAGATTCTTTTAACTCAATAAAACTAAAGCCCGCATCTTGTTCTCCCCGGCCTCGTAATCATGAGCTTTAATAGCTCCATGTCTTAAGCTTGTTATGGACACACGTTTGATAACTTTTTCAGACTTGAATCAAGTCTAACTACAAACATTTCGGTGGGGCAGTCACGAAGCAAGACTACTTACGCTCGAGAAACTTCCAATGACCCACGTGTGATAAGCGCCAGCTAGCTGCATGCGCATGCATGCGGCATGTACGTCCCTGAGCTGATGTAATATCGTGCGTGAGACCGTGCCGGCCGTGGGTAAAGATTGCTGTTGTACTTTCAACCAAACCTCAGGTAAAAACCTCAGATTTGTGAAATATTTGTGTTGTTAATGTTCTTCAATAAGACACTTTAGTGTTCATACATGTTAATTTGACGATTTTCAAAATGTTAACTTCACGAGCAACTTGGATTAAGGGAATAAATGTGATTGTGTGCTTTGGAATTGGAGGTTTTATTAATCACTCTGTTTTAAAAACTGCTTGGAGTCTGGGTGATGACCTTTAAAAATGCACTGATTGTGAATGTGAATGTTATTTTTGTTAGGTTGAGCTTGGAATACCCAGCTCTTGCTAGCTCATGGGCACAACTATAGAATACAGGGCCACTCCACTCTACATCCGTGCCTCCGTGGAGACGTGGAGCCGCAGTCAACCTACCTCCGAGAATTGCGCCCTCTACCGGCGCGCGCCTCCACGGCTCCATGGCTCCGCGCTTCCACGGCTCCAAGGCCCCGCACCTCCACGGCTCCAGTGTGCCAGTGCCCCTGTAGTCCTAGGATCATTCATATGGATATCCTACCGCCGAGAATTGCGCCCTCTACCGGCGCGCGACTCCAAGGCTCCGCGCCTCCGTGCCTCCATGGCTCCAGTGCCCTGTCACAAGCGCGCCCTCTCTTCCTTGAGAAGACGAGTGCATTCGCTGTACTTAGCACTTTTTGCGCGTCTGCATATTATTTTATGCCCACTGACCCCAGCCTCAATCCAAGGCTCCAAGTACATAAAAAAAACGTTGCTCTGGCGTGGCCCTGCATTCTATAGTTACTCCAGCTCACGCATTGGCAACTGGGCAAGGGAGAGACTTAGCATGCTTAGATCTGGGTATTCCAAGCTACTTAAGTGTAGTCAGTAGGTATGGTAGCCTAGACCTTTTTTATAATCATTTGTCCATTTGGAACTGAATAAATACAGAATTTATTAAAAGCCATGTTCTCGTTGTCATGGGGTTTTTTTTGGGGGGGGGGAGTCTTTTTTTTTAATTGTAGGCCTAGCATGTGTAGTTTCGACTTCGAAACAAGTTTCTAAAAATTAAGGCTCAGCTCAGGAGATTGGCAAATATCTAATAATATTGATGTCTTTCACTCCATATACATGTACATATGTAATGTACTGGGAGGTTTTCTACAGTTGTTTGGTTTATATCATGTTTATGTGAACTGCAAGTCAACTGATGTATCTTCAGCTGCAAGAAGCATAGACCTGGGGGGGTGCATCTCCCTCCCCCTTTCATGCCTTTAGAACCGCTCCCCCCTTGAAACCACCCCCACCCACCTAGCAGCACACCCCCTCTCCCTCAGCACTTTCTCTAGTATTAACTTTTCTTCAAAGATTTAGTTAATTTCAAAGATGGAACCAAATTAACATCATCAACCTAAAGTCAGTTTTGTGTTACATTTATGCAAACCTTAATTAAAACCCTAACTCCCTACTGTCTTTTACTAAGGCCCAAAAAAAAAATACTTCTGCTTCCGGTTACACGACCGACCCTATTTTTAGGCTGCGACCCTAAAAAAATTTATCGGCAATTCCAAAAAAAAAATAATAATGATTGAATAAATAAAAATATAAACCTGTTGTCTTTTCTGTCTTCACAAAATACCTCTCAACAACCCTTTTGCGTCGAATAAATGCTTGTATTTATTTGTTTTCTTACTTACATTCGCGTTTTTTTCCAAAAGAAACCTCCGTTATTTTTACAAATTCGCTTCGCGATTATAACTACTTTGCAATTCGATGTCACGGTGACTATAATCACGCGCGTAAACCTTGCTCAATGCAGCAACGACTGGTTCCCGCCGCGCCGCGCAGGGGCCAATTTAGAAGACATGATGAAAATGCGGTAACCAGTCTGTCATGGCTTTGCGATCGATAGCGCTAGCATGGCTATGCATTGCAGGCACGTGCACTGTCAACTGGTCGGATTCGACATCGTTAAAATGCCAAGAAAACACCGATGGAGAAAGAACATTTTGCAAGTTAATTCACAGAATTGATCTAGCCTGTCTGTGTATGTATTTTCCGTGTTCAAGAGTTCATTTTGAGATTGCACTACTTGTATTTGATGTGATACAATGCTGCGTGGATCCCGAAAGAAATTTCGACCGTAAAAACGAGGTCTGTTGGCCGCGCGCCACACATGCACAATGCATCACACACTTCGGAGTTTTGGCCAGCTTCCCGTCTTGACTAGCGTTGTGTATATGGTGCGAACGACCTATATTTTCCATTATTTTTTACGAATTATCAAACGTAAATATATTGACAATAATTAAGGTAGGTTTTATTCACTTTTTGTGGCCATTTTGTGTATAGTTTTCGTAGTGCAATGGAAATAGTTCAGGCTAAAACTTCGCATATAATTGAATACCCCATTCAATCTGCACAAAAAAAATTGGCAAAAACATTTTTTTTCTTCAAACGACCGACCCTAATTTTGAAAGGTATGTAATCGGAAGCAGAAGAAATTTTTTTTTTTCTGCCCAAGTACTAGACCAAGTTCACCAAAATAGACTGGTACATGTCCAACTATGGTCTAACTATTTGAAAAGACTGACCTCTTCATTCAGTGTCATTAGGTAGTGACTGACTATGGAGAAATGTGTAATAAATAGAGACTAGTTCCTAACTTGCCACGTTTCTTTTGGCACAGTTAATTGATGCAGTACTGAAGCTGTGTTGGACTGGTTGTTTCAGGTGCCAGTCTATTTTCTTGCGTTGCATGTTTTCAATACCTTAGGTTTTGGGACTCTCATCCGCAGTATTGAGTGTCCCAAATTTTCATACAAGGTTAACACGTACATGAATGCAAATTGCTGTTTATCTTTGCCTCCTGTGTAGTGGCCATGTTGCGTCTACCAGCTATCATGAGGCCTGTGTTGGCCAGGGCTCTAGCACCCTCCTCCTCATATGCTGCACCTGCATTGACACGTTGCTATGCTAAAGACATCAAGTTTGGTGCAGAGGGTCGAGCATTGATGCTGGAAGGAGTCGATCTCCTAGCTGATGCTGTGGCAGTCACACTTGGACCAAAGGTACTAATACTTAGTAATAGTCTTCCATTTGACAATGTTGTATCTACACAGTGTCTTAAAAATTATACCCATCTTTAAAATGTAAATTATCACAAATCCACTCAATATTTCAGAAAAAAAGACATATTTCAGGAAAAAAGTTCAGGACGTCCTCTATTCAGCGGTATTAAGTTCATTTTGTCATTGCCATGGATGACTGAGCAAACAAGGCCTCTGGTTGAGGCAGTGTTTCCCCTGCCCATTGAAACGTGAGGTGGCCCACCTCGCTACTTTCAGTGACCACCTCGCTCAATTTTTGCCAATATCACCACCTCGCTGTGAAGATTGGCAAAAAAGGAAATATCAATTGAAAAATTTTCATTTTGTGTAATATATGAGCATTTTCCTTTACCTCCATGTATCAAGAACTCACAATTTCGATGTTTTTTGGAATCATCGCGCATTTTTGTGAGCGCTGCATTCTTTTCAGTTTGCAGACTGTAAATTTCGTTTCAATCATCAACTTGAATTGTTACCACCTCGCTCAGTTCATTAGCCAGGGGAAACACTGGGTTGAATTAGCACTGTGTCGAGTAAGTACACAATGGAAAGTAGTGATTTTTGACGTGTTGATTCTCACTAAATGGGGTGGGCTTCCCACTTTGACAAGTGTTGCATGTTTAGCAGAGTTTCTAGCTAAAATACCATGGAGGGTTAGGGTCAATTGGAGAAGGGCTGAACAGAATTATATACATTCCACATTTGAAATAATATTTGTGATCTATTCCTGGGAATAATTAGACTTCACCAGTGACTGGTAAGTCAGGACAGAGAGGCCATACAAGCTGACTTGCTTCAAGCTTGTACTGTTTCTTTTATTTTATCCTTGCCAGGGTCGTAATGTGATTATTGAGCAGAGCTGGGGTAGCCCTAAGATCACAAAGGATGGAGTAACTGTAGCCAAATCTATTGAGCTAAAGGACAAACAAAAGAACTTGGGTGCTAAGCTGGTACAAGACGTGGCCAATAATACCAATGAAGAGGCTGGAGATGGGACCACAACCGCCACGGTACTGGCCAGAGCCATAGCTCGGGAAGGCTTTGAGAACATCAGTAAAGGAGCTAATCCTGTAGAGATCCGTAAAGGAGTCATGATGGCAGTGGACTGTGTGGTTGATGCTCTCAAGAAACTCTCCAAGCCTGTCACTACACCAGAGGAAATAGCACAGGTAAGATTGTGCTTGGGTTGTTTTTTTTTTTTATATCTTGACACAAATTCCATACAATCATACATTCAGTATCCGATTCAATGTACCAGTGTTGGAGCAAAGGCTTTGACCCTCAAGGCCAAGGCCAAGGCCAAGGCTTTGACCCTCAAGGCCAAGGCCAAGGCCAAGGCTTTGACCCTCAAGCCTCGAGGCCAAGGCCAAGGCTTAACCCTCAAGGCCAAGGCCAAGGCCCTGTTTTATGAAATGACCACTGATATAGAACTAATTAGGCCTATAGTCACATGAGTGACACATCATCACGCAAGGGCGGATCCAGAACACAATTTGGGTGGGGGGGCAAAGAAATTTTGGTCCCCCCCAAAAAAAGTGGGTCAAAAAATTACGGCTTGGGCTTCGGGGCCCGTTTAAGGGCTCCGAAAAATTTTTGGATTCGAGATGCTCTGTGGTGCGATTTGAGGCAATTTCTGACCATTTTAACCGATGTTTTTTGAGGAAAAGATGGTGGTGTACTCATTGCCTGACTTTATTACGACGTCACATAAAAAAAAAATGGTTTCGTTTTTTGGGGGGGGGGCATGGCCCCTTTTGGCCCCTCCCCCCCTGGATCTGCCCTTATCATCACGAATTGCTCGTTACGAAGAATAACATTTCTTTAATTGCAATCAACATGCTCGTTTTATGACTGCACTGTATCTATTAAAGTATCAGGTCTTCAATATGGTTTAACTAAACAAAATAATGATTTACTTCTATATTGACACACAATTCTCCCAAGTGTAACAAAAGGGGATCCAAGAAACTGATTTGGGAAATTTTTATTTGCTGGCCCAACATGGTCAGAAATATCAGCATTATCTAAAACAGATACATGCAAATCTTTAGCACTTATCAGGGAGACATACACAACCTATCAGATCTATTCCATAGTTATATGCAATTAAAGTGATCATCTCATTAGCCCCACAAGTGTACGGAATATTTTTGCAGCAAATCTACTACAATGGTAACAAAATGTGATGCTACAAAAGTGGAAGTGTGCCCAACACACAAATCTATAGGGTGCTTCCCTCCTCCATGGTAATACGATTAAAATGGTAACAGCAAAATTTCGAACAGATTTATCTGGAAAATGCAAAAATCTATGGGCCTTGAAGAGCCTTGACTCAAAATTGCAAGGCCCTGAACCCTCAAGGCCAAGGCCAAGGCCAAGGCTTTTGCCCTCAAGCCTCGAGGCCAAGGCCAAGGCCCTAAAATCCAGCCTTAAGGCAGCCTTAAGGCCAAGGCCCAGCATCAAGGCACTACATCACTGCAATGTACTTACTTACTTATGGCAGCCTCAACCAAGCATTTACAATGGATGCCCAGATTGCACGGTCCTCCATTAGTGATCTGTTCTCAGCGGTCCCTTCTATCCCAGTTTCCCTACACAGTGTGTTGATAAGTGTTGCGGGTGGACATCCTCTCCTGCGGCGACCGTGTCTTGGCTCCCAGAGCACCAGCTGACTAACTGCTAGCTCTTTGTGTCTCACGCAGTAGCCAGCGAGCCTCATTCTTCTGTTTGGCGATTTTGTCAGTAACTTTTGGGAGCCCGCTTTAGAGTACAGCGTTGGTGATGTGCTCTTTCCAGCTCATGCTCAGTGCTGCCCTCAGCATTCTTGTGTAGCATCCATCAAGAGACTTTTCTAGGGTGGAAGTAAGACTCCAGCTCTCGCAACCATACAGGAGTACTGTCTCAACTGTAGCTACAAAGAGGGGAATGTTTATGCTTGGGGAGACATTGGAGGTCAATGTAGTTCTTTAGTTTGATTGTCTTTGTTTAAATTCAATATAGCAAAGGTTACAGTTATTCATCAGTGCTAGCCTCGGCTTACTCTAACAAGAGTGTCTGGTGTAACATTTATTCATGTTCTTGTTTTGTGACCCATGAAATAATATATTCAGTTTTAACTCCTCATCCCCATTTCCTCTCAAATTAATGAACCTTATGGTTGAGAAAACCAACTGGAACATATTGGAAGTCCATCTTTGGTATTAATCATTCCATGAAATGGATTCTGTTTTTTAGGTTGCAACCATTTCAGCCAATGGTGACCAAGCAGTTGGAGGCCTGATATCCCAAGCTATGAAGCGTGTTGGTCGTGATGGTGTAATTACTGTCAAAGATGGCAAGACACTTCATGATGAACTAGAAGTCATAGAAGGACTCAAGTTTGACAGAGGTTACATCTCCCCTTACTTCATCAACGCTGCTAAAGGTAAGAATCAATAGGCCCTGGGCTGATCCGCGAGGTATCAGGAACCCCTGTCACACTCGTAAAAATCAAACATACTTTTACACAGGTCTAACACTCTATGCTGGTCAATTTCATTCCTGGGAGGGACTAGAATTGAGAGGCTCTACCCGGGTAAACAAAAGTCCACAATCTTTGGCCTAGACCCATGCACGCACCAATGAAAGTATGACTGGAATGCCTTGTCAACCCATGTTATATCAGACCCAGTTCCGCAGCGATCAATGTTGTGAAGTGTTGATTTCAACATGGCTTGGTGAGATGGAAAGTATGAAATGGCCTAATGTACTGATCTGTATAGTACTTCTGGACAGCCAATTATTTAAAGTATACTTTCATATCCCCCCCCCCAAAAAACATTTCAGTCACTTTTATTAAAAACACCTGAGATGTTCTGTAGATATAGAAGAATTAGACATAAGA
Organism: Patiria pectinifera; assembly: GCA_029964075.1. NCBI lineage: Eukaryota > Metazoa > Echinodermata > Asteroidea > Valvatida > Asterinidae > Patiria > Patiria pectinifera. Next base: position 9,361,604 of record CM057139.1, on the reverse strand, counting down.
CATTGTTGGTTTGATCTCAAAGTTCTGGAGTACAGTTTAATTGTGGGTCACATTAGTTTACTGTGAGGGTGAGGAATTGTAGATAACCACTAAAAATATTTTCAGCTGAATGGGAATTCAAGCTCTTTTTGAAATAATAATTTTCATCATAAAAAAATATAGTTTTCATTATAAACATTTGTTGAATTCAGTCACTTTTTCATTTATATATGGCATGAATTAACCCTAACCGCCCTGAATCCTCCAAAATCCTTTTTTCAAATTGGAGGAATTTGCAGGATTGAGGTTACATGGCAAAAGTACGTTGCTGATTTCAGAGTACGCACTGTGTCAAGGTCTTGGGCCGGACCTTGTGTTGTTTATGCTCAGCCGTGCATAAATTTTGTCCTTGATTATACTTGACATCCTCCGCACTGCTCCAGGACGTCACTGCCTCTGCCTCAGCCTATTGACAGTCATAGCCGGAGGATTTTGCAGGATTCAGGCAGTGGTCACACCTCCATGGACCATATTTAAGAAATACCGGAGGAATTTGCAGGATTGAGGCTATATACTATTTTTCCATGAGGCCAATCGGAGGATTTTGCAGGATTGAGGCTACATCCTTGCAAAAAGGCCTAGGGAGTTAGGGTTAACTGAACACTTCAGTAACTAATCAGTTGAAACATATTATGATGATTGATACATGAATCCACTTGTAATTGCAGGGCAGAAAGTTTTCTTTGAAGACGCCCTGCTTCTGTTGAGTGAGAAGAAGATCTCTAGCATTCAGGCCATTGTGCCTGCCCTGGAGTTAGCTAATGCACAGAGGAGACCGTTAGTCATTTTAGCTGAAGATGTGGATGGAGAAGCACTCAGTACACTGGTTCTAAACAGGTGAAGTCCACATATTAACCAGATTCATATGCAGCAATGTGTTGGGATGCAAGTCCTGCCGTTGCCTGATTCCAGGCTGGTTTCAATTGTAAATAACACCATACATGCCTTTTACTTTTTCTTTGTACATTAGATTTCAGGCAAAAATGTCAGAATCCACTTACATCCCTGAATGTTTGTCAGCACAAACTGTTTATAATTTGACAAAGTGAAATTGTGTTTTGGTTTTGAGTATTACTGTGTGAATTATCATGTTGTTTGGTATCTGTTGTGATTTCAGGCTGAAGGTTGGTTTGCAGGTAGTTGCTGTCAAAGCACCAGGCTTTGGAGATAACAGGAAGAACCAGCTACATGATATGGCCATAGCTACTGGAGGATTGGTAGGTAGTCATCAGTGTTGGAGCAAAGGCTTTGACCCTCAAGGCCAAGGCTTTGACCCTCAAGGCCAAGGCCAAGGCCAAGGCTTTGACCTTCAAGCCTCGAGGCCAAGGCCAAGGCTTCACCCTCAAGGCCAAGGCCAAGGCCAAGTTTGGGTATATAGATATAGAACTAATTATAGTCACATGAGTGACACATCATCATGCAAGGGCGGATCCAGAACACAATTTGAGGGGGGGGGGCAAAGAAATTTTGGTCCCCCCCCAAAAAAAGTAGGTCAAAAAAATACGGCTTGGGCTTTCGGGGCCCGCTTAGGGGCCCCGAAAAGAAAATTGGATTCGAGATGCTCTGTGGTGCGATTTGAGGCAATTTCTGACCATTTTAACCGATGTTTTTTGAGGAAAAGATGGTGGTGTACTCATTGCCTGCCTTTATAACGACGTCACATAAACACAAATGGTTTCGTTTTTTTGGGGGGGGGGCATTCCCCCTTTTGGCCCCCCTGGATCCGCCCTTATCATCAAGAATTGCTCGTTACGAAGAACATCATTTCTTTAAATGCAATCAACATACTCGCATAGGCCTACACCGTTTTATGACTGCACTGTATCTATTAAAGTATAAGTTCAGGTCTTCAATATGGTTTAACTAAACAAAATAATGATTTACTTCTATATTGACACGCAATTCTCCCAAGTGTAACAAAAGGGGATCCAAGAAACTGATTTCGGAAATGTTTATTTGCTGGCCCAACATGGTCAGAAATATCAGCATTATCTAAAACAGATACATGCAAATCTTTAGCACTTATCAGGGAGACATATACAGCCATTCAGATCTATTCCATAGTTATATGCAATTAAAGTGATCATCTCATTAGCCACACAAGTGTACGGAATATTGTTGCAGCAAATCTACTACAATGGTAACAACATGTGATGCTATAAAAGTGGAAGTGTGCCCAACACACAAATCTATATGGTGCTTCCCTCCTCCATCGTAATACGATTAAAATGGTAACAACACAATTTCAAACAGATTTATCTGGAAAATGCAAAAATCTATGGGCCTTGAAGAGCCTTGACTCAAAGTTGCAAGGCCCTGAACCCTCAAGGCCAAGGCCAAGGCCAAGGCTTTTGCCCTCAAGCCTCGAGGCCAAGGCCAAGGCCCTAAAATCCAGCCTTAAGGCAGCCTTAAGGCCAAGGCCCAGCATCAAGGCACTACATCACTGGTAGTCATGTTGTTGCAAACAACTCAATTAGTTGATTTTGGATTTTTGTTGAAAGATAGCAACAAAAAGAACAGTATTTTATGCAAGTCAGGAGAATGTGGATCCTGTGGGATATCAGTGTTGTAGTCGAGGCCACAACGGCCGAGACCACCACCTCCGAGGCCGAGGCCGAGGCCAGCTATTAAAACACGTAATAAAATATGAATCACTAAAACAAGGCTAAAATGTTGTTGGATTTTTAACATCTTTTTGGTTGAATTCACTGAGTTTTGGAGTGCCTGGCTTACAAAATTTACAGCTTGCAATGTGTTTCCTCTGGCCATGATCTTCAAATTCTTCGTAGCCAATGCAGCCAAATTGGATGATCCAAGAATTCGTGGTCATTTTGATGAACTGAGTGATATCATGCACGCACGTGGAAAGCTGAAGCACAGGACAGACATGCTTTGCGTTCGTTGCGCAAGGCATGCATGCGAAGAACGGGTTGGTTCCCTGTCCCATTATCGCTTTGGGTACTGCACTTGTCACGTTAACTCATATTCAGGGACGTACGTCGGACGAGTGTAGCTTGAAATTTCCAGCGTTACTTGGCTAATGGCGTCATTGGTATGACATGGAGAGATTCGCCAGTAGCACTGGAACGAAGCCCCTGACTTAAACGGCGGTTTTTGCTATTTTTGCAAATGATTTCAATTTCCGTTCAATTACAAATAAAAAGTCCCCTATGTGACTGTAGATTTATTCTTATTGCAGCAGAGGATCCATGCAAAATGCGAAAAGAATCAAGTCGAACAAGATAAAAAGAGAAATTTTCGGTGCAACTCCGGGTGTGTACAAAAAAATCCTCAGTTCATTAACGTACACACGTGCAGCGCCTGCGCTAGGGCCATATAGGGCCTATGCGGGGACAAAATCGCATCCGAGGATCATTCACAACAGCCAATCACAGGGCCGTATCATATTATTAATGCAGAGTAGAACAGCCAACATGGCAGCAGTTACATGTACAACTCAGCATAAATAATCGAGGCCCCCTCTGATTGGCTGTTCTGATCTTCGGATGCGATTTTGTCCCCGCATATACGGCCATAGCGCAGCCTAGCCGAAGATGCTACGTACGCGAGTACGTTCAATGCAACCATTACCAGTGTTCATTCGTGCGTACATTGTATATGCTTTCGTTTCACAGAAACCACTGCGGCAGTATCTCGAAGGTTTGATATGGTAAAAAATTAAAATTAATTGAAATAGAAAACACATCAAAATGGGCGGCCTCGAGCCGGCCTCGACCAATTCGCTGAGGCCAGAAGGCTCCAAGGCCAAGGCCGAGGCCATGAAAATCGGCCTCAAGACCTCCAACACTGGTACAGAATGCTGTGGCTCGTTTGCAGCGCCAATGTGTCTGGTGTTACAAACCAGGGGGAGAAACGTCCAGCATCAGTTGGTATGCACGTTGGGAGACCTCATAATTCATCCATAGTACTAGGAAAAAAACACTGAAATGAGCTGGGTCCGGAAAAGGCCTGCTGAACTCATAATGCTTGCTGGTGATTGACGAGTAGATAAACACTAGTTTCATTTAGCCATAGCATACATTTCCTTTTACTGCTAAACCTGAAACCAAACCTCTTGGTAATGACAAAGATCCAAACCATACCAAAACCCAAACTTCAAGGTCAACTTGCAGGTGTAAATTTGAAACTACATGTCTTAGCATAGATTGTCTCACCCAAAAGAGGATCACTACAGCCAGAACTTATATTGTTTTGTGAAATCTAATAATGTGGACAAGAACTTGTTCTTAATAAGAAGTTGAACTGACATTGTGTTGTTCTCAGGTGTTTGGAGATGAAGCCATGGATGTCAAGATTGAAGATGTCCAGCTGCAGGACCTTGGCCAGATAGGTGAAATCACTGTCACTAAAGATGATACACTTATACTCAAAGTGAGTACTTCCTAATGGATTTATTCTGTATTTTGACAGGTTTTATGTTTGAGTTCCTGAAATGGTCAATGAAAATTTTTATAAAATGTGAAGTAATTCTTGTTAATAAATACATTTCCAATATTACACTTGAACTCATTTCATTTACATATTTAAGGCTAGTTTGTAAACCAGTACAAGAAATATTCATTTTTGCGTCTTGTTCCAGTGTACTCTCTTCCTATTTGTTAGAGAGAAAGTTACTTTAATTGTACATGACAAGTACCACACTCTCAAAGTAAAGTTGTGTGCTCATCACCAAACAACCATTAGATAAACACTGCTAGAAACCGTTGCTTTGTTTGCCTAAGATTTTTTAGTCACATTGGGGAAAAAATCAAATGTTTAGAATGGATTTTCAGCATGGATGTGATCCTCTAGTGCATTTGCCAAGCATTCGAAAATATCCAGCCTGAATGAGGGGCTTGACAATTATTGGTTATAAACAGTAAGTACTCTTTCTGTAATGCTGTTATAACAGTGATGAGTGGGCTTTTCTTTGACATTGTATTCTTGTAGAACGGTCTCTTGTAATGCACACATGGCCTTGTCATTTGTGAATAGGGTAAAGGTGATCGGGAAGCCTTAGATCGCCGTATTGTTCAAATCAAGGATGATATTGAGGAAACAACCTCCGAGTATGAGAAGGAGAAATTCAGTGAGCGACTTGCCAAGCTGTCTGATGGAGTAGCAGTATTAAAGGTAAACAACATTGCAGGCTACCAACTCTTTTTCCATTACTTTTTCAGTCAAAAGTAAAAGTTTGACAAATTTGCTTTTTTATTTTTTTTAAAGAAATTTGGGGTTTTTTTGTAACTGAGGGGCCCCATAAATGAGGTAAAATGGTTTATCTACATGTTCATACTGAGGCAAAGCCATTAACCTAACCTCAAGGGTACACAAAACTCATTGATTGTATCACAACAAACAAATAGTTGTTAAGAATTCAATTGTTGGATAAGGCCAACAAAAAAGTCTCCCGTTTCTGGTATGGAGCTTGCCCCAAAAGTGGTGCGGCGATGCATTTTTTGGGGTGTTTTGTTTTCCTTACTTTTTTTTTCTTCAAATGTCGGCTGACTATGATGTTGCAGATGATTCTTCAATCCCCTTAAAACTCTCACAAATATCCTTCAGGGTGGAGCTTGAGATGACCTCAGTAAGGCCATAAGTCTTGCGAATTCTGCACCCACTTACGATCTCGTCCAAAACAAACATTTTTCAGGAAATTTGGATAGTCAAGACAAAAATCAGAGAAAACGGTAGTCGGACCATACACTACAGCGACATTGACATCGTGCTGTTCGTGCATGAGCTGCCAGGCTGGTCATTAGTCTGCCCCCTTACATACTGTGCTAATTAAAAAGCGTTTACATGTTCCAGATACACGACCATCGCTCCCTCAGTCTAGCTTCCAGGCGCACAATTACAAAATTACAACACCGTCTGCAAATGGTGCCGACTAAATTTAGTGCAAAATATATGGGAGCCCAGAGAGGCCACATAAAACTTATAATCGATCGTAACTCCATCTAAAAACATGTTAAAATTGTGCAGCAGCAGGATTCTAGTCAAACCAGTGAGTTTGGCAGTTTTGAGACATCATCTTACATTGGAAAAAAAAACGTTGTTATTTGCCGACGCGCATGGCTGCGGCGAAACCAGAGACTTTATTTTTGGCCTAATGAAGTCTTTTTGGAATGGCCACATGTGTCTGTTTAGACACCTGTAAACAGACATGTGCTGATGGTCGTTATTTTAACTGTAAAGCAGTGGGGATAATAATTTTATTCAAAAGTCATAAAAAAAGATCATGAGTCATGTACCTGGGGTACTTGAGTGCTGTATTCCATGGGTTCAATTCAGTGGTCGGTCGCTCATAAAGGTTGGAAATATGTCGTGTAAACTGTTGCAAAGAAATAGAATTTCATAATGTAATACCATGGTGTAACTAGAGGGTGAAAGATGGAGTTGGGTATCCAACGTTAACCATGTCTGTCCAAACTTATGTACTCTGAATGCATTCTAAGTGCATATAACAGCTCAAAATAATTGATGCCATGCCATTTATTTTTGTATGAGCAGTTTTTGTGTCTTATTTCACACTCTGGTAAAATACCCGATATTACTTTGGTTTTCAGATTGGTGGCTCAAGTGATATAGAAGTAAATGAGAAGAAGGACCGTGTGAATGATGCATTGAATGCCACCAGGGCAGCGGTGGAGGAGGGCATAGTACCTGGAGGTGGGGTAGCATTACTCAGATGTATACCATCATTAGATGATCTCCAAACAGCCAATAACGACCAAGCTACAGGTAAGTTAGGATCCAGGTATACACCACAAGTCCACACTACAGTGGATGCATATCAGGTTTATACCTAACCCATTGCATTAAAACCAAGATCAATGAACTGTGGTTCTTAATGGCTTTTAATTTCTCAAAGTTTATGGGTATGTTGGGAAGTCCGGTGTATTATTGAGTAGTGTACTCTGGTACTTTGTTGCGAAGCTAATTGAAACCTACAAATATCAATACTGTTTGTGAAAACCACTTTCTGTAATTGATCTTCAGTACAAAAGTCCATGCAAGTCTCATAATGGCCTTTGAATTCATATTGATTTGAATTTATATCTCGGATGAAATACAGATGCTCTTACTTGACCTATTACATTACAGTGGAGTAACTCAATGGTGTTCCAAGTGTTACTGCAGGAAAGTTATGATCTATGTTATGGCTTTCAACAGGTTTAGTAGGAATTTATTGAAGTCTATATATACCGCAACTTCTAGAATTGAGTGTTATCTATTGTGTATTTTATTTCATTGCTGTAACAGGAGTAAACATCATTCGCAAAGCACTACAGATGCCATGTACCCAGCTGGCCAACAATGCAGGCGTTGAGGGGCAATTAGTTGTTGCTCAAATCATGACCTCCGAGACGGAGGTAGGCTATGATGCAATGAATGGCCAATATGTAGACATGGTCAAGGCTGGTATAATTGACCCTACAAAGGTAAGCACATCTTATTTAGTCCCATCTTAACATTTATTTCTGAAACTCAGATGAAACCTTGCTAGAAAAATAGCGCAGGCCTTTGGAGACAACCGTCCTATCTGAACAAGCTTGTGAAGTGTTTTTCTACTTAAGTCGCTGAGGGCACTTAGCATACAATAATTTCAAGAAGTTGTAAAAGGTAAAACCCAATATTGAACAAATTTACACAACTCTTAATGCAAAAACACACACACATACACAAGCAATGTCAAGAGAACTGTAAAGATTTCACTCATGAACTTTTCATGTGAGATTGTTCGTTCCACCCCTGTCTTCACTCACCACTGCTCTTCACCAGGGATGCATGTGTATAGTGTTTAAAAAAAAGATGAAAAGACCTAACAAGGCAAAACTTATAGTTCATGGTAGAGTTTCCTATTCATATGAGGTTGAAACTGCATAACGTAACAAAAAATAAGCGGGCTTGACAAAAATCATGCAAGTACTATCTGATTGAGTGAAATATGCACGCCCAAGCACTTGTCGCAGTGCAGGCAAAAAATCGGTTTTACAAATGAAGTGAGTGGCACCAGGAATCAGTGTCATGTTGACTTTATTGCTCTTCGGTAGAAAGACATTTGGAATGCCAAAGAATGAGTACTGAGCCAGCTAGTTATAGATTCATGTTCAGTTCCCATAGACTTCAACTGAATTCATTTCAACCCAAGCTTGAGTGCATGGTGTCTGATGATGTGTAGATAGTTTACAACTGCTGAATGACTGTCCATGTTTCATCCTTTGATTTAGGTTGTGAGAACAGCCCTAGTTGATGCAGCGGGTGTGGCATCGCTGCTATCCACAGCAGAAGTTCTCGTTACAGATATCCCTAAAGACGACAAGATGCCTGATATGGGTGGAATGGGTGGTATGGGTGGTATGGGGGGAATGGGTGGTATGGGTGGTATGGGTATGTAAGCACCTATTCGTTAGGAACTGTTATTACATATTTAATAGATCCTTTGGTTTTTACATAGAATGTACTATAAAATCAATAGTGGTCCATGTTTGTCAATGTCTCTCTTCTTGGCTACATGTGAGTGATTGAAGATATTCAAAGATTTGTTGGTCTGTCTCACGTATTTTCAAACTGCTAAATACAGATATGATTTTTTTTTTCAATAATTAGCCTGACTGGTAAACTATACTGGATGTATATTGAATAGTCACAATGATAATGATTCCAGCTGTTGTAACTGTTGAAATTATGGGGAGTTATCAATCACAATAATGTGAGTGGATGAGTCACTATTTTAACTTGGTCTTACCCTTTGAGATATGAAAAGAAGTTGAGTCCTTGTTCCTCGTCAGCAACTTCCAAATTATGAGGCTTGTTGTATTTACTGGGCTTGCTCTGGTACATGTATCATGACAGAAGGCCTCATGTTAAATGTCAATCCCAATTCATGGAGGAATGGGATTATATGATGTTGGGGTGGTGGCACATATCTATCAGAAACATTGCCAGAGTAAATCGAATAATACAAATTTTAACACTAAAACTATTTTCAAAAGTTTTGACATTTCAAGTAATCTGGTTTCAAATTTCTATTAATTAGGTTTGGAAAGATCGGTCTTAAGCAAATTGGTATCAAAGCGAATGGTATCTTACGCTTCATTTTAACTTGTTGCCTGGATGTACATTGTATAGTTTTGACAAACTGATTCTGATCTTTTGTTTTATTATGTCATCAAAATTGCGGATAACTGCACACTTTTTCTTCAATAAACTTGTAATTGTACCACTAGATAGGTGAACTTTTTCCCAATTATGCTTGGACAAATTAAGATATATTGTATTCATTTCTTTATAAAATGGAGGAGACTGCAAGTCTTTATACTGTACTTTGGCATGTATTTGAATCAAAGTTAGGATTTTGTGTGTACAAACTTGTAGAGAGGTACATTTTTTTTACACCGTTGTCCATGTACATTTGTATCATGCTGTTGGCCAGTTGCATAATTTGTTTCTCAAAAAGGGAAACTTCCTTAAATTAACATGGTTGAATATCATGAATGTCAAAGTTAAGAATTCTTCAGTGAGAATCACTCAAAATTATACTTTGTTTCAAGGGGATTCGGTATGCCAGTCACTGACACTATTAAAAAAAGTACCTACATTTGTGTATTTTGAGTACAAATCCACCGGTCATGGTAATGTTTTCCATATTTGGTAATAAATACCATAAAACACAATTTTCAAGTTTCAGTATCACACATGTATTTTGCATTCTATTTTTTTTAATGACGTAGACATGGGTGTTTGTGTGTGTGCATACACGTACTTGTATTTATCATGGCTGATGGATGATGACCGAAACTTTATTTAGAAAAGTGCACACATTGTAGTGATGTCTGAAATTCGCCCTCTCCCGGCCGAGACAGTTTATCCTAGGTTATTCTGTTGTCTCCAACGAAGAATATGTCCCCCAAGGATGAGGTCCCCCATGCGCGACAGTCGCTGGAGCTACTTTACTAAACTTTCTTCCCCACTCATTTTACGCTGCTTCCACGCGCTATTTGCTAGATAACAAAAATAATGGAAAAGGAAAGACAAATCACTCCTGCTGGTCAGGAAACATTACGAGTATCAGAAAAATTAGAACCACTAGTAAAGATTATGGGCGGGGCACGTTTCTCTAGGGAATTCTGTCCCACCGGACCGTTGTGCGGGTGGGGGGGGGGGGCAGAATTCCTTGCCACGCCGGCACTGTGCCATACATAATTATAGTCCCTGGGATAGGGCCATTTAATCGCACAATTTTATGATTAATCTTAATATTATTTTCTGTTGTAGGGTACCTTGGGACATCCGAAAATGGTGCTCTTGCACTGCCGGTATTTTGCCTTCCAGCTCCAAAAAGCTGATATTTTGGGAGCTAATTTTTTGAGAAACGGCTAAAATCATATTTTGGGCCTCTGTTCTCTCAAAAATTGTCCCGTCGTGACCTGTTTGCACTTTTTACGATCCTGATAGGATGGATGAACAAGAATAAATATGATTCGTTCCAAGTTTATCCGTATTCGTGTTCCCAGGGCAAATATTGCTTTGCGGACACCCCCCAAATCCTGTGACTTTGCCCTGTTTGGGGACAGAAATGAGTTTGAAACTCACACTTATTCCTGAAGATACACACTTTCTTTATAATTTAAAAACTACCCGAGACCATAAACTTTATATAAGCTTTCTGTCTTGAAAATTGGGCTCGCTATGGCCATTTTTGCTTCCCCTGCCCCTAAATCACTCAAAACGGCTGTATAGTGGGTGGCATAGCAAACCTATTGTGCATTTTATGATAACAGTGCCAAATTTGGTACGGAGATAGACCAATATTATATCAACAAATGTGGATATTGGAGCATCGCATATCTGGCCCTTGATGATGGCTGTGGGAGCCATCATTTTAAAAGTGCTGAGTCATGCTGAGTCAGCACTATTTTGTAATGCGTTTTCTCGTGCAATATGGAGGCTAACATGTTTTTCTGCCTTTTTTCTACACGCTTGGATGCGAAACAGGCATGAACAATGGATTTTCGGAGTTTCTTTCAATACGTCATTGAAAAAAAAACTTAATAATGCCTGCCAGCTGATGTCAGGCCTGGCTACACCTGCAAGAATTGTACTTGTTCCCGAACGTGTCCAATCTGTCCATAGAAAATGGATTTGTTTGTACATGTATTTCATTAATTACACGTTTTTAGTGCAGCCCGGGCATGTTGGTAAACGGGTCCAACTTAATGAAGTCTTATATAGCTGTAGAAACTTTTTTGAAATTGCTTCCACACAACAAAATAAGCAAAATGATACCAATGAATTAGAGATATAACATTTCTGTTGGTTTGGAAAACAACGGATGACAAAAAGTGGCATAGTGGGGGTGAGCCTCCACAAACTGACCTCCCCCAACGGCGGATTAAGGGGGGGGGGGGGCAACGGGGCCATGCCCCTCTTTTTTTTAGTAACGTCGCTAAAAAGGCAGCTGTTGCATACACCACCCACAAAAACAATAAATGTGCACCTCCTCCCCATGTTTTTCACATTAAATTTGAGGCGGACATTTTTTGACACATTTTTTTTCTTCGACTTCATTCCCCCCCCCCAAAAAAATGTGTTTTAATATGGAAAGCAAGGGGAGGGGGTTACAGATTTATTGTTTTGGTTGAGTTTTGTGGGCGGTGAACACAATAGCTGCCTTTTTGAGCGACGTAACTAAAAACAAAGGGGGGGCACTGGCACCGTTGCCCTCCCCCTCCCCCTTTAATCCACCGTTGGGGGAGGTCAGTTTGCAGGGGCTCACTACTATGCCACATTTTGTCATCTGTTTTTCCCATACCAACTAAAATATCATAATTCATTGGTTGTATTCGTTTTGCTTATTTCGTTGTGTGGAAGCAATTTCAAAAAGTTTCTGTAGCTGTAAGACTTCATTAAGTTGGACCTGTCACTGACCAACATACCCGGGCTGCACTAAAAACGTGTAATTACTGAAATACATGTACAAACCAATCCGGGAATGTGGGACATGGCCCCGGGGGAGGGAGGATGGTGGGGGGGGGTTCATGTTCTGGCCCCCTTCCCGAAAAAATTATCCCAGTGCATAGGCCTTTTCTTTTAGCAAATGTATATTGTTATGTGCTCCGTAAGTTGTCCCTAAATGGTGTTCCCATGACATATTTTCACTTATTTGTAAATAATAGACAACAAATGCAGCATATTTGGAATGTGCATAGATATTGTTGACAGTCCAAACCCCGCCCCCCCCCCACCCCTCCAACTTTTAACCAGCTTGTTCCTCGACACCCCATAAATAACAAGGAATCACCATCGCTGCATTTTACAAGCATGTCTGTATAGGGAAACTAAGGTTGACAGTGATAAAAATTACCTAGAAATGTTTTTTTTTCACTGATGATTCAGCATTTTTTGTAAGGCCAAAAAAAAAAAAATAAGTCGGTCTCTGGTCAGCGCGCGCGTCGATTTTAATCATGCGCGTCGATCTTTTTTTTCCAAAATGTTCCGCGGTAGCTCCAACAGCGCCCTCTATTTCCGCACCTCCTCCATTTTTTTTTACCAAAGAGCACCAAGGAATGGGAAATTGCACCAAGGCAAATTATCGAAAGCATCAAGGCAAATTATGGAGGACACCAATGTACACGAGGACACCAAAAAGCAAAATAGTACCCACCTTGTCTGTACAATCCAAGCTTGAAGAAAAGCCAAAAAAAAAAAAAAAAAGCCGCGTGGCCGCGTCAATTCCGGAATTTGGTCTGACCAGAGACCGAATATTTTTATTTTTTTGGCCTAAAATCAGTTGATGTTTATTTGTGGGGCAAGCTTTTTGCCAGACCCATTCCTGCTATGTTACTGGAAGGTCTTAAACATTGCCAGGACGTCATTAATTTGGCGAGTCAGAACTTGAATTCCCAACTAACTTTAGGTCTACATATACATCTGTATTCTACATATCAGTGAAGTACAATTCTTGCAGGTGTAGCCAGGCCTGACATCAGCTGGCAGGCATTATTAAGTTTTTTTCAATGACGTATTGAAAGAAAATCCATTGTTCATGCCTGTTTCGCATCCAAGCGTGTAGAAAAAAGGCAGAAAAACATGTTAGCCTCCATATTGCACGAGAAAACGCGTTACAAACTAGTGCTGTCTCAGCAGACTCAGCACTTTTAAAATGATGGCTCCGGCACAGCCATCAAGGGCCAGATCTGCGATGCTCCAATATCCACATTTGTTGATATGATATTGGTCTATCTCTGTACCAAATTTGGCACTGTTATCATAAAATGCACAATAGGTTTGCTATGCCACCCACTATAAAGCCGTTTTGAGTGATTTAGGGGTAGGGGAAACAAAAATGGCCATAGCGAGCCCAATTTTCAAGACAGAAAGCTTATCTACCACTTAAATTAAAGTTTGTGGTCTCAGGCAGTTTTTAAATTATAAAGAAATTGTGTATCTTTGGAATAAGTGTGATTTTCAAACTCATTTCTGTCCCCAAACAGGGCAAAGTCACAGGATTTGGGGGGGGGGGGTGTCCGCAAAGCAATATTTGCCCTGGGAACACGAATACGGATAAACTTGGGACCAACCACATTTTTTCTTGTTTTTTGGAGCTGGAAGGCAAAAATACCGGCTGTGCAAGAGCACCATTTTCGGATGTCCCAAGCAGTGTTGGAGCAAAGGCTTTGACCCTCAAGGCCAAGGCCAAGGCCAAGGCCAAGGCTTTAACCCTCAAGGCCAAGGCCAAGGCCAAGGCTTTGACCCTCAAGCCTCGAGGCCAAGGCCAAGGCTTAACCCTCAAGGCCAAGGCCAAGGCCAAGGCCCTGTTTTATGAAATGACCACTGATATAGAACTACTTATAGTCACATGAGTGACACATCATCACGCAAGGGCGGACCCAGAACACAATTGGGGGGGGGGGGTTAAAGAAATTTTGGTCCCCCCCAAAAAAGTGGGTCCAAAAATTACGACTTTTTTTTGGATTCGAGATGCTCTGTGGTGCGATTTGAGGCAATTTCTGACCATGCATTTTAATCAATGTTTTTTGAGGAAAAGATGGTGGTGTGCTCATTGCCTGCCTTTATTACGACGTCACATAAAAAAAAATGGTTTCGGTTTTTTTTTGGGGGGGGGGGGCATGGCCCCTTTTGGCCCCCCTGGATCCGCCCTTATCATCACGAATTGCTCGTTACGAAGAACAACATTTCTTTAATTGCAATCAACACGCTCGCATAGGTCTACACCGTTTTATGACTGCACTGTATCTATTAAAGTACATGTATAAGTTCAGGTCTTCAATATGGTTTAACTAAACAAAATAATGATTTACTTCTATATTGACACACAATTCTCCCAAGTGTAACAAAAGGGGGGTCCAAGAAACTGATTTGGGAAATTTTTATTTGCTGGCCCAACATGGTCAGAAATAACAGCATTATCTAAAACAGATACATGCAAATCTTTAGCACTTATCAGGGAGACATATACAACCAATCAGATCTATTCCATAGTTATATGCAATTAAAGTGATCTTCTCATTAGCCCCACAAGTGTACGGAATATTTTTGCAGCAAATCTACAATGGTAACAAAATGTGATGCTACAAAAGTGGAAGTGTGCCCAACACACAAATCCATAGGGTGCTTCCCTCCTCCATGGTAATACGATTAAAATGGTAACAGCAAAATTTCGACAAGATTTATCTGGAAAATGCAAAAATCTATGGGCCTTGAAGAGCCTTGACTCAAAATTGCAAGGCCCTGAACCCTCATGGCCAAGGCCAAGGCCAAGGCTTTTGCCCTCAAGCCTCGAGGCCAAGGCCAAGGCCCTAAAATCCAGCCTTAAGGCAGCCTTAAGGCCAAGGCCCAGCATCAAGGCACTACATCACTGGTCCCAAGGTACCCTACAACAGAAAATAATATTAAGATTAATCATAAAAAAATTCGGTATGGCCCTATCCCAGGGACCAGTGGCGTACGCAGGATTTTTTCAAGGGGGGTGTTTCAAAATTGGATGTCATCATTTATGACGCTAGAAATGAAGATGGTAAATTGTATTGGCGCCAGAAATAAAAGATAGTATCATTGGGCTGAACTTAACGCTAAAATAAAAGTCGGGAGTTTGACGCCAGAAATAAAAGAGGTTATATTTGGACGGGTTAAACTCGAAGGGCCGGGAACCCACGACCATCAGTTATCTTTTTGAGCTAAAGCATAGTAAATCGAGAAAAAAAAAGTGTTCTGTGTCTTTAGAGTATATGATGAACATGTCAACGTGGGCAGTCCCAAAAGGGGAAAATTCAAGAAGAAAAAAAGTGACACGGGCTGCGGAAGTGCTAGGATCTGTTCTGGTAATATTACTAAAATTACCCAGCTTTGTCCCCTGGATCTCATGATTCTCATCCGTGTAAGCTGCCCCCACCCCTAAGGCCAAACTCCAGATACACGATACATATGCGCTCTGGTCACAGGGGCGGATCCAGACCGCCAATTGCCGGGGGGGGGGGGGTAGAATTGTAATGAAGGGTCCAGGACCTGCAAGCGCGCAGCGCGAAGCCCTTACGGCGTGGGGTCCGGGGCCCGCTTAAGGGCCCCGAAAAAAATTTGGATTTTAGATGCTCTGTGGTGCAATCTGAGGCGATTCCTGGCCACTTCCACCGTTTAGAAAACGTTTCAAACATCAAAAATTCCATTTAAATTTGTTAATCTTTTTGTTCTATATAAAGTTTGTTATGTACTCAAAGTTGAGAACCATGTTCCATCTCCGTATTTTTCACAACTTTCTATTTTGGAAAGGGATTTAGGCCACTTGTAGTCCGAGTCTCAGCCATTCGCTGCTGAAGGTACAAATAAGGTGGGGGCTAAGGTGAAGGAATTTGGCCGGAGGACTACTGCGAGGGTCCGGGGCCCGCTTAAGGGCCCCGGGAAATTTTGGATCGTAGATGCTCTGTGGTGCAATCTGAGGCGTTTCCTGGCCACTTTCCAGTGATATTTTTAGCAGAAGTTTTTAAAATGATGAGGGGATATTTTGTTTCATTTGTTTCAAATGCATATAAACCTATTATACTCTTTCTCTAATTAAGTGTCTCCTGTATTCAAAGCTTAAAGTTGAGAACATGCACATAATTTGTAATTGTTCCGTGCTCGGTCACATAACTGACATGAATTTGAATATTTCATTACAGCAGATCCATATTTGGGGAGTGTGACAAACTGGCATGAAACGTATTTTAATAGAATCTGAAGTGGCCATTGTTTGATTTTGTTTAGTCACCAAGCCTAGAGCGTGAAAACCATATAGGGCTATATTAAATTACTAGAGCGCTAACTCCTCATTCTGCATTCAGAGACGCTTTGAAGCCGTCCTGAGCGCAAACATTTTGAATTCGTGTGCGTGTTTGTAGAACAAAATGAAATTAAATGGATTGAATTTTGAAAGTGTATTCTAAATGCATCGCGTCATTGACGGTTCAAAAAACGTGACGGCAAAAAGCATCTGCAGCGAAAACGCAAACGCGTTGCGCTGTTTGGGTACAGCAAAATGACACGCTCATTTGCTGATCGTGCGTTTCGGTTTTGGGTGTGTTGGCTTCGATAACGCATCGGTATGGAATACAAACGCAGATATGCAAATAGCCGTACAAAAGCCGTACAAAATTTCTAGGTCTCCATAGGTTTGTGCACAAACATGGATGTGCCAAGCAGGCATCTCGTTGTACACGGAGTTAGCGCTCTAGTAATTTAAAGCCCGAGTCCATCATTTGCAGCTATCCAAAAAAGTAACCGGCGTAATTATTGTTGAAAAACATACTGGCTGAAAGATAGTAAGTGGACTAAACTCCCTGTGAAATTATCCTTTCTGGCAAGCTCTCATTTTGAAGAAATCAACGAAAGAAGGCATTTCCAACGGTGCTTCTTAAGAAGCACCGTAGGAAAATTTAAATTAGTTGTTCGTTTTGTTATTCGGCGCAGCGCGCACAAGCATTGGAACGACGCACAGGCGCGCGCGGTTGCTATAATTCGTTGGATCAGTGCGCAACATCGCGTAAAGCTGCAATTCAAAACAATTCGAAACATGATTTAGCAACTTTTGATTTTAAATTGAGATCCTAGAATGCTGTTTTTCTCGGAATATGAAGCTGAAGCTGAGCTGAAACTTCATCAAGTAAGTTGTTCAGTATCCTTCATTAGATTTTGAACACTTTTGTTGCTTCAAACGAACAAAATGCACAAATTACAAATGATGGACTATAGCTTTAATATAGCTCTATGGTGAAAACGGTTTGACTTCATGCTTCATACGCACTGTACGCGGCAGTTGTCCGCGTGCAGTCTCATGCATAGTCTCCTGGACGTATGACGCGCTAAACGATACGCGAAATGAGACTCCAAGTCTGTTTTACCTTGGTTTTATCCGCGTATAGTGCAGCCATCATAACCTGCGCATAAAGTCTTAGGAGGTGCGTGAAAATTGCCACGCATTTTGAATGGTTGTTCTTCCTCAAACTCAAAACGCGTGGCCCGTCGGATCACCGTCCGTTTTTTACCGATAGTATACATTTTAAAAATATTTGCCGGGAGGCGTGCGCCCCCTGCGCCCCCCGCTGGATCCGCCAATGATCGATCCCCGCTGGATCCCCACTGGATCCCACGTCACGGACGTATACATCCATGTACGTGCATGGATATATGCACGTCAATATCTATTGACGATTGTTTTTTACTACACTTTGTAAATTATTCAATAAATTCCCCGAATTCGCCCGTTTCATACTTGGTATTTATTAGCTTTTTTCTTTTTAATTTGTTCCGTGGCAATTTAAAAAAAGTCTCTCTCCCTTTCTTTATTTTCTTATTTTTTTCACTCTCTTTTCCCTCCATATTTTTTTTACATGGCAAAGGGGGGTGTTTAACAGCCAAAACACCCCCCCTGCGTACGCGCCTGCCAGGGACTAATAGCACTTTACTTCGAACTTAAGATAATAATTTGATTTAAAAAATAGTGTGTACAAGATGGTAAGTTTGCCCCTGAAGAAGCGTTTTTAATTTTGTGTGAAAACCAGTGATGAGAATTGAACGTAACTGAAACTATGTCCCTTCTCGATCTGGAGGATGCTGGAATCGGTTGGAATCACGTAGTCTTGCAACAAGACTGGATTTGGATTTTATTCCCCTCGTATCTAGGGAGAGTAAAAAATAAATGTTCCTTTTTATAAGTTCTTGTCTCCCACAAAAACGGGAAAAGTAACTAGTTTTGTTTCTCTTCATCCAACATTCGGTCTGGATATTGAAGACAGTCAGTATAATTTCACTGATATTCAGACAATGAAAAGAGGCCTTCCTTTGTGACTACCCAACTGAAAACACTATACCAACACAATGTTCAGAATAAGACTTTTGCTATCGACACAATGACAACTATATGGGCATCTGGACAATGAAGGAAATAAAAGGAATGGCAGAACAGGACATCAATTAAATGGAATAACATTTATTGAACTTGAATCTGAATTACAGATAAGGTTCGCATTTTCACTGTCCTGCTGCTCGACCTTCACCTGTCTGTCATTCAGATCAATGCATTGTGCCCGTGACATGTCTGCAATAGCTCTGCGGACCATCCGTGTTCTTCTGAGGGCTTAGATTTCAACAGTAATTTGTTGGCGAATTTTCCCGCACGGTGTTTGGCACAATGCAGTACACCCGGTCCTTCAGGTAGGCCTACCCCCAAGAAAAAAAAACAAAGGGGGTAAGATCTGGCGATCTTGGCGCCCCTTGTTCGGGTTTTAACTTGCGCCATTTTGTCCGTATTTTACAACATTTCTGCAATGTCCGATCGTTCGGCTGCCGTACCTCCTGAAGGTGTTCTCCAAATTGACTATTGTGTCTTGTACGTTTCATAAAACGTTCTGACCATCGAGGCCCTTTGGACAATGGCCTTGTCATGGCTACTTTAAAATGTTCAACTTGCAGTGTGCTGACCATTAAATAATGTTAAATATCCGGGCCGCCCCATTGTGTTCTGACCAACCATTTCCCGTGATGTCCGACATGCGTGACGCACGCGGCCGGAAACGTGAGCAGTGGGCGTGGCCTAGTGGATCGGTCTATTTCCTGGATAGCGTTGTCAAAGTTACCAAGACTGGATGTGATTTATCAAATAGTGTTAGCTGACTACTGCCACGGTGGCTTGACCCACGGACCATTTATGGTCCGTGCTGCGCACTCACTATGCACTGGAGAGCAGTAAATCGCCTTCCCCCCCCCCCCCCGGGGGGGGGCAGCTAGTTGCCGCGTTCGCTCGTACCCCCCGCCCTGCAAACAGGAGCGAAGTTGCCGCGGCGGTAGCGAGATGATTCAAATCCAGTCCGACAAATTCGGAGCACACCTCAGCCGCGCCGCGCGCGTAAGCTATGCTCGGAATATCTTAATTGGGTCCGCTGCCAAAGTTCAATGCTAGGGATTGGGACCGGTGTCACATGAAAATCGGACTCGTATGAAAATCGGACTCTTTTTCCCTTTTATTGGTTAAACCCTCTCACGTGACCGGTCCCTCTCCTAATTATCTATTCATGAGCATGCGCAATACCACCAATGAGTCCGTATTTCATAAAACCTAAATGCATGTTACACCGGCAGCAAAATGCGTGGTTTGATTGATTACTTTCTTCTGAGTCGGAAAATCCCAATTAGCATTTAGAATTTCTTTTAAGTTGAGATAGTTCTGATAAATGATTATTACCTTCACTTTTCCCAACTGGAAGTTTGTCAGATTTTTTTCTTCTTATTTTGGGCACCGTTTTGAAGGGTTCAATGCGGCACTCATGAGTTCAAAATAAAATCGGAAAATCACGCCAAAATCAATGTCTCTAACTTTGTAACGGGTATGTAAACTCAAGATTAATGAACGGGATCGGAATGTTTAGAGTTTGATGAAATTTTACTTATTGGGAATGGGGCGCGGCCGGCGGGAGGGCTCTCTCAAGTGGAAAATGGCCTTGTTATTAAATTTCGGTCACTGCCGCATGGGGGGGGGGACACCCCCTCCACACCCCTGGATCAGGTGTAGCGTGAATTTACGTTTCTATGAAATTCGGACTCATTGGTAATAACGCGCATGCGTAAGTATGGTAATTAGGAAAGTGACCGGTCACGTGAGAGGGATTAACCAATAATAGGGAAAAGGGGTCCGATTTTCATAGGAGTCGGATTTTCATGTGACACCGCCACTGGGAAATTTAAGGTAAACTATTGCTTACTCAGCATTCAGCAAGGCACTATATTTGGCGAAAAGTCAAAGTGCGCCATGTAAGGGCCGCGCCACCTTGCTATCAACAAAATATAATAGGCCCGATCAATAGCGCCCTCTAGGGCCAAGTCGGAATATCCTAGGCAAAAACTTAGCCGCACATCGACACCAGCAGGATTTAGACAGGTAAAATAATCTGACCATGTTTATCATGTTATTTCGAAAATTATTGTGAAGTGTTTGGTACATATTATTACAAAATGTATACTATTATCTCGGGACTTGATAGGCCTACTGCAACAGACATTCACATTCATCATGATGATACAAATGCATAGCGCCATTATCCATGACAAATGAACAAGCAATGCCAATGCCAATCAATGCCAATGTCATGAATGTAAGCAGGGTAAGCCCGGCCTGGCTCTCTAGTGGTTCACTGCCCCCCCCCCCCCCCTAAGTTTGTGCATAGAGTCTATGCACCAACTTGGGGGGGGGGGGGGGAGGGGGCAGTGAACCACTCAAGCTTTTAATTATTATATTCGGAAAGATTCCCATATCTGTCACCCTTCCCCTTTGCACAAACCCTAGTGGTATGACTGAGACTGGTCTGAAAAATGTTAAGTGTTTTTTCAAATCTAGTTACTCTGTATTAAATTATAGCTCCATGCTCCTACTACTTCACTATTTTCCCTGCTAAATTTTAATTTTTAGGACATATCACTTTCTGATGGCTGATAGTGATATAGTCCGAAAATTTGGGACTCTCAATACTGTGTATGAGAGTCCCAAAACTTAAGGTATCCATATCATGCAAAAGTTTGTGCTGCATAATAAAACCAGTGTGAATCAAATTTGCAAGCTTCTTACTCACTACAGTTTCTTCAATAATCCCCAAAACTTCTGCCTCGCAAAGTTGCTGTTGTGAGCATTGCATCACCAAAAATTCAGCTTTTAATCCTAATTTTGCAGAGAGTTATCGAAATCCAAACGTGAGACATCACGTTGATGTGTACTGCAATGCATTGTGCAAAAAACTCCCTAGCTAGAACATTTTCATCTTGTAGATAAAGCAGCGCCCTCTTGTTGATCTGAGTGAATGTAGAATGTTTCATTTTTTAACAGAGGGCGCTGTGCTCATTTGGCTATCAATTAAAAAACAAGTAAGCTGCAGGGCACTTCTTACACCTACCCAGAATACATTGGGAATCACACACCCATTTCCAGAGCATGGAGATTGACGTGGATGGTTTTTGAACTGCCAAAAACTTGCCTAAAAATTGGATTTAAGGTCTCAAATTTCGCAGATGACATGCTTGCAACTTTATCATTTTGATGTATGTGTTGTGTGGGCATTCATTAGCCTAATGGTGAGTAAAAAAACGTCAGCAGTAATTTTGCACGTTTTTATGCACTCACGGTCCCAGTCTGATAGTGATACTGATAGTGATACTGATAGTGATAGGTCACTGAAGGGAAAAATTAATGATGACCAGATATATGGGAATCTTTCCTTATTTTCTTCAGTATTTTTCAAAAAATTAACTGACCATCGATTTAGTCTGAGTAACTTGGTCCCAACTTATTGCCTTTTTAACATTCGGACGTGGTCTGGCGATAGTGGGGTCCAAGCTAATACTGCGAGCTGGACAACACAATTCTGTCACTGTCCCAAGAACCAACATTTTCCAACAAAAACATCAGATTTCACCCTCAAAACGGCCTCCAAATTACTAAATACGGCACCTGAGGCACAAGTAGACATCGATAATTAAGATAGTTGTACTCAAGTTTACTTACGATCCGGATGAAAAGTGAAATTTCCCGTTCAATTCCGAGAGCTCCCCTCGCGATCTTGAACATGTTAAATTTCCGACTTGTGTTAGTGTTTGAACGACGCGATTTTGGTCTTCATGCCCAGCGTATATTCGATGGTCCCCGTATCACGAGTGCGATTCCGTTACTGAGCGCGCGCGATGCATCGATTATGATAATGAGTCACGTTTGTAAACACAAGTGCATTTCGAACGGTAAAAGGGAATCGGGAACCAGCTTGAACTGGTATCTGCCATAAGAGCTGCCCTAGTTCCCGACTCCCTATTATCGTTTGAAATGCACTTGTGTTTACAAACGTGATCCAGTCTACTCATTATCGTAATGGAATCGCACTCGGAGAACTGTAGGAGAACTGCAACTGCGCGCAATCAAGCACGCATTGCGCAGTGTTGGAAATGTTCCAAACACGCGCGCTTGTTGCTCGAAACGTGTACGAAATACGACGCAGCCAATGTGCGTTATGCAAGTTGACGCTCAAATAAATGCTGATGATTGTGGATGGTCTGTAGGAAATGACGTCATTTAAACGAGACCTATATGAAACAATATTGATAGTGTAAATGCAACAAATTACCCCTAGAACTATGGGGCTCCAGTCGAACTCTAGTTCGACTAGTGCCCCATAGACTAGTTTTAGGGGTATGCAATGTACAATGTGAAAAGATGAGCACTTAGCACTATATTCTCGATATTTAATGAGGAGGAATCAAATGAAAGTTAAAATTTAACTGGTTCTGTACAGCCCCTAGGTTTTACACAAATTACCTGGTTTGTTTGTCATTCATAGCATATTTAAGATGCATTGAGAATATCAAAGAGGTTTTACGTAACACTGACCTGTAGTGCACTGGCCGACTCCCTGTGACCTCCCAAGCTCATAGTCGTACTCTTACAAATCTTACATGTTCTTATACAATTTCAAATTCTAACCATCCAATCAAAGCTTTAAAAGCACAGTACAGTATGTAGCTAGCTTGAAATTTCCAGTAATGACTAGGCTCATGACATGAGGAGATTCGTCACTATGGCAAATGTCCCCATTTGATGTCATGAGCTTAGTCAGCTAGTACGCTGGAAATGTCCAGTTAATATGCAGCAGATTTGGCGTAGCTTGGAGACTCCATAACACAAACAGTAGTCCATATCTGGTTAAAAAAATGTGATTGTTGTAAGATGCTAGTCCAAGGTAACTTAACCATGTTGACCAAAGCAAAACAAACCTGCCTCTTTAAATTTGGAAATGATGACCAGATCATATTATCTAACGGTTACAAAGTAATTTGTAGGGTCCAAAGTTACTTACGTACACACACTTAAATTACAGTGCTTGGGGTAAGTGTACACAGCTGGGGATGTGGAAGGGGAGGGGACTTGCAGGTCCCCCCTCCCCCTCTAAATTAGGCCCCGTGCTACTGACGAAACTATTGATACATTCAGCTATGATTATTAGTAATGTAGCATCACAGAATGTAGAAGTAAGGAGTCTTTTTTAGAATTTTGGTTAGAATTTTTGGTTAGTATCTGGTTATCATTTCAATCTGAATGATTGTTTGTCAACAAAACATTGCAAATATTATTTGTGCTGTAACCATGACAACCATCGTGGGACCTATTGCATGTTTTCACTCCATATATGTATACATGTAATTATGGCCCAAACATTACAGAAAGCTCACTACAAACTTTTAAGTACAAACTATTTTAGATATTGATTTAAGAATCTTTAGATTGATATCAGTGCATACATAACATGTTATCAGCTATCCAAATTAATCACTAATTTGGATAGCTGATAAGACGTTATGTATGCACTTACATTTGAAGTTGTTCCTTCCTCTAACATAACCACCATTTGACAAATTCTTGACACATTTGTTATCCATTACTAGGAACTTCTCAGCTATGGGTGCATGTATGCCTTGTTTATTTGGCAATGCTGATGATTATGACCAAGACCAACCAGATGAGGTGAGTATTAGAAATGTGCAAGCCCCTTGTACCCTAAGTCTGAACATGACTGAGACCCAAGTTGTAACCAGCCAACATGCAGTTTCTGCAGGTTTAGAATGACCTTAGGCCAACAAAAAAAAGTCTCCGGTTTCTGGTATGGAGATTGCCCAAAAAGTGGTGCGGCGACGCGGCTTTTTTTTTTTTTTTACCTGATTTTTTGGCTTCAAATGTCGGCTGATGACTGCAAATGGTGCCCGACTAAACTTAGTGCAAATATATGGGAGTCCAGAGATGCCACATAAAGCTTATTCTCGACCATAACCCAATCTAAAAACACGTTAAAATTGTGCAGCAGCAGGATTCCAGTCAAACCAGTGAGTTTGGCGGTTTTGAGACATCATCTTTCATTGAAAAACAACCTTTTTCATTTTGCCGACGCGCATGGCTACGGCGACGCGCGCATACCAGAAACCGGAGACTTTTTTGGGGGGCCTTAGTCTCCTATCCGGGAAATGTGGCATCCAGGCATGAAGATTGCTATCAAACTTTCCCCATTTCATGATGTTGAGGAAAACACTTTTCAAGGAATCATTATTCCTTCCACAGTTTAGACTGTGATTGTCATCTCCAAAGAGAAATGCTGGCCTCCAAAATTCCTCATAAAGTTATACTTCTGGTGTCTTTTTTTTCTGGACAGGAAACCAGACGTCAACAGCAAGCTGAGGCTGCGCAGAAACGCATGAAACAGGTTGGTCTACATGTTCCCTTATGGAACAGCAGCATTTGGGGAAATTTTTTCTCCCTGTGCAGTTGCTATTTTGAAGAAAATTATTACTGCCATTATTGAATGGAAGATCACAGTATATTTTTGTAATTTTCATTGAATTTGGACTTGAACATTTTTTTTAATAGAATTTCAGGCAAGTCAGACAGGCAGTCAAAAGTTATGACAACAAATCAAAACCATGATTAAGAAAAATTGAACGCCAAGTTGAGAAAAAGAAGTAACTGTAAGATCAAATTATTCAGTGAAACAACAAAGTATTGAAATCTTTTTTTTTTATGACATTGATTTCACAGTTTGTCATCTTCCTGATGGTGCAGTACCCTAATGTGGTGTAGTGCACATGAACATTTTCACCATTTGCATATACCTGCTGAAATATTAACATGAACACTTTGATATGATTGTCCTACCAGGAGGAGTCTAGAGGATTAGCAGACCCTGAAGGTGCAAAGAGACGACAACAACAAAAAGAAGAAGCCGAGAAGAAAGCTGAAGCTCTTGAGCAACAAGGAGGTGGTGAAAACAAACTCTCGGTCAGTAAACACATTGAACATTCCTGTATGTTGAGGGTCTATTATATGTGGCTTGCATGAAGCATAAATTTGTTTAAATCCCAAAGTTGTTGTTTGAACCAGCTGTGAAGTGCAAACATGACATCTCTAATGTTTGAAAACGTGACATCTCTAACCAGTTTTTCAATGACACTTGTTCACTTCATCAAATGTCTCTCTTTTATCAACTGCACTTACTGTCGGTAAAAGAACTCTAAAGGAACTCTAGAGGATGCCAAACAGCAGCATGCTGATTGTGTTGCAAAGTCTATTGCAGCTGACTTGTTTGGCTCTTTGGACTTATAGTTTGTCATCTCTGTTTCATCAGCATGAGGTTCTCACCTCTCTTTATATCAGGCCTTCCTCTTTGGACATGTTTTATTGAATTCCTCTTTGAACTTGCTCAGATCCCATCCCACACACTAGACTTCCATACTCAAGGCCTGTTATCCATCTGAGCAGGTTGCTAGAATAACACACACCCTAGACGCTTCTAAGTCACTTAGTTGGAATCCTATTCATTGTCCTCACTGGCCCCAATTCTTGCCCAGCATTACAATCTTGGCTTGTCTGATTCAGCTTTTGCTTCCTCGTAGTAGAATGCTTGTCTTCTGCTTGTTTTTAATCGCACATTTGAGCGTTAAGATATTCTCCAAACCCCAGTCTGCCACACCGTGATTTTCACCCAGCAACCAAAGGAACAAAATGGTCAGTGAGCCAGTATTCTGAAGGATCCGACCTGTGTCTAATAAAAATGTGCACATTTTACAAAACCTGGATGAATTGACTTAATAATGCACAGTTGGGGAAGATGAATTGTATTTTTCAAACAGAAGGTACTGACACTTGATATGATGGTTTATTTGATTGCAGTGGCAAGTTGGTTGAGTTGAAGTCACTGTAAACTTCCTGGAGACGATCTGCTAATGGACTGCCAATGTGATGTGTCTGTGTAAATATCACCATTCACATGCTATTTATTACATAAGTGAAATCCAGAAATTCAGGCTTTTGCAACTAAGCCTTGTAATTACGGTGGTGTTTTAATACGTTGCCTTTATATTTTTGTAAGCATAATCAATTGTTCAAAATAACTGTTTCTTTCCCACGAGATGCGTTCATATATCAACTGTAATTATCAATAATTTTGTTTCATATTTTAGTGTAGAAAACTTGTTTTAAATTGAAGTAGAAGTCAACATTAATTAAATGTGTACAAAATTGAATAAACGTGCTCTGATCCTAAATGTACCTTAAAATGCACTGGCTATCCTCAGCTAGAATATTGTTATATATTTTGCGTAAAACTCTCAACTGCATTTGAGACAAGAATAAACATCAAAACAAATGGTTCTATGGACTTGTAGTGTTTTAAGTTTCGAGACCAAGATTGATTTATATCACAACATTATATCAGTGATAGCCTGTGATTAAAGGTCTACTTGTTTAAACTTGAAAAAAAGTTCCATCATTTTTAATAGTTGAAACATCTTTTTGAAAAGTATCCAAATCGTCTTTGGTAAACCTTTCTTGAATCAAACATTCATAACCAAACCTACATGAATGTATTTTTAAAGATGTTATGTTTTTGTCATTGATGTAAAATGCATAAAACTGCTAACAATGCACATAGATGCTTGCTTTGCTTGTTGAGCAGATGTATTCGTATTCAGTTGTATGTTGAATGTTAACTACATGTAGTAGCTTGTCTTGCATGTGTAAAGCACAGTTGATATTGATACATTGTGATTAATTGATTGCTATGGGAACAAAAGTTGGAGCAAAGAAGCTCAAACAAATATACAAGACAAATTTATTCTTCAAATGCAGACAACCAGTACAGTGTAGCAGTGTATGTCCATCTAAAGTGTGCATGTATTAGCAGTGCTGGCACTGTGGCATACAATACATTAATGCGTGGTTGATTTATCTGCAATTACAGATGCACACCACCTACAAATTACGTATGATTTATGTATAAGATGAGAATATCGATGACGCCTTGATAAGATGAGGCTATGCTGAAGCAAATTGTTTTATTCAGATTTGGACTGGTAGGTCTAGCACAGTTTGATTTGTGTGTTGTGTGGAGATTACAGAATTAAGGGAACCATGACACTTTTGCTTTGGACAGTCATATGCAAAAATTATGAGTGGTGTATAGATTTTCTGTCGATATATTATATGTATTATAAAAGTATAAATAAATATAAAATTCATTTTGAATGCCAAAAAAATAAGATTAAGATTCATGATTGACAGAGTTGCTCTCCCATCGAAAACCTAATGTACCAATGTTGTAAGAAATGTTTGACACTACATTTTAATAGTCAACATCAACTTTCACTGTTGAAAATGTTTTTCTCTATAAAAAACGTCCTTTCCAAAGAACCGACTAAGAGACTTAATTCTTATATTCTAATACTTGCCAACACTTGAATTATCCTGATGTAAAGCCCAGCTTGTAATATGTGCAATTTTTGAACCTGTTTGACGTGACTGATTTTGTGAAATGACCTTGTATTGCTCAGCTTGTTAGTCTGCAAATTCAAGTGGACAGAAGATCAAATGTCAGAAAATATCATCTTTAATATTCAGTGATAGTCAGTGTCCATTATTCAGTAATGTTTGTTGTTACCCTTTAATACAAGCTAGTTGCCTTTCATACCAAAAGTCTCTACCACACAAGGTGGTCTAGGTGTGGTTGTCAGTGATAGCCGTGATCGTATTTTACTACAAAGATGTATAGGGAGGGGAAGGTAGTCTATGTAATAGACCCTGGCAAAGCAACCATGGTCTTTGATACGTAAACAGATTCGACGATTACTTATGCAACTTGACTGCGTATGACCTAGAGAAACTGACCAATCAGCAGGTGCCTTCTATATGCGCGTAATTGGAGCTCCCCGTATGCATAAACATCACGGCGCACGATGAGTAGCATATTTGTACAGGTTGTTGTATTGCAAAAACGTGGCATCAAAATTGACCAATCACAATCTTAGTTCTGATTTCGGAATGAAATGATGTCACGCATGCTTAGATATAACAGACATCATACATGAGACTTGGCTCCGTGGATAACGGGTGATACTCATACTAGGGGGAAGGCACCCCACCCCACAAATTTCCAGCACCCCCCCCCCCCCTCCCTCACCCCCAAAAATCCATGAATCTTGCCTCTCAACCAAGAAGTGTCTTTTTTAAGCAATTAAATCAGAAGAGGAATGTAGATGACTAAGTTTTTACTCGATGCTAATGAGCCTATAAAATGTCCCCCCCCCCCGACTGCCCCAGGTCTGGTGGTGGGATTTGGTCACATTTTTCATGCCCCCAATTAAACTATACCCCTGCTCATGGGCATCGCCAGGATTTTTTGCTAGAGGGGGAAAAGCCCATTTCCCCCAAAAAATCCCTATATTTTCCAGCATTTTCCCGATTGATTATTTTTTCGAGGGTGGGCAAGGGGTGGGGGAGCGCCCCCCGCTCCCCCTCGCGACGCCCATGCCCCTGCTCCGCCCATAGGCGCGGGTTCGGTACAGGTAGGTTTGCTTGCCGACTCGTTCAGCCCTTACATTTATACGGACAGTCTGGTACCGAGCTGCGCCGCGCCGCGCCGCGCCGTCCGTGTACACAAAAAAAACACAATAAAGATGGCGGCTATTTGTACCTGATCATCGTCATCATGCATGCTGCATTAAGGTGATCACATCTCTTTACCTTTTTTCCCCAGTTATTCTTATCATCTATGAGAGAATACAAACATTATATCAAAATGTTATCTAAGAAGGAAGTATGAAGTGTATTCATTCCACGAAATACAGCGCGGTGGTTTATTTTTCAGACCTCACCTTTTGACCAGCCAGTTTGTTCATCATGATCATGTTCATCTGTTCATGGTTGGTTTGTAGCCCCATAAATGTGGCCTATTTACTGGACTGCCTCCGTAAACATAGGCCACACACCCACCATGTACAAAAACGTGTCGACGGAGCCAAATTTGGATTTTCACATTTAGGCTTACTTTGTAGGTTTTTTTTGCTTTAGAAGCATTCTCACCCTCTATATAGGCTAATCAGAAAGTGCTGCCTTTTTCAGATGTCTAATTTTTGTGAAATTTCATGTTGAAATTTTGATACGAAAACGTGTAAAAATGAATCTGGAAATTTCACGAAAAATGGACATCTGAAAAAGGCAGCACTTTCTGATTAGCCTATATAGAGGGTGAGAATGCTTCTAAAGCAAAAAAAACCTACAAAGTAAGCCCAAATGTGAAAATCAAAATTTGGCTCCGTCGACACGTTTTTGTACATGGTGGGTGTGTGGCCTATGTTTACGGAGGCAGTCCAGTAAATAGGCCACATTTTGGGGCTAGGTTGGTTTGTTGAACATGTTCAATGTTGAATGTTGAAACTAACTTAGGCTACTTTGAAGTAACTATTAAAGTTTGTCATCCTGCTTAAATCATGTTATTTAATAAGCCAATTCGTTATTCCAACTGCGCATGTGCACATCAAGGTTTGATTTAATTTAAGATAATAGTGGATATTTTGCCGGAGGTAATGACGGCAAACTAACGTTTACTAAAGGTTTGCCGGCGGTAATCCATATCAACAGAGGGCGCTGTACTCTTTAAGATAGGGCTGAATTATAAGATGTATTAAATTCCCACCAACACTTGTGTATATAGCACATTTGGTGAAGTGGTTATTTAAAGGGAAAATACAACATTTGCAAACATCAAAAAATAAAACTACCAAATCATTTTGAAATACCTTGCTGGACTGTTAGTGAATGACAGTGTAAAGCATCCTGTAAAATCATGGCACCTGATATACTGTCATTTTCAAGAAAAGTGGTATTTTTGTATCAATTTCCAACGCTGATCGGCCGATCAGCGTTGGAAAAAAAACTGGCTTTTTTTCAAATACTGGCCCCAGTTGACCATCGCACTTGTTTGCAATCGATTACACACCTATGAACGGGTACAAGCCAGCTAGATTGGTTCCCTGACCTTACAATTCCCCAATATATGTAAACTGCTCTGTTTCTTCTTAAATGGAGTCAGGGAACCAGACTACAGGAAAACGATTGTTTTTCTTGGTTTTTATAGCATTTTCGAACCCCAAAACTATAACAACAAAAAAAAGTCAGTGTAACTATATTTGCTATATATTTCCAACCCCCGAATTCCATCCATTTCTGAAAATTACAGCAAAAGCAAATGATGTATATTCCCTTTAACGACTTTAGTAAGCGGGATGGCCCGGGTTCAATCCCGATCTCGGCCACATTTTAAAGTTTTTTTTTTCCCATCCCCAAATAAATAAGAATATTCTTCTTTTATTATTTTAACATGTCTCAAACATTTTATTGCAGAGTATTACATTTTCTTTTTCAGATTTGTGGCTCTGGAGGATTTTTTTAAATTAAAGGGAAATAAAGTCCGAAATTATAAAATAGTCTGATTCCCATCTTGTGAATACGAAGTTACAACGATAATATTGGCATGGAGCCAGACTAAAATTTGTCACCGGAAAATGTTTTAAGTACAAAAAAACAGTAACTGCTCATGTTCAGTGCATATCCGGCAAGCTAACGTTTACTAAAGGTTTGCCGTCTCCGGCAAAATATACACTGCCTTAATTTAATGTTTTTAATCAAATCCTACTTTTTATTGAAATAGATTTCATTTTCTTCTTCGTATTCTGTATTTGTTTAAATGGAAATATTAAAGTCTGAGAACCATTCGGTAAATAGGCTAGTCTGGTTCCAAGAGTCAAAGATCCTGATGTTGAATACTATAGGTCAGGGAACCAGACAGTCGACATTGGCTCCGATGAAATCAGATGCGAAAAAATCAAACATGTTTGATTTCATCCGGTGATTCTGAAATCAATCGGGAACCAGCTCAGAGTCAAATTTACACTGCCTTTAACATCTAAATTGTAACTTTAACCTGTGATGGTGAAGACAGGGTAAAGTACCAGTTGTGAAGCTGTTGTGGACTTTAAAATTCTTACAAACAAACAAACAAACAAACAACTCCACTATGTGACTGTGAACCAGTCCCTGATTTGTTTCACTCTTGTCCTGGCACTGCACTGAACATGCGCAGTGAAGGTTTTTGGGAATTTAAACAATTTACCAGGAGAAACCTTTTTCTGGTTCCACGCTTACATTGTCCTTGTAACTTTGTATTCAGGAGATGGGAATCAAACCTTGCAATTTCTTCCATAGCCATGAATCAGAAAGAAAAGATGAAATATTGTAAATGTAGGATTTGATTTAAACTAATAAAGGTAAAAAATAAGTATCCGTTGGGAATTTAAAAAAAAAATATATTGAGCATGGGTCTGGAACCCGGATCACTGGAACTACAGTCCAACGTTTTTCCATCTCATAATGTGTACATGTATTGCGATGTGCAGAGGATAACAGGAAGTGCCGAAACAAGACCTTATCAATGCACTGTAAACACTCTGTTATTATTTGGTATTTTGATTTTAAAAATGAGCACTCATTGCTAAGTTTAGCAAATTAAACGCCATCCCTTCTCAAAAATTTGATTAAAAAACAACAATAGAACATTCATTTCCCTTTGGGTTGTGCTTCTTTCACAGGTGTTAGTTGTTAAGTTTGTGACGAAACAATCAAATTGCAAGCTGATGAACTGATGTAAGATGCAATGATGTCATCGTCCAAGCAGAAAGGAAAGGGCTCTGGATTAGCTAAACAAGATTCAAAGAAAAAAGGTAGTACACACTAAAAATAAAATGATTCGATTGTACCTACGTCTCACCTCTTTTTACTTATTTGACTGATTAAACCTGTGTAAAGAAGGGAATTATGTACTGTTTAATTTGATGTAGATTCTATAAATTTCAATTACTATAAAGAGTAGGTTCATTATTTAGATGAGTCATTTATTGTTTTGAGGGACAAGTGAGACCATTGGTAAAAATTATTTGATTTTTTTAGAATAAGATTGAATTTGATATGTATTTAGTTATTTATTTGTTTAACTGATGTTTATGTCACGATGCAATGGTTATATGCCAGTAATTGCAAATGTAGTTGATATTCTCTTGGATGGAAACATTTAAACTTTGCAAACATTTTCCCCACATAATAATACTTCTATGCGCACACTATGTGCATATAATTATTTAGCATTGAAAAAATACATGCAGATCCAAAAACTCAAAGTGGTATCACTCTGAGATCTTGTGAATGTTTTTGTCTCCAGTGACAGAGCCCAGTGCCAGAGGTACGTGTAAAAGCCCTCATGCAGCCACTTATAAACCACTCAAAGGCAAGTCATTCTACTTGGATGTACGGAGACAGGCTGCTAAACTGAAGAAAGATCTTGAGGATCTGGGTGCAGTAAGTACAGCCTCTTAAATTATGTCAGTTTAAGGTGCATCACCTTGTTGATTTACTCAAGCAAATGCCGAGTGATCGGCTTGTAAGGTTTTGTTTTTTTGACTTAACAGCCTGAATATAGTACATGTATTCCAATTAATTTGGAAATCCTGTTTTAATTTTTTCCTGCCGTTACAAAAGTTATGAGCTTTTTAATCCAAATGAAACCAATTTAGCAATAATAACAGTTTTGTTAAATTTCAAAATTTGAAAAGAAGAGCATTCCACTCCTAATTCAGAATGTATTCATGTATTTCAGTCTTTGAGCAAATTGAATCTAAATTGAGTGCAGAATGAAGCAAGTTATTTTAACATATAAAAGTGCAATGTATACAAAAACATCTGCAGAGAGCAATGTTTTCAGTGCATGTGATGAGGCAGTTGTTGCTGCAAAGCTAATGCAATTATTGTCCTTATTAGTCATCAAAGTGATATTTAATTTTTAAGTGAACTATTACAGAATTCTGTGCCAAACCTACCAAATACCAAAATATAAACCTCTTTTAGAAACCTTTAACCCTAACCCCCTAGGCCCTTGTTGCTTACAACCATCCTCAATCCTCCAAAATCCTCCAAAAATTTTCAACTCCGCCTAAATTTTTCAAAATTGTCAGACAGTCCTGCCTCAAAATGCATTCATCCTCAATCCTCCAAAATCCTCCTCATCCCAAAACTTTGCACTCATGTTTAAATGAAGGATAACCAACGCCAAATCCTTCAAAATCATCAGACAGTTCTGCCGCAAAATGCATTCATCCTAAATCCTCCAAAATCCTCTTGTGCTTCAATCACCATTCATCCTCAATCCTCCAAAATCCTCATGTGCTTCAATCACCATTCATCCTCAATCCTCCAGAATCCTCATTTGATTCAATCACCATTCATCCTCAATCCTCCAGAATCCTCATTTGATTCAATCACCATTCATCCTCAATCCTCTAGAATCCTCCAAAACTGCCAGGAGGATTTTGGAGGAGTGAGGTGGGTTAGGGTTAATAGTTATGTCTATACTTGTGAATTTGTTTGCTATTGTTTGAGGTCTTTGGTTTGTTCTCAGGTTGTAGAAACCTTTCTCAGCAAGGATGTTAGCTATGTTGTGTCTGATCGGCCTGAAGTCCGATTAGAATGTTCTAAGAATGCAGTGTCATTGCATTCTGCAGCTAGTCCTGCTGTGTCGACGCCTAGTCCCTTCAATCAAAGCAAAGAGTAAGTTGAGTGCTGCACTTTCAATTATTAGATTTCAGATACTTGACACATTCAAACTTATCTCTGCAATTCTAAGTTACTTTCAATCAAAGTTCTGACATCAATGCATCAATAGATTGGCCTGAGATCATTTCCAGGCACTATTTATTGAGCATCCTGCATACAGGAATCTTTGCTCTTGGTCAACTGCATTTAGTTAGTATGAAATTATAGTGCCAACAAAACAGTCCAATTTGCAGCTCCATGGGAATGAATCAATGAAACAAACGATCCAATAATAACAAATAAAGCTGTTGTAACATCTCAAATTACAGCATAGTTCAAGGTAGGATTTTTTGCAAAAATTGTGTAATGCCTTGTAAAAGGATTAACATTTGTCTTTTGTATTGATTCATATGGACACGGTAATGTATTTTTTTCTTTTCTGTATACCAGTTCAGGGAATGGAGCTGCAGATTCTGGAGGGAGAGAAGGCATGGTAAGTTGCTACATGTCAACTGCACTGTCCATCTTCTTCAACAAATTCAATATTTTGCCTGGCTGATTTTCAACTTGTTAAAAACTCCTTTTTTTCTAGTTTGGGCGTATGCAACTCTCCTTAAATAAAGCCTACATTTTGAGTTACTTTTGCGCACCGACAGATCTGCTCGGTCAGTGCTGATTCCTGGTCCCCATTATCAATTCCAATAGGGAGGTGGGAACCAGTCTACCCTTCGAGAACTATATTATTGTTTGACCACAAATAATTTCTAGATTGTAAAGTAATTATTACATTCATAAGTGCTTGATTGTTGATGATCTTTCTGTTTCCCTTAGGTAACACGAGGAAAGGCTATTGTGCAGAAGGCAACCATATCTCAGGTAATGTCTTTTTCGAAAATTCTTGAATTACTACATGTTCATTGCCTCTAAATTCCACAGAAAATTTTATTTTTTTACATACAGGGTGTATCCAAAAAAGGTACTCCAAAAATAATGGGTTAATATGTCAAACTTATGAATTTGAACACGGTCAAAGTGGCTCCATCTGAAAGGGTTGGTCATTAGGTGCCCAAATTGTTGCACGAAAATCACGAGCAGAGAATAATACTCCCATTTTGGTGTCTACAGTGATAGCGCATTCTTCTGACAGTTAATCTCACCACTTATTCAACAAACTTGGAAAAAGAGTTGTTTTGGCCTTTGTTTTACAATCAGTGGTGCTCAGTCAACCAGAATGACGATAAATGAAAGCTGATGAACCATCCTTTTAGATGGAGTCACTTTGACATTGTACAATTTCCTAACTTTTCCATATTAACGCATTGTTTTCAGATTATCTTTTTTTTTTAACACACCCTGTATATTTCAAAATGAATTACATATTATTGCCTGGTGGGTATATTGCAAGAAAATAACTTTTAAAAGTAGGTGCAGTATGTGTGTACCCTAATATGATAATTTTAGACCTGTGTGTCCAAAATTCGTCGGTTGCACCACGAAGTGACGTATCATGTGCACAAAGTCCATAGACGATACGTCACTTCGTGGTACACCCGACGCATTAATGTACTCTGAAACAGTATGTTAGGGTGCTTTTGCCATTGACCACTTTCCCAGTGCTTTATGTACATGCACTTCCAGTGTTGTTTGCATTGCTCAAGTTTGATATCCCTCAACTTCACATCTCCATTTCACCCGAAAACTCAACAACTCACAATCTTCTTTGTTGTAATCTGTAGTGTAATTTATTGTTTAGAAACAGACTTGCTAACTTATAAGTTAATAGTTAGTCTTAGGATAATGATACTGCATTTGTTATCTTTACAGACATATGGAACCAGCAATGTGTTGGCCAATGCACGCAACTGGGACGTTACCATCCATTTCATTGACAGTATCCTTGGCTGCTGTTATTCACAGTAAAAGCAAATCATTGCATAGGGATTACGCTCATATCCTTGTGAGGAACGCTTTTGTTAGAATCAATAACTCTTTCCTATGCTGAAGTATGTTACATGTACACAGACCCTGTATTATAGGCGTGTGTCATCAATCCTATCATATGATGCAGCCTGTAACTCACAATGTTTGAAATCTGTACTGATGTGGGCGGCATTGGCGGGTTAAACACACTCGGAGAGCAAGATCTCGATGTAAACCTTGGGTGGTTTCTGACTAAAGTGCTATACATATTATTATTTTATTATGCCCCGCGGCGAAGCCGAAGGGGCATACTGTTTCCGCCTTGTCCTTCCGTGGGTGGGTGTGTGTGTGTGTGTCCGGACAAATCTTGTCAGCGCGATAACTTGAGAAATACTTTACATATGAACTTCAAATTTGGTTTGTGGATTGTCCTTGGTAATTCTAAGAAGCCTTTTGCATTTGGGGCCCAAAGGTCAAAGGTCAAGGTCACAGTGGCTGAAACAATAGAAATTTTGTCAGCGCGATAACTTGAGAAATACTTTACATATGAACTTCAAATTTGGTTTGTGGATTGTCCTTGGCAATCCTAAGAAGCCTTTTGCATTCGGGGCCCAAAGGTCAAGGGTCAAGGTCACAGTGACTAAAACAAAAGAAATTTTGTCAGCGCGATAACTTGAGAAATACTTGACATATGAACTTCAAATTTGGTTTGTGGATTGTCCTTGGCAATCCTAAGAAGCCTTTTGCATTTGGGGCCAAAAGGTCAAGGGTCAAGGTCACAGTGGCAAAAAACAAAAGAAATTTTGTCAGCGTGATAACTTGAGATACACTTTACATATGAACTTCAAATTTGGTTTGTGGATTGTCCTTGGCAATCCTAGGAAGCCTATTGCATTTGGGGCCAAAAGGTCAAGGGTCAAGGTCACAGTGGCTAAAACAAAAGAAATTTTGTCAGCGCAATAACTTGAGAAATACTTTACAAGTGAACTTCAAATTTGGTTTGTGGATCGTTCTTGGTAATCCAAATAGGCCTATCACATAAGTGGGTCGAAAGGTCAAGGGTCAAGGTCACAGTGGCTAAAACAATAGAAATCTTGTATTTATTTTGAGATCATAGGGATTAGGGATTAATTCATTTAAAACCTACAGAAGACACTAATGTTGTCAATGAATGTTCCATGTGACCAAGGTACATGTAAGTTGATGTTAAAAGAGTATGTGTTATGTCATGGAAAAAGTCACGGTTGCGGGGCATTTGTGTTTGTAAACACACCTTACTTGTTATTATTATTATTATTATTATTTATTCATGCCAATTCTATTTCATCACATACAAGATGGGCATAGGAGAGGCAAAAGCGATAACAATCACTGTGGTCAAAGACCTGCCACTCCTCATCAAGTTATGTACAGAGTAAAAATATATATAAAAATACTGATATAAAAAAATTTGAAGCCAAAAGTTAGAACTTAAAAATATTTAAATATAAAAAGAAAAGGAATTACTGGAAATGAATGAAGATAATGTACGCAATTGAATATGAAAATAAATAAGTTACATGAATAAGCAATTAATGATAAAGACACATTAAATAAGGACATAATAAACACAAATTAATAAATGTATAAGAGAACAGTAGGTAAGTGTACAATAAATGTAATGAAAATCTAAAGGGTGATTGGCAAACCGGAGGCTGAAATAGTACTAAAAATGAGAAGAGACCTGCTGCTCCTCATCGAGGTATGAGTAAAGTAAATAAATAAATAAATAAATATAAATAAGAATATATGAAAATAAAAATAATAGAACATATGAACATTTAGAAAAAAAAAAATAAAAAGAGATGACTCACTGGAAATGAATAAAAGTGGAAAGGGGTAAAAATGATGCAGGAAATTGAATGAATTAAGCTAATAAGGAGTTAGCAATAAAGACAATAAATACAAAAAAAATAAAAACCACATGTGTAAGAGAAGATGTGTATATAAATATATACAACAAATCTGATAAAAAGTAATTGATAATTGGCAGAGAGGAGGCTCAATTAATAATCTTACTTAAAAAAACATGTACATGCAACATGAATATGGGGTTGGGATTTATGAAAAGAGAACACTGTTTCGAAGAGTGGGAAGAAACGTTGAAAAAGGCTGTAAAACAATAGCATTGCGAACGTATTCAGGGAGAGTTGACCAAAGGCGAGGGAAAGCATGGAGACAAGATAAATGCAGGGATTGGGTCCTAGCTTGCCGGTGCTGAAACAAAACATCATGAACATGGCGGGAATTAACAGAAACATTGTAAACACATTGATTACATTCAACAATATTGAACAGACACTTGGAGACAAACGAGAGAACAGCATAATTACGACGACAAGATAAGTCAGACCAACGCAGAGTTTCTAACCTATCAGGGTAACTCATCACACCACGCTTCTGGCCAAGGATAAAACGGGTCGCACGCTTTCGAACTTTCTCCAAATTGTCAACCTGCTTTCTGGTCTGAGGGAGCCAGGCAGGTACACCATACTCTAATATGGGAAGGACGAGAGCTTTATACAGTGAAAGTTTTGCTGAAGTAGAAGAGTTGAAGGCAATGGTTTTGATGAGAGCAAGTGTGCGATTTGCAGAGGAAATTACAGACTTAACATGATTGTTCCAAGACAGCTGAGCATTCAGAGTGACTCCAAGATATTTGACCGATTGTACAGCTGTCAGTGCGATACCTGAAAGAAGATAAGAAGGGAGGGATTGGTGTCGTTTAAGGGAGATGTGCATAAGTTTGGATTTACTAGCATTGAAGGTCATACCGTTGGAATCACTCCAAACACTCAGCTTATCAAGGTCCTGCTGGAGAGTGGAAACATCAGAATGAGCATGAACTTTACGGTACAATAGTATATCATCAGCGAATAAAGCACAATCAGAATTAATATTATGGGCGATGTCATTGACGAATATGTTAAAAAGAAGAGGTCCAAGTACGCTGCCCTGTGGAACGCCAGACTTCACTGCACACCACTCCGAGGTTTGTCCAACAAAAGTTACTCTCTGGAGACGGCCCACTAAGAACATATACATATATTGTGTTATTAACCTTAACCTTTTTAAAATAGCTGTCTTGAAGTATATAAACAAGGAGAAGCAAAAGATGAGAGATGCTGGAGTCAGCTTGCCACAGGTGAGGAAGAATCCAAATAAATGTACTGTCAAAAATCTGATGTAGATGTGGTTCATGTTTTATTTAATCTGTTTGCACTATAAAGCAAGCGGTCATGGGTTCAGGTCCCACCCAAGTAAGCTTGTCAAGTTTTTCAGATCTCCATTGTGCCCCTCACCGACGTATATTTATAGGACCCAAGTTAGCTAGGGGGGGGGGGCTCCCCCCCCCCCCAAGAGGTTGACAATTTTCTTTTAAAAATTTGGGAGTAATTTTTTTTTTTTTTTAGTCCCACGATTTGACCTCGGTGATACGTATGTGGCCTATTTTCGAGTAGTATAATAGGGGGGTAAGTGGTGCCACCAACGTAAAAATAGTTCCCCCCCCCCAAAAAAAAAATGCATCAGTGAAGAGCAAAACCCAATATTGAAATGTCGACCATACTAACATAATGTCTTGGAAATTGTTGCCATATTGGTAACTTTTCATTGATTTGTTTTTAGACGCAAAATCAGGGAAAGAAAGACACGGCAAACCCGTCTAAAGGTATGTTTGACTCTTATTCCTATGATCTTCTGAAACAGTTAATTTAGGAATAGAAATAGGATGTAAACTATTGAAAGAAGTTTGTTTCCAAGTTTACGTAGGAGCCATGTTATTTATTGATCACTGTAACTGTAAGTGGGTTAGAATTTCAGCTGTGTGGAAATGACTATTTTTAATTTGAGTGTAATTTTTTTCTGGGACTTGCTATTTTTCATCTGTAGAGAGGAAGTTATCCAAGCCATCTCTTAAGGTGGAGGATGCATCAGGGTAAGTGGTCCTTTCATGATTTAAATGTGTTGACATCAATACGTCTACAGAAATGTTGGATCAAATGCTTTGGTATCATCCTGACCAGTGTGTTTATTCATTCATTGATCTTTTGAAGACCCGGAGTGTCATTATCATGTAACGCAAGGTACCTGGGTGCACTGGATGTGAAATCAAGTATACATGCTAGTGGTGCATCTGAACTCACAGATCAAACTAAAATGCTCAAACATGGCACGTTTGATTGAACCAAACCAAACTTAGTTTTACAGTTTGTCACGTTTAGCAAAAGCCGAATTATTGACTGTAACCTATGCGCAGTGAATATGAACTTGAAGGTTGCATTGCTCTTATTTGTTGATGAAATGAAAATATGAATACATCAGTTGCATCAACATCTTTAAAAAGGTACTACAACTAATTTCTTGTTTTTTAGAATTTTGCTATGGTTGCGAAAATCTAGCACATTACCGTCGTCACTAGCAACAAAATCATAAAATGTAGGATTGAAAATTAATAGGACTGCTGCAAATTGCTTACTGACTGGATGGACCTGAAATATACAAATCTAAAAAATTCATGCGGCCTGACGTTGCGAACTTAACAAGTCCTTCAAAAGCAAAATTTAGGATTCTGAGAAATGTACAGTTGTGAGAAATGACCACCTGCGGGTAGGACCGGTTATATTTTTAACTGAAAGGATGCTAAGTTCTTCATCAGCATCAAAGGTAATTTACTTAAAAAATGGTTTTGAGTGAAAAAAGACTGCGGAATGAGGTAATTTCTTAAGAAATCAGTAGAGTCTCCTCCTCTGCATAATAGGTCCAGATAGTTCCACAGTGAAGACATTGTCTACTTGATTCACTGGCCATTCTTAGATCTTTCTTTGGCTTGTAAATGCATTCAGTTTGTTAAAAAAAAAATTAATT
Organism: Patiria pectinifera; assembly: GCA_029964075.1. NCBI lineage: Eukaryota > Metazoa > Echinodermata > Asteroidea > Valvatida > Asterinidae > Patiria > Patiria pectinifera. The sequence goes on along the minus strand of CM057139.1, from coordinate 9,320,755 downwards.
TAAGTATTAATTTATGGGAATTGGTACACGTATCAGCTGTTTTACATTTACAGTGGATGGAAAACAACGCAAGTAAATTCCTACAGTGTGGTTCTAAGACTGAAGCAAACACATATTGCCTCACCTTATAATTGGTATTATTTAGATAAGATCAAAATGCTCTTCCCACTCATCCATGAGATTTTACTAGTATCACATGGATTTATTAACTTGGTAGTTCACAGTGTGAATGATGTCATTATTTTGTTGACAATTTGCAGCCATTACCGGCCATCTACTAAGGAGATGACATCGTGGCCTCGAGTGACATTTGATGGATATGCCAGTAGCTGTCCATTTGATGTCCTAGTTCCTGGAGACAAGGCTGATAAGAGGACTGTGAATACACATGAACAGGGAGCTCAGGCTAGAGCTGATCAGCAGAGAAGACAGACAGACCGTGTGGACACTCCGAGGTTAGTCAGTTAATATCAGTTATTCTCTGCATGTCATGTCCAGGGTGCTAATATATATAAATAAGGGATAATCAGAAATGATGGATAAACTGGATAAGTACGGGGCTGGGTGAAATTTGCTATTTACATCATCGTCATGTGTGGTTATATCACCAGGCCCATGTACTACATCTTTGCATTATTATATGAGATACACATTGTTGATGGTGTGGGGGACAGGATATCCATGCAAAGTGGTGACTTAATGGGCTACATTTCCCAAGCCACATCACTTGTAATGGTCCCCACTCTCCGTGGATCACTGCACTTGTTCATCACACAAAAAGCTCTTACTCTCTGCTGGCAGTTACTTGCCCACGATCGTGGCTTACAGCTACCAAACACTGCTGTCAAACTGAGTTTCTTGGAGATAATTGTTACAAATGTCAGAAATCTGTTCACATGAATTGAAGGTTGCTCATTGGAATTCCTAACAGCACACTTGTAATCAATTAAGACTACCTTTATGCATTGTAATTAGCAAGCCCTTGCTTCAAAGTATGAGAAATTCCAGATTTTTGTCCGAAATCAGATTCTTGAATCTCAGATTTTAAAATAATGTTGTATAGAGAGACATCATTGATAGAAAAAAATAATTTAAGAAGTATTGCACCTTGTCCAACTTTCGGACCTATGAAATTCCTTTTCTTCCAAACTACATGATGGTTATCATTTGTGTGGTCGTATTCAATTAGAGTTGCTGCAAGGAAGCAGATACAAGTGCCTACCCCAGGCAGACAACGAGATGTAGGTGTCAAGGATACTAGGAAGGGCTACTGTGAGTGCTGTCTGACAAAGTATGCCGATCTAGAAAAGGTCAGTTTTATCTGCTAGCTCAGGGTTTGACTTAAGCAGTAGCCTGCTAGTCAAAGCAGGGACGGGCTAGTCAAACTATTCCTTAAGTAGCCCGGCTGGCGAGTCAAACATAACTGGGGTACGGCAAAGATGAAAGGACAGGAAGAAACCAATCATTACATTCAGAAAGCAAACCTGTATCAATTTGTGTCAAATTTTATTAACTGTTAAATGTTAAATTATTAGATCTGTTTTATCAAAACACTGACAAGATTGCCTCAGGATACACATTTTACATGTACGTACATTGTTGTTTATGTGACACTGTTTAAAAGAAAAACATGAGGTGCTAGTGAAAATGCCCTCGGGCTAGTTAAGAGTCCGTTTCAGTAGCCCGGCTAGCTAGCTTGTGAAACAAAAATTAAGGTTGAACCCCGCTTACTAGCTAGGCAATTCCAAACATCCTGAAGGTCTTATGTCTAAAGTGGACACACAGCAGAAAAAGTGAAAAGAGACTTAGGATTTTTGGAGTATAATATGAAGATCTTGTTGTAATATATAACCTTTCATCCAGCACCTTGCCGGGGAACAACACAGAAGCTTTGTGCGAGAGAATAACCATTATGTGAACCTGGACCTGATGATTGATGAAGGACCTAACATGGAACAGTTTCTGGAGGATGTCGTGCAGCACCATGAATGGCAGAAACTAGAAGGAATTCGGTAAGAAACTATATCATGATATGGTGTGCTTCTCCGGTATTGGTCATATTCAGGGAGTTCACATCGTATTCCTACTTTTTGTCCATTCCACTGTACAAGACTTTGTGCTTCAATGTGCACTTAGCAAGGAATTTGTGCGCATAGCTAGATAGCCAGGAGTGTGTGCACATAGATGGCAATAATAATAATAAGAAGAAGAAGAAATGTATAAAGCGCAGACAATCGCAGAAAAATCCACCTCAAGGCGCTTAAACAAATAATAAACATACAAACTGTAATATTTAAGTTAAGAAAACTAATTCCAAAAAAACCTTAAGACAATACAAAATCAATTCCAAAAGCTGCATGGGGGGATTACAATCTAAAATTTAAAAAGCGATTTACAACACTCAAGCAAACATCAGTCCTTCATTTTTAAGGAGCGCGATCGCGCAGGCGCTCCTACTGCGCTCCTCGACTGTCTCGAAGGAGCGCCAAAAATAGCGCTCCTCAGAAATCCAAAAGAGGGCTCGTCAAACACGGGAAGTTTAAAAATAAGAAGTGATAAAAACGCAAAGGATTTTAAGTCTTAAGCTACACGTATTTTTCGTTGTTATAATGCCCAAACTCACGTTAATATGCCGCTGGACATCGCTAAAAATGAACGAACACCGAGCTCGTACGTACTGTATAAGATCGTGTGTGTACAGCGGTTGTATACTGTGCGTGCACAATCTGCATATCGCATATAAACATAGAGCTGCATGAAAACACGTGGGCCCGTACGTGCGAGTGCAGCAATGACTGGTTCCCGCTGCGCCGCGCACTAAATCCCAATGAAGGCATGATGAAAATGCGGTAACCAGTCAATGTAATAGTCGCGCGCGGTGCAATGCTCTGCCGTACAGTGTTTTGCGTGCAGGCCGGACGGAATAGACATCGTAAAAATGCCAAGAAAACAACGATTGAGAAGGACGATCTTTGCAAGCTTATTCACAGAACTTGATCTCTCTTGTCTGTGTATGTATTTCCCGTGTTCATGAATTTATTTTGAAGAAGTTTTACTGGTATGTGAAGTGAAACGATGCAGCGTGTTTCACCGAAATCCTATACCGTAAAACGCGTCTCATTGCCGGCCCACCACACACAGTGCATCACAAACGCTCGTACTAGTGCGAAGTTCAGACGTTGTTAGCCAGTTTCTCGTCGTGACTAGCATTGTGTATATGGCATACTTGACCTGCATTTTCCATTATTTTTAAGATTATCGACGGCAGATATTTTCGATAAAACTTAAGGCAAGTTTGTGTCAATCTGAGGCCCTTTTTGTATAGCTTTCGTAGAGCAATTGAAATAGTTCAGGCTGAAAATTTCATATAATTTTAACGAATCTGAAAGCAAATATTCAGTTGCTTTATGTGCCGTTTATTAACTCTCCATTATCCAAGTATAATCAAGTAATGAACCAACTGGCAACTGTATTAAAAAATGAAAGCCTAAGCAGTAGTCAAACCTTTTATTAATCTCCATTTAGTTAGTTTTTTAAAATAAATTTTACCTTGTCTTACAGTTACAAAAACGAAAAAAGTAACGCAACTTGAGCATATGGTATTATGCAAAAACTAATAATGGAGCCCCTTGAATAAATCCTTATTATGCAAAATAAAACAAAAACAATGGTAACCCGTCGTTTTACCACTGTTTATCTGTAGATTTTAAGGAGAGCGATTTGCTCTCCTCAAATATTTGAGGAGAGCGATTTATAGCTCTCCTGGATTTTCTTTAAATGAAGGACTGAAACATACTAGATAAAAACAGGAATAAAAGGTATTTGCCGATAAAATACAACCATCAAACTTTTATACATGGAAAACACCAATATTATTAATTCACTACATTAAAATACTGTTTAAAAAGATGAGTCTTTAGACGACTCTTGAACAAATCAAGTGTCATTGAGCCCTTGACACATAATGGCAATGAATTGGTGTGACTAGTTTTAAACCGAGATGTGCCCAAACCTATCTGTTTCTTAATGTTAGACACAACTTGAGATTGGTCACATGACAGGAACGGCACAAGTATCCTTCAATAGTACTGCACTCTTTTGTCATTTTGCTGCTGAGGTATTTGATCTCAGAGTTTAGACACTTCAGCTTGAGATTATACCCAAGAAGTCATTTTTGTGATTTAATTTTTTATTTGCTTTTGATGTTAAGTTTCAACACAGACTTGTCTCCTATGGTAAAGGCTGGCCTGGCAAGTGCTGCATTAAGCAAAATGAATAATCTAAATATATTTCAGTTCAAATCAATTCTTTATTATCCACGTTGAAAATAGCATAGCTTAATTCTCAATAAAAAAGTCTTATTAATTTCATTTTTTGAAATGAAGTGGTCAGGGTCAGGCCCTAGAAGCAATGTACTGGGTGAGTCAAAAAGAAAGTGACCGAATTAGAAAATATGTTTCAAAAAAATATGTGGCTTGCTTCATTTCATAAAAATGAAGTACATGCTATTGACTAGTAACTGTGAAAATGTCACATAATTTGCATACTCTTTTCCCAAGTTTTGTCTATTTTAATAAAAAATCACAAAATTCAGCTGTCCACCACTGATCATTTACCATCCTTTGAACTGATGAATACCTATTTAAATACAATGAAACATAGACGTTTTCCCACCTCCATGAATGAACGAAAACTTGCAAAAGGAAAACAGACAAACTTGCCATCAATATTTCAGAAACAAAAGAGTTGACCTGTTCCTCATATTCAAAACACAAGATCTGACGGTAAAAATGATGTTTCACACTTGACTCAATTGATAAAAATCTCATTTGTATTTGAATGCCTGTGTGTAATTTGTAATTCTCACTCGGCTCAATAGCTTCCAATGGCATTCCATGGACAGCTATAAAGATGGGTTCTTTTAGTAAAACATGCATAACTTCTGATAGCATGGATCAATATCAGTAATTCTTTTTCTTTTTCAGATGAGTGGAAGAACATGCTCCTTTCAGACAAACTTCTTTAAGGAAAAAAAACGATTAATCCAGGACACTTTCTTTTTGACTTGCCCAGTATATACGTTTCTAGCATGTAGATATATATTCCAAATTGTTTCCCACATGCTGCATGTATGAAACTAAATGAAACTACATTAGTTAATTGCTTTAGAACGTATTGGTAACTGATTATTTTGCAATTCGTTTTTTCTTAGGGGAACGGAAGTCATTGATGAAGTTGCATTGATTTCATCACCGGGCAATGCCAAGAAAAGGAAGACATGTCCTGTGCCTGCTAGCAAACTTAATCAACAAGAAGCAGAATCACAGGATACAGATCCATGCAGATCAGGAATAAAGACTTCTAGCAATGGCAACACTCGGGAAAGGCCAGCTAAGGATAATGTATCTCCTAAACATCTTGAATCCACATACAGTGTAGATCAGTCTGCCTCTTGTGGAGTGTCTCCATTGAGAAGGTCTTTAAGATTACAAGCTCCTGCTGTTGAGAGTAGTCCCACTGCAGCTAGTAATCCAAATAATGAGAGGGTAACGTCTGTACCAGGTGCCATATCCAACAAGCATGTGACTGCAGACAATCAGCCAAGTGGCGTCCAAGGGGAGAACATTGTACGTGAGTCTGCAAGCAATGACAAAAGATTGAGAGACAAATTACACTCGGGGAATTCTGGCAGTAGTCAGAGTCCCCCATTGAGGCATTCAAGAAGGCAGAGGAGCCAAAGTCAAGGAACTTTATCATCAACACCTAGAAGCAATCCACAGGTTACATTAGCAGATCCTTACCATTCGCCTTGTGAGTTGATAGATAAAAGCTTAACTAGAGGAGTACCTGACTTGTCTGATTCCCCTGAGCCTGAGAGAACTCGCAAGAGGCGGACTTCCAAACTCTCCCTGTCTGCAAGGAGGCAATCACAAAAGCAAGTGAGTACTCCACCTGAAGTGGTATCAGCTGATAAAGAATCTTGTGAGCAGCCTGCTAACCAGAGTAGAGTACAGGAAAGTGACCAAGTATTTGCACATACACCCAGTGGTACTGGCAAAAGAGAAAGGTCTCTTCGCCTGTCACTGACTGCGAGAAAGCGGCTCTTAAAGAGAAAAGAGTTGGAATATTCACAGCAAGCTTCAGATATACACAGCAAGTCACATGAAGGCACTTTCACTGGTGAAAAAGATTCCAACCTTCGTCAGAGTCAAAGAACCTCAGCAGACCCTAAGCACAGGCTGGAGGCTGATGCAAACACACATGGAATGGATGCTTTGACAAGCTCTTCTAAGAATCCTCAACAACATGGATCACAGCAAACAAGCACTTCTGTGCCAAGATCATCAAAAAGGAAGAGGGAATCAAATGATAAATACGCTAGCAAGAATCCAAAGCGTAGAATTACAGATACACAGTACCAAACGCACGTGAGCCATAAAGAGAGAGAAAAATTGGCAGGAAAAATATCACAGCAATCCAGGACTATTGAAGAGAATGTCCCCACAAATGTAGAGGGATCTCCTGGGCAGAGGACAAGCCAAGATGTTTTCAAAGAAAACAAAAAACAAGTTCCCAACCAAATTGGTTGTGAACTTTCAACTCTGCAACCAAACTTAGAGTCCATCTTTAACAGTGATCCAACTGTGGTAGAGTCAAGTTTCCTAGGATTTGCGAGTGATGATATTACTGAGACAGAACAGCGTTTACAGCAGCTGAGTGCTTTGTCAACCTCATATACCAGTAAACTTCAGGAAGCTGCCCTTAATGTCTGCTGTATACCTTCCTCGGAGCTTAACATACCAGAAGACGATGATTCTGGCAGTAACTCCTCAGACATGAGTGAAATACAAGAGGTGGAGGTAGGGATGGCTCTCAGAAACCTTGCTAACTTCCCTTCTGATGGATCCGATTGGGAAGCTAAGGTAGGCGGATTCATGTCAGTCAGACTGGATGAAGCCATGCAGGTCAAGCAGAAAGAATCATTCTTGACACAAGTTTGTATGCAAGAAAAGGAAAACATGAAGGGGAACAACTACCAAGAAATCCTGCACAATTCTGGCAAAGGGGCAGAACAAGCAAACATGACTAAACAAACAACAACAATCAAGATCAGGTCTGTCACTCCAACAGACAAGTCTGGGCCAAAGGAACCAGAGATTAGATTGGCATCAGCAGATGCCAGAGCTCCTCAGCCAAGGCGGGTGCTCAACTATGAATCCAATCACTCAGGAAGGTCCAAGAGAAAGAAGTCTAACTTGGAGAATCAGGCAAGCAAACCTCGGTCTTCCCTTACCCTCGTTTCAACAAATCCAGGATTATCATCTTCACCAGTGAAGTCTCCGAAGCTTGTCTGTAGCACTCCCAAAAAGACAAAGAAGACTCCAAGTCCTAACAAGTACAAACTGGTGTTTTCACCAGAAACACCAAAGGAGGAAAGGGAGATCATTCTTGAACACTACGTGCATGATGTCTCTGAAGAGGAAATTGATTTCCCCAAATTCTCAAGTCCTCGGCAATCAAATGTCATACTTTCTCCTATCAAAAACTTTGCTAAGAGTATCTCCAAGAAATCTTGCAGTCAATCTCCTTACAAATTGAAGGCCCCAAGAGGACTGAGAGAGCTACCTCCAAGGAGATCTCTGTTTCGTAGGAGGCGACATTCCACATCATCTATGCCAGGTAGAGTCTTCCATTTTCTATTGAGTCCACCAGGTTCTCCTAGGAAGAGAGATCCTCCAGTTCCCTCCTCGCCTCTCAAATTGAGTTCTGCCAACCCTAGTCACTCATTTGTTACTCAGCCGGGAGACTCATCACATCAGATCACTTACCTTCCAGCCAATGAGCACCACAAAGTCTCGCCCATCTTTTGCACTAGCTCCAAACCCAATTTCTCTTCACACATCCTTCAACCCGGGAACAAAAAGAGACGTAGTGACAGGCTAAGGAGACCAAGTAGTAGTCAACCTGTGGCAGGTAACTGTACTTTGGATCATCCACCTGCCAAATCATGGTCTCTCTGTGTAGCCTTTGATGATGACATTTGTTGCAGTGAAGATGTACGTGTATATGACTTTGTAGATGACAAAGAAGGCAAGGCAGAGACTAGTACTGACCGATCAAGTCAAACACACAAGGTTACCTGTCATAACAAGAAGTCCCCAACAAAGTCCAAGTCTAACTGTACTACAAATCAGAAGACACAGAATCCTTCAGAGCAGGTTGTACAAGAATTTGGTCTGCCTTATTCATTTTTTAGGTGAGGTTTTCAAACCTTTTGTACTGATTATTTAAATACTAGAATTACGGGTTAATCACATTTAATATGCATGGATACATTGTTACAAATGTGTTGCTCAATATTTCCAGTTGTGTTGGCTTGATCTTCTAATGGTATGGCAGGAAGATGTTGGTATTCATGATTGCAAGACCTTAGAGGATGACTATTTGATGACCCTTTTGGGTAGTAATCACGAGAAAAACCTATGTTGCCATGATGACGTGCCTTATTTCCTTTGGATGCCTCATGTCATCATATGTAATAATCATTCATGTTACTAGAGCTTTAAATTCAGAGATTGATATTCAAAGAAGTACAGTCTCAGAGGTCAAACATACAAGAAAAATATATCAAAAAATGAAGCATTACATCCATCATCTGTACGCCGACGTAAATTGAAAAACTTGATACTTGTCTTCATCACTATTAAGTGAACATAAAATGTGATCAAGATTTTTTATTATTTTGAAGGAAAAAAATATGTACCCAAACAGTATAGCACAAGTACATGTATTCAGTTACAAGTCTTACTTGACAAATGATTGAATGATAAGGCTTTAAATCTGTCAAAACCTTTTTTAACGTTTATTCATTTTGTGAAGATGATAGTTAATATGGTAATACATGTATTGGTATTCACGTTATCATTTAATGAAACAAAGTGATTCACATGAAATTGTTGTCCCTTACTGACAAGCTTCTTCTAAACTTCATCTTCTAAACCCACATATGAAGAGACTTGGCCACAATAAAACAGTTACACATTTCAAATCATAAGCATATTTTTGAAAATCAGTGTTCAAGCTCTACGCTTGGTAATTTGTGTCATGATGAGTAAAAGTACTGCCTTCATTCATTCATCATGAGGTTTTAATTCACATGGGTGTAATTGATGATAAACATCTGACAATGTGTATTTAAACAAAACATATTTATGAAGGAGATGTATGATGAAGATTGTCCTCAAAGGGGAAGGGGAAGCATTGAAAGTAAATGTACAGTGAATATATGTATGAAAAAATGGCAAAGGCAATGCCAAAAAAAGAGGCCCATTATAAGTACAACTTTTCCTCAAAAACAACTTATTTGTTTCAAAGGTCTTATGATTTCATTTTGATTTTATTCCTTTCAAAATAAATTGAAGCCCTAAGTAATACAGCATTGTTCAAATTGTTTTTGTGTATGATTTTGATATGAAATATTCAGAACTAAACAATGTATTTTTGGGCTTAGATATGAGGTAGAGTGTAGTCTATAGATTCCTTCTCTCTAATCTGTCTTTATCCTGGTTCCGAATCACATTCCGGTGAAATGTATAATTGTATGTCATGTTTTTTAATGATGTGGCATTAAAAATTCATCATTATGCTCCAACTTGTTCAGTTGGAATTAATTTATTAAACAAGTAAAGCTGTGTCCTGCTTTTGTCCATACTTACCGTTTATACCAAATCAGCTTGATGTTATTTGGTGAGTGTAGTTGCATTTGAAAAAAAAACCACGGTAACCCATGCATACTGCTGTGTTTCTGCTGTTCATGAAAGAGAACAAGTTTTTGTTTCTTCAATTGCTACCTGACTTATTTAGCCATGAGCATTTTTGTTTGAAATGTGGGTAGCAAAGTCTTCTTTACCCTAGCAAAAAAAACACAAAATGTGTTGACTTTGACTTTGATTCCTTTCCTTCAATGTGCACATTTTAAGTAAATATTTCTTAAACTGTTAAAAAAAAGACTTGTTACATCAGGTTTCAGTTGAAAACAACTTTGGTGTTAGTAATTTGTCTCTTACTTACAGTACTGCTAAATCTTTCAGGGTGCAGATTTTATTAAGTTGTATGTACTTGGCATGACACAAAAAGACATTAAAGTTGTGATATCTTCTAATTCTGTGACTAAATCTCAGGTTGCAGTTCATACATACTTTCATGTTTTTCATTGAAAAACATTCAAATAGCAAATAAGTGCCTTTTTGTGATTACATTTTAACATTTTTTTTTACTGATGGAGAAATAGTTTTCCTTATTTCTGTATGTGCTACATGAGAGCTGTGTTTATAGTTTTTAATCTTCCTCAGGTGGTCGGTGTATCTTTTTATGTACCATATTATATCTTTTAAAGTGGATTTTATTAAGAATCAGATAACTGATTTTAGTCTCCATGAGTTATTCATTATGTGTGTTTGTGTCTGTCTTGTAAAAGCATTGATCCTGTGACATCATGCCCATTACCCACGAAAGACTCTGATATCCTTGCAATGTCAAACCATCTGTAGAACTCGCCATATAATTATTTGACCTAATGTCCTTATAATTAAGCTTCATAAGCTTACTTTACCCCATACTGTACTTCACAAAACTGTACTACATGTAGTTGAAGCAAGATGGTGGGGCTGGAGCTCATTCACTAGAACTTCTAAATTTGGGACTTTTTAAGGCATATAGGACCATTTACTTTTCATGCATTTTGTTCGTTTCCAATAACAACACCACTCAAAATCCAAGTATGTTCAAAACCTAACCGGTTGAAGTTTCAGCTGGATGGATATTACACATTTTGAGAAAACAGTGAAAACCAATGCACAACCTTTTGATCATGAAATACAATTTTGTCGAAGCGCTCTTCATTCCAACTGGCAGTCAATTGACCGATTGTTTGAAATCACCTGCATTTCTTGGTTTATTTTAAATAACAGCAAGCTGGACGGAATCATTTCACGGGGTGTTTAGTACCGTGCAGTTTATCTTTAATCCAAGTCGGCTTTTTGATCATCGGTAGGTTTCTTTTGGGATAGATGATCATCCTGTAGGCCTATACCTTTAAGTTCTTACTGTCTGTATATCCTAAATGCAGTTTGTGAATTCATCAGATATTTTGTGCAAAGTGTTGTGCAAATGTTTTAAGTTTCGGGAGTTCTGGAAATTCCAATGATTCCCAAGGCATCTTGCTCTTCCACTGTTTTTATATAACGATCTGCCCTTTTTAGAATTCTGAAGCCCCACCCACAACACGTAAATGTGTCATCACCGCTGCCACAATTCTCCAGTAAGCTTTATACTAAAAAGAAAACAAATACAGAATGTAATACAATCATTATGCTTTTTAAACAAACAATACTTCCACATCTTAGTAATTAAGTACCCATTCGACACCGCCTTCCCTTCCCAGCCGCCAAAACAAGGGCCGGAAAACTACATAGTTATGATATGATAGTCATAGTGTTTTTCCATTCCTTGGAATTCTTTCATACCTTGGAATTAGTACAAAGAAATACCGTGTACATTTTTCTATATATTTCAGAATTTTCGTTTGTCCATGTTTTTTGTTTAATTGTCATCATTCCCATTCAGCCTGTTTCGGCGGCGCGGCACATCACAATAGGGTGCAGACCAGTAAATCGGTCCGAAATTGCCTGCGCCGGCCAAATCACGATTTGCAAAATCTTCGGTATTTGAGCATGCTGTGGGCCATGAACTTGAGGGTTTGTTAAAAATATGGGTGGAAACCGTGCACAGGACTTGGAGCTTGCAGTTCTGTGTAATTTTGATGTAATTTGGACCCTAAAAGCGCTCTACTTTGCAATGGAGTGTAGGCATCGTTTTTCAAAATGGCGATGGGCTTCAGGACTATTTTCAGGGGTGATCGTCTTCAGATGGAAATTTCTCCTAAAAGTCATCAGTTGACCCCCCGTAAATTAACAGAAATTGAAAGATGATGAAATAAGCTTTAATTTGATGTGTGTCTCGAACACCTTGGAGAGTTGTGAGTATTTTTCCCGAATTTTTGAAGTGGGAGCATTTACCATTAGGGTCTATGGAAGTTTATTTACTGGTCTGCTACCATCACACCACACCCGCCTTCAAGAGATCTGGCCGTTGTAGGCGCCCTTTCTCACTGCAAAAAGCTCACTGCATTTTTTTACATGCACAGTATATATGATGCGGGAACACTCTGGCTAGGCTAGGCTGCGCTGCTACATGCATGCTGTAGTGGTAGTAGGCCGATGTATTGTACGTATTTCTACGAGATCTGATGCAAGTGAAGAAAGCCTTGTCTTCTCGCTCAATTTCCCAACATTTAGGCTTCCTTTATTGAAGAGCAAAATGGGAAAAGGCACTCTCTAAGTCTAACACTACAGTTGACCACATGACTGTGACAGAAAGAATTTGAGACAAGACTGGTTGTTTTGCAGCGAATGCAGCACCGACGACAGTCATACGAGTGTAAGTATTTCGCATGGCGATAGTGTAGTGTGGGGCCCCTGTTTTGTTTTGATGAAATTAGAGTCAAAAATGTTTTTTTATTGCTCAAAAGTCACCCAAGGGCGGATCCAGAACACATTTTTTTGGGGGGGCCCAAAATTTTGTTGGTCCCCCCCAAAAAAAAATTGGATTCTAGATGCTCTGTGGACTGTGCGATCTGAGGCGAATTCTGACCACTTTAACCAATTTTTTTTTGAGGGAAAAGACGGTGGTGTACTCATTGCCTGCCTTTATTTGCGATGTCACATAAAAAATAAAAAAAATTGGTTTCGTTTTTTTTTTGGGGGGGGGGAGGGGCCATGGCCCCCTAGTTTGGCCCCCCCCCCTGGATCCGCCCTTGAAGTCACCTTTACAATCAAAAGCAGACTTTTCTCAATTCTACTGACGCCCGTTTTGCAATTTTGAACAGTTTCTTGGGGTATCCTCGATCCTCCTATTTCTGCGCAGATATGGCTTTGCAACCAAGTACTAGTAGCTTAAAAATAGCGGCACAATTGCAGAATACCCCCCCACTCAATCTATCCACCTCGTAGCCAGCTACGGAGTCACGGGTGATTGACCTCAATAAACCTTCTCAGCGCTACTTAATGTACTATGCGTCATGCTCCACTGCACTCCCACTCCGTATCCGCGTAGCCGCCAACAGGGTAGTTGGTTTGGACTTAGAATTTTTTCAGCAACTCCCATTCCTTTTGTGTTGCGTCATGCTCCACTGCACTCCCACTCCGTATCCTCGTAGCCGCCAACAGGGTAGTTGGTTTGGACTTAAACATTTTTCAGCAACTCCCATTCCTTTTGTGTTGCTTCGTTCTCAAATAATGGACCCCCACTCAGTATCCGCGTAGCTGGCATGGACTTGAATTGTTTCTTTTCCAGTGATTCCAACCTCGTAGCCAGAGAATTTAGGGGTGTATTTCCGAGTGGCGGGGTATTCTGCAATTACTCCAAAATAGCAAAGCAACCACTCTTTTCCTCAACAAAACTTATATTGTTGGCTTACATGTACCATCATCCACCGTACAGATTAATAAAGCAAAATCTCTTTATTTGTGGCAGCAAGCGGGGAATTCCAAAGCGTGCAGTTTTGGCGTTGTAGAAAATAATCCTGCCTAATTCTGCGCAGGGGACGCTTCATGAAAAATACGTGCTGTCCGGGCCATGTAACTCAATAAAAACATTTTTTTTAATAACTTCGACTTGTTGGCTTTAGGAAAATATATTTTCTGAGCTTTTCAAACAAATTTTCTTTCTTTTTCCTTTCTTTTTTTCAATGCCAATACAAATTTCGTAATTTCAAGACTATTTTCAATATCCTATTTTTGAGATTTATACAAGGGCTTAAATTTACATAGGCCTATTTATATAAATTATACATTTTATACATATTTAACTATTATTAGATCCCAATGATATTGTTATTCTGATCATCCCAATCAATGGAGACAGTTTTTAAGATGTCGGATTTTAAAACTTATAACCCAAAAAATTCCCAAAAATATAAGAATTGTGTCTTTTTAGTTGCACCGTAATTTTTACACCCTTCTAGAAACTGCAAATTATTATCTATGACATCTTAACTATAATACTGACGATATTGGAGACCAAGAAAGGTCACCTTTTGGTCATATCTTCGACTTCTGCAGGCCTGGAAGCATCTGCCTGCATTTGTACATGTACTTTTGTAAAAAGCCGATGTTTTTCATACTGCGCCTGAATTCCCGGTAAAGCCTTCAATTTCAATTTTTTTTTGGCTTCTGGTTAACCTGAATCCCTAAAAAATCCTTTTTTTTAAATTGGAGTGAAAATGCAGGATTGAAAGTTACATGGCAAATGCGTTGGGTTGATTTCGACACACTGTGTGTCAGGTCTTGGCCGACCTTTGTGTTGTTTATGCTCAGCCGTGCATAAATTTAGTCCCTGATTATAATAACTTGACATCCTCCCGACTGCCCCTCCAGGATGTCACTGCCTCTACCTCAGCCTAGACATAGCCGGAGGATTTTGCAGGATTCAGGCAGTGGTCATCCCTCCATGTCCATGGACCATATTCAAGATTCAGAATTTGCAGGATTGAGGTCATATGCTATTTTTCCATGAGGCCAATTGGAGGATTTTGCAGGATTGAGGCTACATCCTAGCAAAAAGGCCTAGGGAGTTAGGGTTAAAGTTCGTGCATCAAAGCATACGATCCCAGTGAAAGTTTTTCATTTTTTAAAATGCATGCCTTGCAAAATATAACTTAGATGCGAGTGCCCAGAAATAGGAGCGTGTAGCTTTAGGAGGTCTGATGATAGAAATCACGATTTTCCTGCGCGGTTTTATTTTTGGGTTGCGTGGTGTCGCCGCGCTGTCATTGTCATTTTCCCCCCAAATTTCCCTCAAAAACTCAAAACCCTGCCCTCGATCTATGACATAGCTGTTTGTTGAGAATGTTGCCAACTAGATTGGTCAGTCTAATAATTTAAAGTGGATTTTGTTCCTTTAAAGGAACTGGGCCCTACACTACACGATCGCCGTACTATTAATCATGTGCAGTAGTTAAGGACCTAGTCCGAGTAACTTGGACCCAACTTATCGCCTTTTTAACATTCGGACATGGTCTGGCGATAGTAGTAGGGTCCAAGCTAATCCTTAAATGCCGAGCAACACAATTCTGTCATTGACCCAAAAACCCAACATTGCCTTACAAAAACATTAGATTTCACCCTCAAAACGGCCTCCAAATTACTAGATACGCCACCTGAGGTACAAGTAGACATCGATAATTAAGATGGTTGTACTGAAGTTTACTTACGATCCGGATGAAAAGTGAAATTTCCCGTTCGATTCTGAGAGCTCCCCCTCGCGATCTTGAACACGTTAAATTTCCGATTCGTGTTTGAATTGCTATCGCGATGTGGTCTTCATTCCCAGCGTACATTCGATGGTCCCCGTATCCCGAGTGCGATTCCGTTACCGAGTGCGCGCGATGCATCGATTATGATAATGAGTAGACTGGATTGCATTAGTATACACAAGTGCGTTTCAAACGATAATAGGGAGTCGGGAACTAGGGCAGATTTTATGGACGGAAAGCAGTTCAAGCTAGTTCCCGACTCCCTATTATCGTTGCACTTGTGTTTTCAAACGTTCTCCAGTCTATCATTATCATAATCGATGGATCAGAGCGCTCGGTAACGGAATCGCACTCGGGATACGGCGACCATCGAATGAACGCTGGGCATGCAGACCACATTGCATCGTTCAAACATTAACATGAGTTGGAAATTTAACATGTTCACAATCGCGAGGGGAGCTCTTGGAATTGAACGGGAAATTTCATTTTTCATCCGGATCGTAAGAACACTTCAGTACAACCATCTTAATCATCGATGTCTACTTGTACCTCAGGTGGCGTATCTAGTAATTTGGAGGCCGTTTTGAGGGTGAAATCTAATGTTTTTGTTGGGCATTAGCTTGGACCCTACTATCGCCAGACCATGTCCAAATGTTAAAAAGGCGATAAGTTGGGTCCAAGTTACTCGGACTAGGTCCTAAACTACTTGATTATTAGGTAAAATGATGACAACGCCTGAACTAGTTGTGACTCGCTCGCATGAGTGTAGTCCCATAAATGTGACTGAAATACTGGACTACCTCCGTATTTACAGTCACACATTGTACATATAGTCTATGCATGGATACTCCCGTTGCTAGGGGCGCAGTGCGGTCCCATATTCAACTTGCTGTCACAAAGTTATTTGAAGTCTTTACGAAAGAAAATTTGCACAAAAGACAAAAGGTATAAAAATGTTTTATTTACACAAGTTTCAGCCATATGTGCCACCTAATACGAACATTACAGTACTTTGAAAACCCTGCGAATCAGCGTTGTCTAGGCCGTGTGTGGGGGACGTTCAGCGGGCCTACTAGCACTACTAATAAAAATTACAAAAACCTAGAGTTAATCTAAATAAAAAAGACTGCTTGGGGCTGCAAAAGTCATTTTTGGAAAATTTGACAATCATTTGCAAAAGTAAAAAAGGGATGTGTCCAATACACGACTACATCAGTAAACAGGTAAAGGTATGTGTTACATTGGATGTTGAGACAGAGATGTAAACCTACTCAACAAGTACTATAAGCATACCTGTAGTTGGGCCGGCCATGTCTGAATGTTGCTTTTATGAGATTTTCTAAGTCATTAATTGCAAGTAAAAAATGGACCTCATTGATTTTGGTAACCATTGGTAACCAAAACAATTGACTACATGTTGGGCTATCTAGTGATCTTCCAATTCCAGATCCACTGATCGTGCCAAAACATTGACATTGTCAGCCACAGCAGGTACACTGTATATTGAAAAAACATGAATTCTAGGGTGATCAGTAAAAAATACATTGTCCAAGTGAACAGGACCCAAATAATCGCCTTATTCTTTTAAATTTAACAAACAAATATTTTTACCCCCCAAAAATAAGGCGAGACTTCCGTGTTTTAACCCTAACCCTTCCTTAATCCTTCAAGATCCTCCAGACTAAATGGGAGAAAAAAGTGGCAGTGATTTTGGAGGATGCATTGCATCAAGTTCTTAGGCTGTACCCTGCATTGGTTATGTTCAGCCATGCATTATTGAGCCCTGCATTGTGCTTGATATCATCCGCACTGCTTCTGAATGTCGTCGGCATTGCCCAACCCATTTATAGTGATTGTTGGAAAAAACTTTGAAGAATTCAGCCAGTGGTTACCCCTCCACTGAACAAATTCAGGGGAAAAAAACCAATGAGTTTGGAGGATTGAGGCTGAATGCATGATGGTAATTGGAGGATAATTGCAGGATTGAGGATGGTTCTTAGCCATAGGGTCCTAGTGGGTTAGGGTTACAGGTCAAGACACACACTAAAGGGAGCAGCAAATTGGGCAATTTTTATTAAGGTTTGCCCCAAACACTAAACAAGTAATACATGTAAAGTAGATGTAGGGCCACCAATTTTTCAAAAGTGTAAGCAGGAAAGGAATCAAGAAAATTGTCTTTTTGAAATGGGCTCCATAGTGTGTGTCTAAGAAAATACTTTAAATCAAATAATATCTTCTGTATATTTCAGTCCCATGCTTCATGCAATGTTTTGGGGGATTTTGTTCATTGAAATTCTTTAGCAAAATTGTTGAATGGAATATGTCCAATTATTTTAATGTATGTCGTATCAATGAATCAGGAAGTGGATTTCCTTGCAGTGTTATGGTTGAAACACATGAGTGGCCCTACAGCATGCTAGTTTAACAAAGACCGTTGAAATGTGGTATACAAGCAATTGTCCTTATTTTAAAATAAATAAATTTAATGAAACATATGTACATTTTGTAGACTATAAAATTTATGTCTTTGATGATTTACAGGGCGAGTAAAAAAAAACGAAACCCAAATGTCGGGACGATTGTTTTAGTGAAGTTCTGCACATGTAGCACTTTCAAAATCTAGGATATGAAAGTGTAATTCATTATAAGCTTTCTTTTAGTACAAGAATCATTCAAATCACTCATGTGCTTTTCAAGTTACGGAGTTTTAAACACAACCGCAGTTTTAAGGTTCTGTCCACGGATCACAAAAAGTTCAGTGTTCTTTTAGCAAAATGAAAACAAATCACATAAGAATGAGTGTGAATTGTTTTCAATTACCTGAAAGAACGCACACCGCATTTTTTTTAACTCACCCATCCTGAAAAAAAAATTCTATTTTTTTAGGGGCATGGTTGTGACAGATAGAGTTGAGACTGTACAATAAAAACCGGGGTTTTTTTTGTCTGTGAGGCCTACAATTAAAATACTCCATCAGGCTAGTAAAATCTTGCAGGATATGCCATTGCAGTGTACATGTACAATGTACATTGAAAATAAAAGGTGTATTTTGTGTATGTATTTTTTAATTGGTCAAGCAACATTTGACATTTTATGCCCTGAACTATTAAATGTCAAGTTCCCCCAACACAGTGCTATGTTCATACATGAACATACAGTATGCCTGCCCAATAAGAACAATATTTTCCAGTTGAACAAATCCCTAATACTGGGCACGTGCCTGCAACGTTGCTGCCACTGCAATGCAAGAACTACCGTACCTTACACAGCAACATGTAAGCCTTTCCACTGACCGACATGTTTATATTGGTATAAAGCCTTTTTTATACTGTTGAATGTTGCCTAGGCCCTGCGGACTTGCCTGGCTCAGAAATGATCTACTGATGGCAGCGAGAGACCTGATTTTGCCAAAGACTGGGATTTGTTTTGATTGAATATCAAATACCCGCCACTGGACATTTTAGGGTAGTGTGGAACGGCTGACATTTTGCAGCTTTCAAGACAAATAGAAATTCCCATCCAAGCTGAAAAACTCAGCGCTGGAAATCCCTGTGTTGTCGGCAGTCTATTGAAGAGAGGACATGATTTAGTTAACAGAGGAATTACAGTTAAATGTCAGGCAGAGAATTGTGTTAGTTATTCCATGTCAATATGTTTAATTGGAAAAGAAAATGAAGATTGAACAATTTCATTACTATTCATGAGTAGTATTTTCCTTATCATAATGTACAGCATGCCTATGTCTTGATTCTCAGGCTTTTGCTTTTTGGTGGCCTAGTATTAAAGTTGTACAATGTTGTAATTGACCACTAAGGACAATATACCAGTACTCAGTGGAGTAGGGGGGGGGGGAGGTACAGAGTGGGAGATTGCCAAGGGCTGGAGATTTTAAAACTGAAATCTGGATGCTGATTGGAGGAAAATCGAGACAGTGAAATCGGCCTGTCGGGGAAAAATTATGTGTCCGTCAGCAAATGTGCAGGGATGAAGAGCGCCGCACTTGCCTTTTGTCTGATAGTGTCCATGATGGTCCGCTTTTAACAGTGTCCCCTATCAAAAGATGGTGCAACCCCCCCCCCCAAAAAAAAGTATTGGTTAGATTTTTTTGGTAGGAAAACAGATTTTTTTTAACAGAATTCATAGATAGTAATTCAATAAGCAAATGCTAAAAAACACAGCAGAAAATATTTTAAAGGGTTTTGACATAAAAAGGTCGTTGAGAAGCGGATTGGGTAAGATAAATTGGACAATCTGAATGTGTTTCGTATGTACCTTTTTTTCTTAATTTTTAAACTTGGAAATAAGTTAGTGTAGAGTTGGGCCTTAAAAATAGGGTTGGTCAAGTAACTAGAAGGAGTGGTAATTTATTTGTTGCCTTACTATTCACTAAATAAAGTTTGTAACTCCACCTCTGTGAGCAGAAACTGTGTTAAAGGGAAGATATAACATTTGCAAACATCAAAAAATGAAATGATCAAATTATCACGAAATACCTTACTCAATTGTTAGGGCCAGGGAATGACAGTCTAAAACATCCTGTAAAATCGTGGCTCCTGGTGTGCTGAAATTTTCAAGAAAAACTGTATTTTTCCATTGTTGGTCGGCTGACCAGTGTTGGAAAAACTGGCTTTTTTATTCAAAAATTGCTCCCATTTTTTCATATTTAGTTAATCCGCATTTTCTTTGCAATAGATTACACACCTATGAAGGGGTA
Source organism: Patiria pectinifera (assembly GCA_029964075.1). Classification (NCBI taxonomy): domain Eukaryota; kingdom Metazoa; phylum Echinodermata; class Asteroidea; order Valvatida; family Asterinidae; genus Patiria; species Patiria pectinifera. The sequence continues at coordinate 9,300,668 of CM057139.1, read as the reverse complement.
CAAACCTGCTAGAGTGATTCTTTGACCTTACAATTCCCCAAAGTCTTTACGTTTCTCCGTTTCATCTTAAGTGGGGTCGGGGAACCAGACTACAAGAAAATGATTGGTTTTCTTGGTGTTTCCAGCATAAACAAGCCCAAAACGTGAAACAAGTCAGTTCAACAATATTTGCTATTTTAACATACTAATCTTCCAAATCCATTTATTTCTGAAAATTTCAGCAAAAGCAAATGTTGTACATTCCCTTTAACACATTAATAACCCTCCTATGTAAACACACATTATTTGCCAAGTTGTCTTTTCAGTCAAAATTAAGTGACTGTTTTGAACAGTTATGAGCTCCCAAAGTAAATAAAGCAGGATTTACCAGCTGTGACTGTTTATATGTAGCTTGATACGGCTTTGCTTTGACTATTGGTGATTGATAAGGCCAAAAAACACTTCTGCTTCCGATTACATGGCATTCAAAAATAAGGTAGGTTGGTAGGGAATTTTTTATTTTTTTTGGCCAATTTTGTTTGTGTAGGATCATATGGAGTCGTCTGCATGTAGTCAAGGGTAAAAGGTAGAAATTGATGGTTTTGGGTGTTTTTTTCTCATTTTTCCCCTAAAAATAAGGGTAGGGGCTGTCCGAATAGGGTAGGTAGGGAAACCGGAAGCAGAATTATTATTTTTTATTGGCCTAAGCCAGCTGTGCTTACCACTTGCCTATTTTGTCTGTTGACTGAATTTGACTAACTAGTCACAGTGCTTGCCTGAATATGATCTGACTGTTGGTGACTATAATCTGTGTGAAAGGCATGGCAGGGGAAGAGGATAGAATTGTTGACTGTCTGTGACTACTCAGCATTTCAGAGAGTAGGAGGGTTAATGAGTCATTTGGAATGTTTGATTTGCATTGCAGATTTTAGCCACTTCTTACCAGTGAGGTGTCTCATCTTGCAATGATGAGTTCGTCTCTCATCAAGCCCCTGGCTGCAGGCCTAGCTATCCCTGGTCTCTACCTGATGTATAAATTCCATGAATACAGAGAGAAAGAAAGAAAACGAGAACGCTGGAGATTTACAGAGCGAGAACTACAAACACTCAATCGAAAAATTGTGAGTACATTATATTTTCCTTGTGGTCCATCAAGTGCAGTGCAGTTGTTACGCCCCCAACTATCTAGGCTATAGCAATGGTCCCAGCTATAGTTGGGCCAGTCCTAAAATTGGGCTGTCCCAACTGGGACGGAGTAGTTGGGAGATCTTTACTATAGTTTGGGCGTAACACAGCAGGAGGGAAGTGAGAGTGGATGTTTATGGGGCATGTTGATAAAGGGGCGTAATGCGCAAGTTATATGCTTTAGATAGAGTCAGGACCCGCAAGCATGAGTGTTTATAAATCAGACTTATGTCTATTGAGAGAAGTGTTTTCTTAAATGAGAAAATACGGTAGTAGGGAAAAACACAACACGCAAATTCCAGCTACCGGTAGGGAAAAAGGTCAACTACAGTCATGACAGTGAGGAGAATTGATCACTGAAACATTGAGCGGAAATAATTCATCTCTCAATAAACGACAATGTACATGTACTTGTATGTAGCAAGACATTCTTGTTATTCACATAAAATGTCACATTCTTTGCAACTTAACAGACGTGTCAATTACTGGATTGTTCCAGATATATGGTAGTGAAAGTCAGACTTTATTGAGTTACTGTTTGGGTACTGAGAAAATTCAAAACGATTTGTCATTCAATACATAGAATTATTGCTTTCTTCTAACATTGTGTCTAAAATGACAATATTCCAGAAAGGACAATTGACTTTAGTTTGGTACATTTGTACAAGCACCAGTCTGGTCTTTATTTTCTTTTTTGGAAATAAAACTTAAGTGATTCGCTTATTACAGTCAGCCGTCATTACAAAGACAAAAGAATAATTCACACAGTTTCATAAACAAAAATCATCATCATGTACATATAATTGAAAGTAAATAACTAAACCTAAAAGTGACACCTCTCTCATGAAGCCACAGATGTGCAATTTCTGATAAAAGCGTTGCCAACCATGTTATTGCTTGCAATTTATGCAAACTGTGCCCACCAATGCAAAATGGAGCTTACCGTATGTAAATTTGGTCCATAGCAAATGATCATATCGTACAGGTGGGAGGTTTCATTCAATATCCTTACTTTGCAGGAATTTCTGGGCAAAACTGTTCATATTCAAGCAAGACATTAATACACATATGCCTATTTAGAATACATGTAAATGTCCAATTTCATATTAATGAATGAAGACAATAAACATTTATGTGTAAATGTACTGTCAATGTACTGCATACTGTTTAATGCCTTGTGAGGCATCTGAGCTGAATTTACCACAGCCATAAAAAAATATGGAAAAATGCGGGTAAATTTAGAGTTGATGATGTTGATTAATATTCTTCATACACAGTATGTGTGTACAGTGTAAGTAATTTATGCACATAGTACCGGTATTGTCATGTATGCATGATTCAGTATGAGCATTGATTACGAACTACAATGTATATTGATCCATACATGTACATGTTAGTATGTGTCATCATTCCTTCATCATGTTCATATGCCAAACAGTCAAGCTTTTTAAAAAATATCTCCATTGAATATCATTATAGTTTACTGAATTTGATGATATAATATATAATCAATGCTTGGATGGGTGCTGGGCATTGTACAGTTATGTTTGTTGCATTGTGTAAATATGGTTAACATGTCAACAAACAGCACACAAACATTTTAAGTTTTCGAGTGGGGAAACAAATTGTGGTGTTTTTTTTAAGTGGAAAAACCTGAATGATAATCTTTTTTTCACAGAAAAAAGGCAAAGGGAGTAGGCCTATAGTTTTGTAAACCAAGCATGTATTTTGACTCAAGGTGTATCAACATTCAATTTCAGATTGCATATATTGCTTTTACATTTTGGAATATAAATTGTAGAAGCAGAAATGCACGTGTACATGTACATGTTGAGTTTTCTCACATCTCTTGTGATTTTTGTGTGTGTGAATTTATAGCAACAACTATTAAAGAAGTTGGAAAAGTATGAAGCAACTGAACCGGTATCTTCCAAGGATGAAGAGGTAAGATATACAGTGTAACCAACATGACATCTCACTACAAGCATTACTGCTTTTTGACTAATGAAAAGACACTTTTTTGTCTTCTACCATATTTTAATTGGTTTCTTTTATAGTATATTTGGACTTTGTTCAGACAACTGCTTTCAAGTGATCTTCCTGTATATGTTTTCAACTTTGGATCAAGAAAATTGGATCCCAGTATTAAAGTAGGATTGCAGACAGTACTCCGTTCTGTTTTGATGAGTGGAAGTTTGACTAAAATATCCATCAGGACTATTATTAATCTCCAGTGACATGCTTTAACCTAACCCATGGAGGGATAACCTGTGGTTGCCAAGGTGATGTGAATTACCTTGTCCTAAAATATGGGATTAGGATTGGCTCCAAGATAACGATCTGCCCCTGTGGTGATGGTAGGAGAGGCAGTGGTCCGTGAAAGACCCATGAAATGCAACTGACGTGCCATTTCCTACTCTAAATTAATTATGTTGATCTGTACACGCATTTCCCCTCATATTCATCTGGTGGCGGGCAGTCTTATAGTTCTGTGTGTAGGTGGCCCTTCATACACACTCCTTCAGCCATGTTAACCTTGCAAGCAATGAACATTCTTAGTCATGTATTTCATACACATGTCACAGACATGGTGAAAACTGAATGCACTTGACTGTTCCTGTGTCCTTAGAACATAATCATGATATGATATGTGCATGAGGTGGTAGCCAGACATACATGACATAATGTGAGTGTTGCGTTTTTATATTGCATGTTACAATGTACATGTACATCTACATGTGTACATGGTGTTCCACTCATAAGTGTTGAACTGGACCTATTGCAGTTTGTACAATAATCACAGTACTGGTGTAAAATAACGAACTTCAGATTAAGCATGAACAGTCCATTATGTTTTTAAAATTTTGAATTGATTTTTTTTCTGATAATTAAAGCAAAAGTTACTCACTTTTGAATGAAACAAAGTGCTCAAAAACACATAGTGCTTCAAAGTACATATTTGCAGTTGAACAACAATTCATTCCTAAGGCACGGTTTCTGCTATGTAGATTAGAATTCATAATGTATGGACCAGGAACCAGTCTATTTGCAAGGTGGATCTGTTTGTGTGCAAAAGGTTCCCAAAATAGCAGCTTCTTTGGAGGGTTGCAGACACCCGAAATTGAAAAAGTATTTTTTTATCCTGACACGTGAACATTTGCAAGGAGAGGAAAAAAAGCAAATTTGTTGGATCTTAAGCTCAGAATATGTGACTTAAATGGCATTTGACAAAATTTGCCTTTTTTGTTAATGTTCAGTCATTAAAGGCAGTGAAATCAGTGATTTACAGTAATATTCTTGGATTATTGTCATTAGACAGTAGGTTTGTATTCTGATATTTTCCCAAAGTTGGCTGGTAATCAATGTATTTTGGTTCAATGTCATATGACGTGAAGTCTTATGTCTGTCATAAACATGGATGTAATCACATTGGGTATGCTATGAGCCGGATAGATGGACTGATTGATTAGCACAGGTTGATTGCAAGGCAGCTGCATACTATGCAGAGAACTGAAGAGGCGACAGTGACCTTCATGCTACACCTGGTTATTTCACAAGATTATCCCATGCAAGCACTCACATACTCAAGTCTGTGCGTACCATACAGCAATGATACCGACTCTAACAATGTGTCACATGCTAGCTTAATGCTGTTATCTGCAATCAAGTCAGTGGGCAGGGATGAGCAAACCTGTCAAGTGCACACTTTTTGCAATTTGGTTTTAGTAGTTAAAAGTAGGCCTACTAATTGTATTTACAGTCCAAAATGTGTTAAAAGTTTTTTTCCGTCTAAATCACATGTTTGCTCAAGTACTAACTGTGAGATATGACAATACGGCAATTACAATAATTTTTAAATTATTTCTTAATTTATGTAGATTCAATATCATTTTATAATATTGGAGGAAGTTAAAGAATGAGTATAACAATTGTTGTATTTCATATTGTACATCACATGTGTGAAACAACTTCACTTCAAACAGGTTCCAAGGTTCTTACAATGAGGGATACAGTGTGTAAGTCTTGAAATGTGTGGAAATGTGCATTAAGATTGTAAGGTCAAGCAGTGACATGTGCTAATCACATTATAGGTGTTCTTGGGAGGGTGCCAGTCATGTGAATCGAAGTACTAGCAAGCTTGTTTGTTTCTATTTGCAGTGTGTGGTGTGTATGAGCAGTCAAGCTTCTATCTGTACTGAGCCGTGTGGTCATCAAGTCATTTGTCGACGTTGTTTTGTCAAGACAATTCAAATGGCTGTTTCACAACGAATACTCCCCCTACGATGTGTAGTATGTCGAGCAAAGATCACCCAGCTACAACAATCAACGCATTTTTCTGCTTCTTAGAAATGGTCTTCCTCTTCACATTGGCACGTAGCCATGTATATTGTACTTTGTACAGAAAATGTTATTTTTTTCCCCTTAATTTATTGTATCATGGTCGCACAGAAAAGTCTTTCATCAAATTTTTGAGTGGTTTTATGAACTTTTTTGAAGTATTTTTAGAACCTAGCAACTGTTCTTGAAATGAGAATAAACTTTGTGTAACCATTAGATTTAGAGCAAAATATTCTTGGAACATTTTTCTGGGGAAAATATCTTTCTTACAATGCATGTGGAAAAACAAAAAAGTAGTAGAGTACAATGTATATATACATAAAACTGTATTCATTACAAATGTACTGTGTAATTGTACAAAATTGTCAAAACTACGTATGTCGGCACATGTACCGATATATGATCTGCATAAATATAAGTATTCAAATAGCTTGTAGAAGAAACGGCTTTAGTTCAGAATTGTATAGGTAAGCATTCTGTTGCACCCATTCTTTCCAAGTCAATGGGTATGTGTCTTTAGGCCACTAGTTGCCTGCCTACCTTCCTGGTGAGATATAAACTCTTTCCTGCCAAGGATTGTAAGCACATTGCCTCTTGTGTATACATGTATGTGGTAGAAGTACAGAGAGCAATGCAAGATGTGATGAATGTAGACCCTTTCTGAGTTCAAGTAAGCATGCATGCATAATTACAAAAAAACCTTGGCAGTTGAATGATTTGTGTTAAGGCCAAAACAAAAAGTCTCCGGTTTGTGGTCTGCACGCCCACATGTTGCCGTAGCCATGAGCGTCTGCACAATTAAAAAGGTTTTTTTTTTTCAATGTAAGATGATGTCTCAAAACCGCCAAACTCACTAGTGTGGGTCGAGATAATAAGTGGTTGCAGAGTTCTCAAGCCTTATGGCCTTACTGAGGCAACCTCATGTATTTTTGAGAGTTTTAAGGGGATCGAAGCGTCATCTGCAACATCAGCCGACATTTGAAGAGAAAAAAAGTTGGGGGGAAAAAAAACATCGCTGCACCACTTTCGAGGCAAGCTCCATACCAGAAACCAGAAACTTTTTGGGGGAGGGGCCTAATGCAATAGTGGTACATGTACATGTATCAGCCACATTGTATCAAGGTCTACAAGGCAAAATTCCCCCCCCCCCAAAAAAAATGACTTTAATTTCCATGATACATGAAGATAGTGTGAACAAAGTTCAACATCTGATGTAACCCATGAACTGCTGAGGTGTGCAAATTAGTGCAAAGAAAGTAGTGATGTATGCAGTGTGAAACATTTTATCCACGAATATTAAGGTAAGAGAATAGCCTGGAGTTTTGTCTGGCTCAGGAATATATACACACTTTGAAAATATTGTGATCCATTTCTCCATAGTAGTGTTTGTGCACGTATGTATATCATGCATCCATTCAGTTTTTGTGTGGGCATTAATTAGGAAAAATGATTTGTACATATTCAAAAGTCATTTATGATAAACTATGACATAAAGCAATAAATTTATTAAATCAATTTTTAAACGGTTAATTTTTGTAAATAACAAAATTAATTGTTTACTGGCAGATGAGGAATAAGTCATTATTTGATTGAGAATGTGTGTAAAATAGTGGTATGATATGCCAGAATGTTCAGCTTATATATTGGAGTCAATATGGTGTCAATTGTGTTCTTCCATTGGTTCCATATATGGGTTATCTGCTATGCATATCTGCATGTTTACGTCACAGTACCATCCAACCATATTCCCTCCAAAAAAGTCCAGAAACCAAGACCAAGTCCTTTAATGTGTCAATGTGAGCTGCTCTATAAACAACCACCAAGTCTAAGGTTCATACAAAACTAGCTTGGCTAAACGTTTGGACAAGATCATTGGCTAGTCTTGCATCTCTTTTAGGGTCTTTTTTTCAAAATGTTGAAAACTTTTATTGCAGAAAGAATGTGTGGAAAATGGAAGAAACAAATAGGTGATTGGTGTCCACTTTGAATCTGAGCTGTTTGGGGCAGCATGAATTCTCAATTCTCAATTCTTTTTGGCCGGACTAAATTAAGTTGCAATTAAATCAAAAGACATTTTTTACAGACTTGGTCATGTGGTGTTAATTTAGGTACCTCACAGTTCTGCTTTTAAATGGGACCAGGTTGTTGCAAAATATTTTGGACTTGAACTGTCATGACTGTACATGTATGACAGTGATGTGCCCGTAAGTTGATATGTCAACCCCATTGCTATGCCCATGCTATTGACAATTGTTTGATCTGTCTGTGCCTTTATCCTATGACTAATATATCCTGATTTGGATGTACAAACTAAGGAATAGGTATTACATGCATGAATCTGTTTGGAGTGAGATTCTAAAAAAAATCTGAGTTATTAAGGATATTTCACTTCCTGTGTGGTAGAATATGATCATGTGATATAATTTAGGCAATAGGAGACCATTAAGGCACCTATGTTAGCTCAAGATGATTTCATTGTGCCTTTTGAATACTCTATCAAGATGGAATCATTGGCAACAGAAGCTCTAGATCAGTCTTCGTTCACACAACTGCAGTTAGTTAAGCTGTCCATGTTTTGGGGGTGGCACCCCCCCAAAAATGTATTTTCCAATTGAATTGCTGTTTGTGTAGCATGATTTATTTGGGGACTTTTCTATAAGACATCAAACATGTCAAAAGAAAATTGTGTGAAATTATGGAAAAATATTAGAAAATGGAAGTAACATAACATTTGCTATGAATGGGGTCTGTCTGTATTCTCTGTCCTGTGTTCTACAATGCAATCAAACCTGACTTTGCCTGCCAGTACCGTATACCTTCATTCATGAACATCTTCTCTGACATGTCCACAAGTTCATTGTCATGGTTTAAAATATTCCTATAGTCTTACATGAGCCATTAAGGCTTCACTGTTTGATGAAGGGGCAAGTCCAAGAATTAGCACGCTACATGTATTTCCCATATGTAACAAAAGTTTAAACCTCAAAGGCATTCACGGATTTCGGTGGTTTTTTTTACTCTACTGTTGGGCATCTGCAAGAATATCCACAAGAATGTTTATGTTATTATCTTTGCAACCATTATATAATGAAAGAAAACATGGTGTTACGTATTGGACTTACCCACAGTTTTGCAGTTCTGTATTTGTAAATCTGTCTTCTTTGAGCATGTGTGATTCTAAAAAGAAGCAGTTTCAGCACCATATAAATGGTGTTAATAATATTCCTGGCAATGTTGTCCTCAAGGTTCTTGTCATGTATTACAAGTACGTACATCACAAGTCCAGTCACAAGTAACAGTGGATGAACAATAACAAAGGAATGCCTTTGTAACAGTTCATTTGAATGGCTTGTGAGTTGACTTGGGACTGGAGGACTATGAGTGACTTGTGATCAGTCACAAGCACCTTGACTACAACCAAGCTAATTAGTGCACAACCATTCCAATCTCACATCTCATCATCTACAAAGTCTTTGTGAAGTTGTCATCATTAGAAATCCAAGTGAAAATTCAGAAATCTTCAACTGTTGACTGCTTTGAATTTCCCCGGGAATATATGCTGTTTGATTTTCAAACGAAAGTTCATTGTATTGCTTATTCTATGCATAATTTGTTGTTTATAAAATGGATGAAAAGCTACATTGTTGTATATTAAGTAGTAGTGTTGGAATGTACAGAGTAGAGAGTGATAGGACCAATTCACAATAGCACTTCACTTTATATAGACCAGGAGATACATTTGTATATCACGAGGTACATCATGTATATTTGTAGAAACAATGGTTCACTACCGGTACATTGTATTTCTTATTCACAGAGGTGTAATAAATAATTTAGTCACTGGACAGTGTGATCAGAAGAAATCTCAACATGTTTATTGATTTCATCTTTGCTGATTGTTATTTCATATTCCTCTTCCCTACAGGACACTAAGTGACTGCATAATATACATGTAGCCCCTGCAAATTGCTTACAAAGGAAAAACATACCTGCATCACTATTTAGCTAGCTTAAGAAGGCATATCAAAATAAAAACATTCAAAACAATTATTGCTTGTAAAAAAAAAATTAGAAATTACTTTTGAAAGCTGTTCTTTCTTCATGTTTCTTGTTTCATTTGTTGCTTGGGGCAGGCATATGATGCAATAACAAATTCTAGTTCCGTGGTTTTTGGCTTGAGTGCTGCATGTATGTCATATCGGCAATCACGTCCTAGTTTTGACGTCACAAATCCTGTTTTTCCAAGAATGGCCTGAAGGAGCCGATGGTGCTTGTTTTCATTTTTGTGGCTACAGACTTGAAAATTCCAGAAGAAATTTTAAGTTTATATTTAAGTAGGCATTACAAAGCTGAAATTGGGTATGTGACATTGTTTCTCGGTCTACTCCACAATATGAACCAATGTATCATACAATATTGTTCAGCTATCTGGAGTGAATATCATGTATGTATATATTTGAGCATAGTACATGTATATGCATGGCAAGTGACTCAAATACAGGGCGAGTCAAAAAAAGGGGAACCCAAACCCCCAAAATTACATTTCATATTTAAAAAAATATGTAGCACCAAACATCATAATGACTGGAAAGCCAATTTCATAAGCTGCTTATAGATGAAAAAATACTGAAATTGATAAATCCATTCAAAGAACATCACCATTGTAATGCAATGACCCCAAAACCTCTTTCGTCCAAAAATACGATTTCAAGAACCGTTGTCACAATTGTCTTCAAACATCACCAGCGATGAAACCTCAGTTAAAAATTTAAAAATATTCAACAAAGTCCTCTTAAAGGCCTGTCTTCGAAAAAAGTGGATTTGTTTGCCTAACTAAGGTTGTTAATAAAGATATTGTGTACTACAGTTGTTGACAGTTGTTGAAACAAGTATTCTGTGTCATTTTCTTTGTTGTTCCAAACAGTAAGAATACACAATAAAGTGCTTTTTATTTTTGACGAAACAGGTTTTAGGGTAGTTGAGTTTAAATGGTGATATTCTTTGAATGGATTGAGCAATTTCAGTAGCTTATGAAATTGGCTTTCCAGTCATTATTATTTTTGGTGCTTCATATTATTTTAAATATGAAATATAATTGTTGGGGTTTGGGTTCCGCCTTTTTTTACTCAGCCTGTATAACTGAGAGAAATAATATGAATGAGATTCATGTCATGTTTGACAAATTCAAGATAAGATGGTTTTGCACAAATTGTTTTGAATTAATTCTGCCATTTTGTCCATTTACCTGGGTTTTTTTAGGGGGGGGTTGGGGGGGGGGGGCAGAATATGGCCAACAGGACATGAAACAACTTTACAGTTACCATCAAATAAGTAGCAATTAGGTCATAACGCGGTTCTGATGCTCCTTGGCTGTCCTGAAAATTCTCAACTGTTGTAAGGTTTCATTTAATTTCTGTACAAAAAACACTGATGAATTAGTATATTACTTGTCCTCCATGAAAATATAATAAAAAGATATACTAAAGGATACATATAATGAATATAAATCTGCAGATGTACACGCACATGTAGGATGTAGTGTTCATGCATGAAACCCTATAGAAGCTGTTGCAAGCAGACAGTCTACAGTGTGCAGTGACTAACAAGACCAATCCAATCAAATTGTGTTAATTCAGTTTCATGTGGCATTATGGAACAGAAGGGGCTTCACCGCACAGAGACTGTTGCTGCAATTCCAATGTTGAAAACAAATTAATACACACGTCACTACATGTATTCAATTCAAATGATTTCTGAATATTCCTACTCCTAGTGAAATTGTTTGTACCCTTTGAATGAATTGTTTTAAGCAAATAAAATAAATATTGCAAAACAAGACAGCTGCTTGGCCAGTCTACTATGTGGCTTTAGCTGTCCCAGAAAGGATCAGCTTAGATCGTGACTTCATCTCAACCCAAGGTGTCTTATTATTTCTCTCAGTGGCAAAGACTGCTTTTCAAAACCTTTTCAAAATCTGGATATTTGATTCTAACAGTTCTATACTACTTGTAGTGATCATCTTTGATCATTCTATCATGGCTTACAATGTACTAACGCATCCTAACTATATCCCTCCCTCAAACCCCCTCCCCCCCCCAAAAAAAAAAAAAAATTACTGAGGTAATATTGGTTAAAAGTCAGTCGGATATTGCTTAAAAATGTTTTTTTTTTTTATTGTATTTACTAAAGTCTTAAATATAATAAATCTATTTTCTTTTCATGAAAATGTAGAGATAATGAACATGGACTAACAACTTTGTTTCCTGATTGACTAAATTACGATGATGAATATTGATTATTAGATATCCACTAACATTCAGATTAATTGAACAACCTTGTTGATCCAAAAGGCTCCTGAACACAATCGTGATGGATTCAAGGCTTGTGGCCGATTCATAAGCCATGTTGTGTACTCAACTGAGTTGTTATCAAGAATTAAGTCTGTCATCACAAGTCATCACAAGTCAATAACTGTCCAATCACAAGTCAATTACAAGACAATTACAAGACAATCCATGTCATATAGTCTCAAGCAACAAACCAAAGGTGTTGGAGATAAATGAACTGCTAGACAGGTTTTCATTGTTCATGCTGTTGTGTGACCTGTTTGTGAGTCAGTTGTAACTGATTGGATTCAAGCTCTTGTATGTAGTATCATGAAGTCTTTAATGAGACTAACATCAACAATAAAAACGAAAGTACGCTGAAGGTTAATTATTAGTATCAGCATTGTTTATTCTTTCAGATCATGACAGATTGCTTACAAAAATTCATTTAAAATACAGGCTTGATGTAATGGTTCTAAGCAAGTTTACAAGTCAACTAAGTCACAAGAACAAACCACCCTTTTGGGTCAACATTTTGTTTTTTGTTCACCAATCCCGAAATGTACTAATTGTGGTCAATCTAGATTCATCCATTGGTGTGTTGTACATGTACTCTGTATGTTTTCATAACACTTAAACATTATTTCATTTCACTTTAAAAACAAAATTTTTCATTCACTTTAAAAACAAAACTGCTGCCTTTGTACACACGTTTCTTTTTCAGACCCAACGCAGCAAACTAGCTTGTTTATGCTGTGCAGCTTTGCTTAAGTTCGATCCACATACATTAAAACAAACCTTAAAAAAATATTCTGCCATACTTTTGTTGAAATGTCCACAACTGTGGACATGAAGTTATAGAAATCGCTCACATTCTTATTTACAATCTGCTCGTATGTAAGAGGAGCAAACCTAGCTCTAGCTCTTTGAAGACAACACATCTTGCAGCAGATAAAACAGTGATCCATCATCCTGGCAAAACTACAAAGCTGCCGACACCATACTACTTCGTTCACAAGTACACAAGGAATAACAAAACAGTTGTATATTACAAGAAAAAACAACCCTATTAAACAAGTGTTTGTACATAATGCAGACTTGTACAGCAGTCCACTAACCCTCAGTAACGTGTCCAATGAACTGCTGGCAACAGGCAGATACTGCTGCATGCTAGCAGCATTATAGCTAGACTGAGTGGACAATATACATTGAGAAGAAATTGATAGTACAAAACTGAAGATGAGAAATTCATGAATAAGTTATAATTTCCCCCACTACATTACACTGCGACGACAAAATTATTTACCTAAATTAGAAGAAATAGAGCAATGCATATGAATGCTGAGCTGATGTGCCGCTTATCTCAAGTGGGCGCCATTTGGAGCTAATATATTGGCTATCTACATGCAAAATGTTAAGGCAAAATGTACTGATATACAGAAACCAACTATGCCAAATCCTACTGCTCCAGTAACCATGGTTACATGAAATCTATAATTCAAAACACACACATTACATCAAAGTACATGTAGCAACTGAAATACAGAAAAAAAATCATTGTCGACTTGTAACTCTACTGCAGTGCATCCATACAGGTGCTGTAGTTATGTGGGCCCATGTGCTTTAACAAATATAATAAACACACATTAAAGACGCTCTGAGAATCTGTTACAAAAATATTACCACTTAATAACTACCTAAATGGATGCACTAAATGATACAGTCCAACTGAAAATTACTAGTTGGTCAAAACTACCCCCCCCCCCCCCAAAAAAAAAAGGACTGTAATTTTGAAAAAGATATGAGGACATTCCATGGAAATTCCTGCATACTGCCAAAGGGCTGTAAACAAACCAAATACCAGCTTCCTTGGCATGTAAAGCACTGGAATCGCTCTGATATATACATGAATGTACTACTGGGAGTGTGGCATCAGCATTGCTTGTTGATAAACCCTGATGGCAAATCACAGGCAATCATCATCTTGATGATTGATTATATCCATATAATGTTCAGGACATCATCATCACTGCAACTTGACTGTTATGTCAAACTGAGTGGCAGCGCTGTATTATATACATGTACATGTACACCTTTTTTTGCAGAAGCTGAAGAATTGTGACATCAATGTCAAGTAGAAATAAGTCAAAGGTTACAATGTCCAATGTACAAAATAAAACAAGATGAAAGAATTTATCAATGTTGAATGACAATATTTAATTTGTGTAAAATAATGAATGACTTTATAAATTGATCTTCTATTCATATGTATGTCATTCACCAGTGGCTCTTCATTCGTATGATCAACATTTTGATAGTGACACTTGTTTTGCTTAAAATTAATTTGGTTTATTCCAAATCTTGTTTCTTACAATCATGGTAAATTGAAGCATGCTAGATATTTTCTATGACTCCTTACAATGTATTACTCAGAGCTAGACTGATATCGAACAGATTAAGGCGTGCAACCAAGTAACCAAACAAACAGGACATTGCAAGCTTTACAAGACTTTATACAGCGTTTTTCAATGTTTATAATGGCATAAGTGTGAAGTGAAAAACGAGGAAATCAGTTGCATGCCTGTCTATTACAGTTTGCATATCTTGATAGAATCTTGAAAATTAAAAAAAAAAATAAATAAAAAAAAATCAAAAAAAAAAATCAAACATACAAACTAACTTCGGCAAATTCTACTAAACATTAAATGTCATGGCCAGTGAAGTGTTTCTTCCTTCTGTAACTCAGAAAACTTTCCTGATGATCTGCTATTACAACCATGGATGCCACGCAGGATCCATGCGACATAGGTTGTCTGGACTGTTAGCTGCTACTAGTGACTAGACTGAGGGGCCAGGCATGGACGGCTACTATTACAACCATGGATGCCAGGCAGGATCCATATGACATAGGTTGTCTGGACTGTTAGCTGCTACTAGTGACTAGACTGAGGGGCCAGGCATGGACGGCTGCTATTACAACCATGGATGCCAGGCAGGATCCATGCGACATAGGTTGTCTGGACTGTTAGCTGCTACTAGTGACTAGACTGAGGGGCCAGGCATGGACGGCTGCTATTACAACCATGGATGCCACGCAGGATCCATGCGACATAGGTTGTCTGGACTGTTAGCTGCTACTAGTGACTAGACTGAGGGGCCAGGCATGGACGGCTACTATTACAACCATGGATGCCACGCAGGATCCATGCGACATAGGTTGTCTGGACTGTTAGCTGCTACTAGTAACTAGCCTACTAGGCCAGGCATGGACGGCTGCTATTACAACCATGGATGCCAGGCAGGATCCATGCGACATAGGTTGTCTGGACTGTTAGCTGCTACTAGTGACTAGACTGAGGGGCCAGGCATGGACGGCTACTATTACAACCATGGATGCCACGCAGGATCCATACGACATAGGTTGTCTGGACTGTTAGCTGCTACTAGTGACTAGACTGAGGGGCCAGGCATGGACGGCTACTATTACAACCATGGATGCCACGCAGGATCCATGCGACATAGGTTGTCTGGACTGTTAGCTGCTACTAGTGACTAGACTGAGGGGCCAGGCATGGACGGCTGCTATTACAACCATGGATGCCAGGCAGGATCCATGCGACATAGGTTGTCTGGACTGTTAGCTGCTACTAGTGACTAGACTGAGGGGCCAGGCATGGACGGCTACTATTACAACCATGGATGCCACGCAGGATCCATACGACATAGGTTGTCTGGACTGTTAGCTGCTGCAACTAACGTACTCACTTTACTCTCACCTCCTTCAAACTGGGCCAAGTCTGTAGTCAAAAACAAAAGGAAAATTAAAAATTGTTTCATTTCAAACAAGATGAGCCATACTCTGTGCATCAAATTGATAATCATATACAGTCGGCTCTTTTTTTACAAATTTGGTTAAATCAAAATTCTGGTTATCACAAAAATGTATCCTCAGTCTTGACCGAATTATGCGTACTCCTAGGAACACGGTCAATGAGAAGTTTCATTTTAGATATACATTTTTATCGACCAAGTTGCATGAAATATCATGGTCTATTACAGAAGTACTAATTAATTTAAAAATCTGATTGATAAAAACAAGAGTAGGATTTGATACTGATGTGCGAAGCAGCTGACAATACAGATTGACTAGGAGTACACTGCACAGCAAGTTGGACTGAAGACCACTGGTTGGCATGTGATTGATTCATGACATATATTGCACCTGACACTCATAATTCAATGTAAACCTCTCTGGTCAAACAACAGTCCAACTCAACACAAAACTCAGTCCTGTCCCCTACTGTACACTAGTCAAATCATCTTGTGTAAGTCTGAGTGGTGTTTGTCAATCCATGATTAACCATTGATCCTGCTTGAACTTGCTGACATGTTTATATCTTTGACAGCTGTTACAATGGAACTCAAGAGTTAAAGTTTAAGTGAAGGTCACATGTACATGACCAGCAAGATGTGCGAAGTCTGAATGCAAACCATGGTCATGTACTTACTCTGTAGTCTTGTCATGATGGCACTAGCAGCTTTATTGACAGTTGATATGAGTACTTCACTGTCCATGTTAGATGGTTGGGACCCAGGACCACTAGCGTCATCTTGCTTTTGCTATCAAGAAAACACAACAGATCCTCATCAACAAACACAAACCCAAGCATCTTGATGCTAGTCTTGACATCAAATAAAGGGAAGTCATCCGCAACTCGTATTTCAAACAGTACTTGGTTCAGCCTTTATTTAAAAGAAAGTAACATGGTCGTGTGAAATCATATGGTGTCATGTTATTTTAATAATCAACATGAACACTGTGAAAAAATTACAAGGCAGATGTTAGCACACTATGTACATACAGCCAACAGGCATGACTTATCATGTCATATCATATATACACAATCAAGTGTATGATTCATTCAGTTGGATCACAGGAAATCAAATCCTACCCATTACACAGGGCTTACTGGGGCATTCAATATAAATGGGACAAACCTGGTCATTTCATCAAAGTATCAGCTTAGACTTCAATCTTTAATGTAGAATGATGACATTGTGTACTGTTTCAAATAGTTTTTCCGTTGTCTATTTCCAAAGAGTAGACTGACCTTTTTGTCCCAGGCGATCATTTCATCTCTGAGGATGGCTCGTAGCAGTGATGGTGTCTGTAATGAAGGCTGTACAAAGCATCGAGCTGATGCTATCATACAAGCTGTCAGGACTCCATTGACTCCTACAGTAGTCAGAAACTCAGCTATGTTGGGTGTCAAACGGAATGGCACTGGACGATTGGCATCTAGCTCACCTGTCATGCACAATAGGTACATCAATTATGCCATCTATTTCAATGCAAATCTACTATTCAATTGCTGTGAAAAGGAGACAATCTGAATTATTGTACAGCCTCATGCCATGATATAGATATATGTAGATGAAGTATGCAGCTTTGTAATGGGCCTGATTCACGAGCCGGCCATATTTGATTGAGAGTGCGGCAAAATCTTCATTTTTGGAAGTTGTGTAGAGAAATGAAAGCAATGACGTTAGGAATTAATACCAGTCTGCTCTGATGAATAATTTAAAATTTGTGATTAAACATACTCTAATGTTTTCAGCCCCATTCAAAAAAAAAAAGGAAAGTGAGGCCATAGTGAATAAATAGTCTGGCACCATCCCATTCAACAGTTCACAATTTATGAAATACATTCAGGGAACTCGACAAAAATGGCCAACTTGTGCATAAGGCCCATGGTGTCACATGACAAGTCACATGACAAGTCACATGACAAGTAACAGGTGATTCACAGTTAGCAAAGAATGCCTATGTTACATTGCATTTGAATAGCATGTGACTTGACTTGAGATAGGATGACTGTATCCCGAGTGGCATTCAATAACAATACACAAACGCACGTTGCATTTCATGCTTCAGAGCTGTAAAGAGAACGATGGATGAGAAGGGATCCGCATAAACACTGCTGCCTTACACCCATGTAAGGAATGACAGTACGTGTCCTACCTGTAGCATCATCCATGTCAAATCTGAAGTAGAAGATGGAGAGAAGTCCCGAGTTTCTTTCCACTTGAATGATCTCAGGATTCAGACGTGTCAGATGCATGACAAACTCCACCAATCCTAGCAATGCTAGCTGGGTGGTGAACTGAAACATGCAGAAAGCAAACACAAGGTCATGTACATGTCTCTTCAAAGGGAGCCTCTTCAAGGTTACCTTGTTATTCCAACATTATGACCAATTCATTAGCTTGATAAAGCCTAAAGCCATGGACTTTCTTCCTAGAGGCCATCCTAAACTTGCCAGGTCTTGGACTTTGGCAAATTTGAGAGTGTTATGTGTACAGGTTTGGTAGCACAGACTTCAAGGAACCAAGTGGTGTGGGGTTAACAGTGGTTATTTGATCAATATAAACACTATTGTCATGACCCAAAAAACAGAGAAGAAATTGACAAGGATAAAGTTCAACAAAGGAAGGATGCACAACTAACAAAGGTTTCTGAATTCTGTATTTCAAATCAACAGAATAATGATGGCAACAAGGACTAAATGTTCAGTTGAGTAGGTTCATTGGGTAAATCGAGGACACACACGTGCAACATCATCGATGAATTGAAGACAGGAACCAAATTGAGGACGACCTCGATTAGAAAACGTGTACAAAACCAACGAGAGCTGTTGCAAAAAAGTTTTGAGTATAAACAAAGGAAAAGGGAAGAGGAACAATAGAACATCCTCGATTTACACCATAAACAAATCTGCATTCAATAGGGGACGTTGAACTAAAGAGGACAACAAGGTCCCCAATTCCCGAGAGGTCCCCTATTTGGATTCGTGTACAAAACATTATGCGAGGTCTTCCTAAAAGTTAAAGTACAAACAAAAGAGGGACAATAGGGGGTCCCCGATTGCAGGCAAATACATACTTGTGTGTGTGAGTTTGTTTCTGCATTCAATAGGGGACATTGAACAATAGAGGACAACAGGGTCCCCAATTCCCAGAATGTCCCCAATTTCCGATCGTGTAGAAAACATATGGGAGGTCTTCCTAAAAAGAGAGTACAAACAAAAGAGGGACAATAGGGGGTCCCCAATTGCAGGCAAATACACACTTGGGTGTGTGTGTGTGAATCTATAAATCTTGGCTTACTAATGCCACTTACCATCTTACGGAATGCAAAGTAGTCAGTAGCATCAGGGAATGTCTGCACCACCCATTCCTTCAGCATGCCTTTAGGTACTGTGTTAGTCTGTACTTCCTTCAAGACATCACGCAGTACCTGATGACTGGCCTGAGAGCCACGGGACTGCACCGTTGCTAAGCGCTCATAGTAACGATTGATTGGTGCATCATACTCTACCTGGTGCTTGGTACAACGCTATCAGAACAATAACAAAACAAAAGGTCAATGCTTCCAACAGCAATGCGCATTTATAGATCTTTTAACACTAATGTGTGGTGGGCCTGTGTAGATGACACCTCAAGTCAACTGCCCAGCAGTGCTGAATTGAACATGACGAGCATTCACACTCAACATGATTACCATGGCTGACAATTAGTAAGGGAATAAATATGTGTTCCGGAGGTATTATAACACTCTGTTTAAAACCGGTGTGAGTCTGGATGGGTGATAATTACCCAAGGCGAAGCCTCGGGTAATTATCACCCATCCAGACTCACACCGGTTTTAAACAGAGTGTTATAATACCTCCGGAACACATATTTATTCCCATTCATAAATACCTTTTTGGTCAAAAAACAAATCTTTTCGGTCCAAAAATCAAAACAAGTTAAAAACTAGATGTTGTTAACCATTTTGTTCAACAATTTTACTTCATGTTTTACGAAACACCCCTCTGACTATAATATGGAATGCCCCTCCACAATATCGTGCACAGTACTGCGTCATGACGCGCAAAACGCAGCTGGGCTGGTGTAGTCATGGTAGTGTGAATATCGGACTATGAAATAATGATTCACTGGTAGTATTGCACATGCATACGTGGAGAATTTGAACGTTCAACCAATGAAACGTAAAAGGCACCGGATTTCATGGGAGTCCAAATTTCATGTGACACTGGAAAAGTGTTTAAGACCAGCTAGCCATGTCTTTATCGTTCATTTAAGACCGGCCACGTGACGGGCTCTCGACAAATAGGAATGCGTAAACGGTCTTAGGTATTTATGAATGGTGATTATATGTGTCTGGTCCTGAGCAGGGGTGGTTTGGATACATGTAGACTGCCAGACCAATGTTAACACTATGCTGATGTGCTGCTAATGGATACGAGTTGAGCAAACATCCATGACTATCCAACAAAAAGACATTCTATCCGGGTTCCCAGCACTTTATGAAAACAAAATTACCTGCGTTTGCCTCAGATATTTTCATAATTCCATGAGGAATATTTTCACTTTTAACAAGTTTGCCCGAAAGTCAAGAGGTTGGGTAACACAGCCAATTGTTATTGGCTGGAGAGGTGTGTAATATTCACACTACGTTAACACTAAAAAGCTACCACGGCCAGCCAGTCAGTCAAACCACACAATCACAACATGGACACATGGCACAAGATGTACGTATGCCAAACTGGCAAAAACCTCTCCCTTGCCGTTCATTGTCAAATTCCCTGAGATTTCCCTGATTTCTGGTGTTTTCCCCTAATTCCATGACCCATCTCCAACTGAAAAAATGGAAACTCGTTTCAAGGTTTTTTGTAATTTCTAGAGTGGCTGGCAAGCCTGTCTATTCTTTGAATGGTCTTATTGTCAAGTTGAGCTACCCTGATGTATTTGACGATGCATCTTGTGGTTTGTTTGGCAATCCCATTTTGCCCTTTCATTGTGGGTTTGTGAATTCTTGGCTTTGTCTCTGTTGTCTGCTTCAGGCTGTAGCTTTGTGATTTTGGTTGCCTGACTGACGGACAGTAATACAATATTAATCCATGTTCTGCTTTAGAGACACCAAATCCTGGTGCCACGCATGAAGAGAGCGCTTTAGTTAGTGTATGATTTTTTATCAGGTTTGAACATAACATGATCCGTACCACTCTTGTTTCAGAGATGAAGATAAAGCCATAGAAGACCATGGGAGTTTCTCAAGCCCCCTGAGAGCAAGAACCCTGACAGCACGTCTATGTACCTGTTTGTAGATGTCTAGTCTCAAGCCCCCTGAGAGCAAGAACCCTGACAGCATGTCTATGTACCTGTTTGTAGATGTCTAGTAGAGATAATGACGATGGGGTATCTTCAATCAGTCTCATCTGAGGAGATACAGCCACCACCTTGGGAACTGTAAACTGTAGCTGCCTCTTGGCCGTCTCCTACAACAATCAATCAAGCGAAGACATTCACATGACAAGATTCAACCAGACCAAGGCTTCATACATACATTGAAGCATCATAATGTAACAATGACATGTGCAATGCAATGTCTGATATCTATGTATCCGTTTAGTGTTGCCGTGCATCAGCACTGTGTGGGATTTCACAAGACTAATTTGAGGACACACTGTGTGAGGGTACTGGTAGGTGCATGCGTATGGCACTGAATGGTATGACCATTTGCACAACTCAATGAGCAAAAAACCATAGATGGTCTGAAAACACCACAATGAAAACACCCAAGTGTGAACTCATTTGTCACTACTGCTACTACAGAGTCTAACAACCAGGCCAGCTAATGCCAACAGAAACAGCACGTAGCATGTGCTAGTCACATGTTTGTACGCACAGACAATTCTTTTTGGCTTAGTACTGAAGTGAGCACTACAATAAACAATTCGTGACTGGTTAATATTCATTCTTCTTGATTTCCAAGGCACACAAAAATTGACTGCCACTTGGTAGTGTCTTTAATTTAAAGTAACTGTTTTAATTTTGGAAAGGAAAACCAAAACTCCTTGCAACAAAAGACCCATAAAAATGACCCAGGCTGGTGTTAAGATCACAGTAAATTACCTGTCACTTTTGAACAAACAGGCAACGTCATATAAACTTGACTTATATCAACAAACAGATACAAGAAATGGAAATATAAAAAAACAAGTCAGAAATGTGTTGAGAGTGCACCTTTCTCTTGGCCAGGAAAATGTTGAGCATTCTGAGTAGCTGTAGTACACGTTCCTCTCGCCTAGATTCACCCATAGATGCGTCATTGACCACCAGGTAAGGATAGATCTGAAACCAAAGCAATAGGCCAGTCAGTAGGCAGATTATCATTACCAATACAGTAATAAAACAGCTAAAAAAGAACATTATTGATGTGCCAGTTACTTATCGCATGGTCTGAGCCCAATTCTACCCAGTTCTGAGCCCTATTACATGGCACTGCTAAACACACTGACTCTGCTACTAGAGACTCCATCTATTTTTAAGCAGTAAGCACAGCAAAGGCTAGTAAGCACAATGTTTCTGCTAACTGTTAAGCAGTGTTATGAATTTGGGCCCTGGTCAATGCTTTTGAAGTCTTAGGGTGAGGATTTTACTCATCTTTTTGAGCAAATAAAACAAACAAAATTTGTACAATATTCCATTGTAAAATTGAAAGTTGAAAGCAGTGGTTGAAAGCACTAGATAATCAATTAAGGAAGGAATGACTATAACTGTGTCGACCTACCTTGCCATTACTGCCTCTGATATACAGCCTTCTAGCTGCTGTGTTGTGTTTATGGACTATTTCTACCCTCGGCATGAAGCGAGCTATCTTGACACTGTAGTGACTGTGTCGTGGTGTCAAGTATTCACCAGGAAGCTCAACATCTGCTGTGCTGGAGGAGAAATTGCTCAGGAAACGGCAGTACTCTTCAATTAAGAAGAATCTAAACAAAACAAAATTAAACACCAAGAAATGAATGAATTCCAGTGAAAATTTAAAACAAATCACAAGTTCTTGCTGACATATTACCCTAACCCTCCGGGTTCTTTTGATCAGAAACCCTACCCACTGCAACAACATGCAAGAGTTGTCAAAGTGAGAAGCTTGTCCAGTGTAACAAGATCCGGTAAAGGCAACCGGCATGAGAGCAAACAGCCTCATGACAGAGCCTGCTAGCCATCATGGATCTCACAGTGACTTACTCCTATAGTCACAGAATTAGCACGTTATGCTGCTGGTGTTGACTACCCAAAGTAACAAGGTCACGCAGATTGGTACACCTGGTGCACTTGTTTTGTCTGGCAGGGTTTGGGTTCAAGAAATTAAACAGCAATAATTTTGTTCAAAATAAGAAGGTCAATGCAACCAAATCAATACAAATACGTTTAGCTTGCCCCATCCTCAGCAAATCAAATCAAATTATCATCTACCTCATTGTGCAAAACCAGACTACATTCACCTCAATGTAATATGATCTGACCTCAGCCACCCAACTTGGATCCAACTAATGATCCACGACCATGAAGTCTGAGTCAAACACTGAATTTTGTTCCCTGAATGCAGTCAGTCCCTCACAAGCGCTGTCACGCCATCTTGGTGGTACAGACTGCTAGCAACAGAATAAATCAAATCTAGTCTTAGGAACGTTGGCAGCTTGGACCAGAGGAATTTAAAGCATACCTGACATGCATGCTCTAGCTTCAACAGTGTGCAGGTGAGGTATGGTCAGAATATCTCGCCTCCCATTGCCAAAGTTCTCAAGACTAGATTGGACTGATTTTGTTGATAGCGCCCTCTACCACTGGGGCAGCTTGACTGGTTGCATTGGGAGAATCAATCCAAATTCAGTCTTGGGTCTAGACTAGTACCATGCAGTTGGACTCACTTTGGTAGCAGCTTAGATCTAGTCTCCATCACTTTGATCCATTTCTTCAGTTTAAAGATCAGGTTATGCAGCTTCATAGCACCAGGCAGTGAGAAGTCAAAGTCTGTTGTGAACTGTGGTTTTAACTTCTGGAAGACCGGATCCTGTGTGGTGGCTTGTACACGCTTGGCAAGAGACTCTGATGCTGCACTGGAGAATGTGGTAGCTACACTGCTGACATTCTCAATGCCTACACCAAAGGTAGTCACAAGTTTCTTGATGAAGCTGAGAGTGTGTGGAGTGACCTTAGCCTCAACAACTAGGGAGGAAGAATGGATGCAGGGTACGATGGTTAGACCTGTTCAAAAAAGGCAATTTCATTCACAAGACCGGGTTTGTCAAATTGAGCTTAAATAGATGCACACTAACTTGTCAATATTCAGTTATTTATCACATTAATCTAAAAAAAGGTCACCAATTAATTCCGAATTAAAATGAACAAGATGTATAAAGGGTCAATTTATTGACATCCTAGATTTGCTATATCATGCACATACTTCAGCAGTTAGAATACATTGGACATACGTATTTCTAAACAGAAATTCGATATATTTAGCACCTATTATTGTAAGTGAAGGAGTATTTGTTAAAATGAATGTCAACTGTCCATACTTTACCTGCTCCTCTGTTCTCAAAGGCAACAGCCTGACATTTAGCTAGTGCTAGTCGCAACTGTCTCAAAACTTCTTCATTCCAAGTCTCTCGAAACCAAACCATCTGCATACAGACATGATTCAACAGACAAACCTCATTCATTCAACAGCAGGTTTTGTTTAAATCTGTTGGGATAGGTACAGTACCCCTAAACTGATGGTCTTTTACACTGGGGTTGGCATACCTCCAGAAACTAAGTCCAACAGTGTGTGTGTACAATTTCCCATGTGGGTGTTGGAATTTGCCAGAATAGGTATGGTTCCTAGTATATTAGGCTGGGGAGTTAGGGTTAATATTTGAAATGTGTAGGAGGAACTACAAACAAAGTATGCCAAAGATCAACTATTGCAATAATACAACACGGCACTTGTGGGTCTTAAATGAAAGCCAAACTTTATTTCCACTGACTGCAAAGTCACTTGTAAATGTTTTGGTTCAGCACAACTAAGAGCAAGAGGTCAAAACATTTGCCAATTTGTTAACCAGTGAGAAAATCTGGTTTTGCAGCGCAGTGAGGCAAAGGCAACATTGAAGGGGTGGTTGACTTCTCTTTTTCAGGTGAACCTGAATCCATATGGACTGTTTTACGTTTCCCCCATTTTTGAGTCTATCAAACGTCTTTGAAACCTATTTTCATCCAGTTTTATTAGTTGACTTCTGGAGTTGTCCTTGGTCGTGCATTGATACTTGCGAAAATGCGCGCTATAAATCGTGTTATTGTTATTATTTATTATTGACTGTTCATTCACTGTAACATAACAGTGTGATTCTTAAATGCCCTCTCCTCAAAATATAGTTTTACAACTTTAAGCAGGACAAGTTCTTTTCAGAAGTAAATATCTTCTAAGCAGTAGTTATTACCACATGGTGTTACTGCAAACCGAAACGATAACTTAAATTTAATTGGCAGTCCAGATTTCCATTACTGAACTCAGTACCCAAAGTGTTATATACCATTGGAAAGCTGTTGTTCTGCACAATCCATACTTAAAAAATCTGACTTAAAGTTAATTTTGTTGTGTCGGATCACGTATGTACTTGTCAAACCAGTTTCAGCCAGTTTTCTTGGCATTGCATGGCAACTCAACCCTGTTGTAATATGGGAAGGGTAATATCTGATAGCAATCACTGAAGTGTCTTGGAGAGTCTGGTAGAGAAAAGATATAAAACACAGGGTAATATCTGATAGCAATCACTGAAGTGTCTTGGAGAGTCTGGTAGAGAAAAGATATAAAACACAGGGTAATATCTGATAGCAATCACTGAAGTGTCTTGGAGAGTCTGGTAGAGAAAAGATATAAAACACAGGGTAATATCTGATAGCAATCACTGAAGTGTCTTGGAGAGTCTGGTAAAGAAAATATTACAACACACAATGAGAACTGAGAGATGAGAAGTGAGTAATGAGAAGTGAGTGTACTAACCTGATCCACAATGCCTTCCAGTGATGAGAGTAGTATAGGATGTAAATCTCTCTGTACCTGCATGATACGACTGCATCTAACCATAGGTACAGAGGCTCTGATAGGACCAGGATTGGAGGCGGAGCTTGCTCCTAGCTGGGAGGAGGAGGAATGACCAGTTGTGCTGGTACTGGATCCATTGGTATCTGGGAAAGCAATCATGGCCACATATTCACACTACAGAGATCAGGATATGGATTTATACTTCTTAAGTTACTTAGTTACAAGCTGATCATCCCGTAGTGAACCTTAACTCCCTTGGCATATTGCCAGGAACCTAGCCTCCATCCACCAAATCCTCCACTCTGCAGTAAACCAATGGCACAGTCTTTGCACAGTTTAACTGTGTGTAATGTTCAAGCCCCATCCAGTCCCATGTGAAAGTGACTGGAATCTTCCTCCCTCAATCATCCCCCCTGACACCTGCAGCCGACTTCACAAAAAAAACGTGTGTAGCTTGCGCCATGCGTAAGAATTACGCAACAAATTTGTTGCGCAGCTGCGCAATAAACTTACAATCGATTTCACAAAACTTGGCGTAGCAGGACGAGGATAAAAACAACATTTACGACAGCTGTTTGTGTGTGAATTTGTTCGTTCATAAAACAGTCATTGGATCACCTCAGCCTGCCATTTTAAAAATTCTTTTGTCCGACTTTCTTCGGAATCTTTTGGCAACTCTGAAAATTACGTTACGAGTATAATAGAAACTCATTTACTTCAAACATAACGTAGTGAGTGTCTTGTATCAACCTTGATAAGTTGTGCAATAACATGCTCCATGACAGTCCCGATTTGATAGTAAAATAGGTCATTTTCAGACGCTACGCCATAACTTACACCACCTAAAATGATTGCGCAAGTTACGCTATAATTTATTGCGCAAGTTGTGGACTTACGCACTATCCGACTATCGTGAAATGTGTCACAAGTGAAATAAATTGTGGCGCAAGCAGAGTTGCGCCATTGCGTAAGGTTTCATGAATACAACTGCTGGAAGATTGTCAAGGATGTGAGAGGGTTGGAGTTATACCCGTGAAAATACTTTACTGTATCAGTGACTCTTTCACACAGTTGCTTATGTGATGATTCCTTGTCTGTTCTACACAAATATCAACATGGACCCAGTCATACGTGACATACATCACATGAAATTCTGGCAATTAACGTCTTTGGCAAATCCAATGAATTTGGGGTTAGCAAGTTTGTGTTCATCGGCAGCACCCTGTAGTGTAGCAGGTCACACAGTACTATTGGTATCCTACACAGAGTCTGTAGCAGTAACTTGTGTCATACCTGTTGAGGTTGTTGCAGTGGATGTGATAGTAGATATAGATGTCGTACTCGTTGACTGAGCTGTGGTAGATACTGCAGGGGTCTGTGTACTACCTTCTCCTGCCTTGCCTACAGAGGAGTTCCTACGCAGGCTTCCTATGTACTCGCCACTTTTAACTACGTTCACACACAAAAAAGTACAGAATTTACAGCTAGAAAGCACATCATTTTTTTTATATCAAACTATATCTGATAGATGTTAATATTAAAACTTTGATCAAAATATAAATGATCTTGATTATTGTTTGTTTATTAAAGTTGCATTTTCCATGTTATTTTCAAATTTCATCCCAAATATAGATTTCTTTTTCTAAATTGCTATTTTTCCATCAATACAATAGTTAATCAGTTCTTAATGAGACATCGACTGAAAAAATATCAGCCCATGTTAAAGTTGTTGAATTATTAAGTTACAATTTCAAATTGTAAAATGAGTAAAACAAAAACCGAACCCAAATGTTGGGACCATTGTTTTAGTGAGGTTCTGCATGAAGGGGTTTGCCCCGGTGTTTCTGGCAGTGGCTGCAATATGCGCCGCAGCACCTTGTAAACCCTTATAAGGTGCTACATAATGGGTCTCATATTTCTCATAAACTTTATTTACCTTTCTTTAATAATAGACATATCTCCAGCGCCTTGAGTACCTAATTGTTGGTAGATACGTGCGCTATATAAGACTCCGATATTATTATTATTATTATGTAACACTTTCAAAATCTAGGATATGAAAGCCCAATTGATATGCTTTCTTTTAGTACAAGAATCATTCAAATCACTCATGTACTTGTTAGGTTACGGACTTTTAAACACAACCAACGTTTTAAAGTTCTGTCCACGGATCACAAGAAGGTAAGTGTTCTTTCAGCAAAACATAAACACATCACATAGGGTGTGTGAATTGTTTTCGTTTTGCTGAAAGAACACACACTTTTTTGTGATCTGCGGACAGGACTTTAAAACGGTGGTTGTGTTTGAAATTCCGTAACTTGAAAAGTACATGAGTGATTTGAATGATTCTTGTACTAAAAAAAAGCTTATGAATTGGGCTTTCATATCCTAGATTTTGAAAGTGCTACATGCAGAACTTCACTTAAACAATAGTCGTGACATTTGGGTTTCGCCTTTTTTGACTCACCGTGTATATTGACACCCTTTTGCATTTCCATCAGGTCATCAAACATGAACTGTTGAAGTATTTCACGTGAACAGTTCCCAAACAATGAAATTTCACAATCTAATACCGTGTATAACAGCAATAATTGGTATAAGAGACATCACTACTATGACAGCAACTATTAGTACTTACATCTTTCCCGATGCTCTATCTTCAATGTCAGATAGAGTGTTCTGATTGGGAAGTACAGGGCTTGAGGATAGACTCTGCCAACATTCATGAGTACATTGATGATTAGATCTCCTTCTGAACCAACCAGACATGTCAGCAGCTGAGGTATCCTGTCCAAAAAAGCAATCAAAGAAGAATGTATTCATGACTACACACTCAGCTTATGAGACACAGAGATATCAGCTGTTTAATGATACCTGATACAAAATCTCTTTAACTTGTATAGCCTTTGACTGGTGTTTTCTGGATGCAACTTGGCATATAAATCACAGGCATGTCATTTCATCATTCATTCATTAGTTTCTTAAATTGGTGGGGGGGGGGGGGCAAATATAAACACTGGCTTTGTATGAATGTCCCAACATTCCACTTCATGAATGTACTTAAAGCTATAGTCCATCATTTGCAGCCATCCCAAAAGTAACTGGCGTAATTATTGTTGAAAAACATACTTGGTTGAAAGATAGTAAGGGGACTAAACTCCCTTTGAAATTATTCTTTCTGGCAAGCTGTCATTTGAAGTAATCAACGAAATAAGGCCTTTCCAACGGTGCGTCTTAAGACGCACCGTAGGAAATTTAAATTAGTAGTTCGTTTTGTTATTCAGCAAAGCGCGCGCAAGCATTGGCACGACACACACGTGCGCGCGGTTGCTATAATTCATCGGATCAGTGCGCGACATCGCGTATAGCTGCAATTCAAAACAATTCAAAACATGATTCAGCAACTTTTGATTTGAAATTGAGATCCTAGAAAGCCATTTTTCTCGAAATATACAGCTGAAGCTGAGGTGAAACTTCATCAGGTTAGTTGTTCAGCACCCTTCATTAGATTTTGAACACTTTTGTTGCTTCAAACGAACAAAATGCACAAATTACAAATGATGGACTATATCTTTAATGAAAACTCTCCAAATAAGGAAAAGGTTAGCATATATATTGCCCATTTTCAGCCGGACTGCCTCAGCTGACTGATGCATCCTATCAGACTCTAGAAAGTGATCATCTCAGTCGTGTATGAAGATAATCCTGATTTCTATGCACATTACACACACTGGAATAAGCTCAATATTGGCATAAATAATGAGATTGATATTGGTTATGAAATTTGCCCAGTCATTTATTCCTGCTGAGCATCCATATGGTATATTTATGAATTTTAACAAATTGCTTTCCCAAGAAATGAGTATGAAACTTATTGCCGTAATACTATGGTATTACACCAATGTGCTATGACATCTGATCCTATGTGTCGGCTCATCATATTCAGGGCATGCCAGTTTGAGCCAATGGGCTCGCAAATTGAAAAGATATATGCAATTAGAACAAATGTAATTGTTACCATGGCAACCACTGGATTGGTGGCACTCCCACGGAGTATTTGTCGACAGCTTCAGCCAGTGGGTGTGCGTTCTTATCGTCGTCGTAGGTCAGTAGCCACAAGACTTTGGCAAGATACTTGCGGGATTTGGTCTCATTCTGATGGCGACAAGCGTGCAGGAAGCACACAATGGCAGACACTCCCACCTGCGTTTGTCTGAGAGGGTTAACAAAACTCAGTATAATGCTCATGTCAAAGGAAAAGAGTAGAGTCAAAACTTGTCAAAAAGGTCTACCATGAAAAGGTCTACCATGAAAACACGTCTACCATGAAAACAGGTCTAGCATTAAAACAGGTCTACCATGAAGACACGTCTTCGATGAAAACAGGTCTATAATGAAACCAGGTCCACCATGAAACCAGGTCCACCATGAAAACAGGTCTACCATGAAAACAGGTCTACCATGAAAGCTGCAAAAAGTATGAGATTGGGAGCCCTGTCAATTTGTTAACACACATCTCATTAAAAATGTGCGAATATAAATTTGCAATCAGGACCGAATAGGGACTTGCAAGTTCAGAATCTAATTTCAGACATCAGCTTGAGCTTCTAGAAGAACATCAAGTATATGATAATAACGCTACCTGTCTTTGCAGTAGATTTGCTCCAGATAGTCTCCCCACAGAGCCCAAGCCTTGACTAGCGTGTCATGCATCTGAACTGCTGCTGAGAAGGCCTTGTTAGCTTCATCAGAACGGCTACAAAAATATACACAATACCAAAACAAATTTACTTATATTGAAAAAACTATTAACCCAAACCCTCCTTAACTGTTCAACATCAACCTGGCAGTGTTAGCAAATTGTGAAGGATTGAGGTAGGTATAGTCCAAGTACTTTTACATAAGAAGGCGTGGATGCCAGTATTGCAGTCGAGTCCTTTCACAAGTCACAAGTAACAGGATGAAGACCAAGGAATGCTTTTGTCACAGTTCACTGAAATAACCAGTGACTTGACTGGAGACTGAAGGAATTGGGATGGACTTGTGATGGATTTGACTACAACACTACTGGATGCCATGCAAATAAGGTGCCATGGAAAGATTTCAGGAGTCAGGAAGATATACTCAAACCATCATTCCTTTTGATGGTCCTCCATGCTCTGCATTGTTTCACACTTGAAGATTTGCGGAGGATTCAAGAAGGTCTCCAGACAAAATGCTTGATGAGTTAAGGTTAAACTATCTGATTTGTTTACATTCATCTTTAACCAGCAAACCACACTAATTCTTTGTTTACATTCATCTTAACCAGCAAACCACACTAAGTTTGGAATTACTTCCTTGACAACTAGACAAAACTGAGAGAAGAAATTTCAAACGTACAAACCAGAAAAAGGTAGTGGGAAAAAAAAATTGCCAAAATGACATATGAATACCCTCAAGCAACCTCCCTCCCAAAAAAACAACTCTTATTCACCTGCAAATTTGGTTATGAACTGCCATTTCTTCATCTAACTTTCGTGTCAACGAAAGAATAAATAAGAATTACTGTATCACATACAATCAGACCCAATGCTTGTCAACAATCACATACCTGCCAACTTGAGCCAGGAACATTCCCTTGAGAGCATAGAATTCAGCCGTCATCTCTCTAGTGAAGAACTTCAAATTAGTGGATTCAATCACCTCCAAGCCTTCCTGTAGTTCCTGCTTACCCATGGTGCTGGCCATTTGGAGGTAACATTTGACTTGTTGTCTGATCTTCTGAAAACAGTCTACAATAGGCACGCTGGGTATGGTGTGGATCCTGTACAGACACATATATCAGTCAATCAACCATATACTTGAAACTTGAACACTGAAGACTTCCTAATATCCATTTTGTCATGAGGGAATAAAGTATGTTTAAAAAAAGTACATTTGAAACCCGCTAGGGGTCTTGTCGTGGATAAAGGCCCGAGCCGAACGCATCCAGGCCCCCTTGTTTAAAACTGGCCAAACACATGTTTATTCCCATTCATAAATACCTTTCCATCAAAAATCAAAGCAAGTCAGAATTCACAATTTTCCAACCATTTCCCTCATGTGTTGTGAAACAACCCTCTGGCCATATCTATGGTACGTGCCTCACGCGTGTAATGCTACAAATCTCCTTTGATGGAGATTGGTGCACACGCAGAACGTATCGTGTGATGGGATGCAGAACACAGCAATGCAGGAGAAAGTGTTTAAAACCAGCCGGTGTTTTATCAGCTGTTTAAAACCACCCATGTGACAGGCTCTTGACCAATAAGAATGGGTAAACTTTCTTAGGTATTGATGAGTTTACATTAAACTTCTTATAATAATTGAGAAGTATCAATGTTACCTGCTGAGAGAGTCCAGCGCTGGTCCAATCAAATGATGCTTACGTGCCACTTTACCATAGTTGATAATAGACTGTGCAGAAGCATGGACTCCCAACATAGCGTGCTGCTGCTGCTGTAAACAAGCATCATGGTCAACTGATTAGCCTAATGCAATCTAGCCAACTGTGATGTCTACACAAAGCAATCTTCCTATCAGTATTAGAGTTGAGAGACAGGACTAGGTAATAACACTGTCCTCATGCTGTTAGTATCCTACAATGCCTACCATCCATAATGATCACAGCACAGATTTGTCTCTGAAACCAAGACAATCACACCAATAGGAACGTGCCATCAATATTCACCTCTTTAGCTAAAGCACTTCTTGAAGTCTGGTTACTTTCAAGGCCAGCGCGGCTCTTCTAATAGAAGGGAGAAACATTTACAATTCATCATGTCATACAGTTTGCATGTTTGAGCTGTTGTATATTGTTACACTGGGCAGGCTTCTCACTTTATCAAGTGTTGGACGTTGTCGTGTTTGGCAGGGTTTGTAGCCAAAATACCCTGGATGATTAGGATTGAAATATAAAATGAATCAATTCATTGGCATGCAAACGATGCCAATGTCTACATACCATGTCCTGTGTATTCAGGTTGTCATAGGCACTCACGATAGCCTGGTAATGATGCTGCCTCCACATAAAGATATCACTCCAATGAGTCAAGTCATCAGACACCATTGGAAGTCGATTCCTGACAAGGATTCAAATACAAATTTCATTTCAATTGGGCCAAGATGACAAAATGGTCACACAAAACAACTACCTATTTGCATAGGGCTTGATGGCCAATCAGAATTATATTGTAAGAATGAAAAACTGAGTTCCTACAGAAATGCCTAAGGATTTAGCATAGAACCAGCATCATGGATTTGCAGGACATTCTAGTTTGGTGTATTTTCTAACCTCCATGTCTTGACGATGGCCTTCATATCATGAAGACTCTGATTGCGTCCTAGGTTGGCTGGTTGTAGACCCTGGTGGATTTGAGATGCTTCATGTAGCTCTATGATACGTTGTGCAGCTTGTAGCAGAGGTGAGTGAGCTTGGGTCACATAATGAGGCAGACGACGCCATTCTTTGATAGCTTGACTGCTAGAACTCTCAACAAGACGCTCAATCTACGCACAAGACAAATGCAACACACAAGTAGAATGTAAAAGTGACTTGCACTGGCTCTGAAGCTTGTTGCTAGTGTTACTCAACTCAAATCAGTCACAGCTTTCTAATTATGGATATATAGTAAAATAGAGTAGATGAATAGCTAGGATCATCCATGTCATAGATTCCTTGTGAGTAGGCCTAGACTGTTTGTTTTCCATAATGATTATTATTATTACCAGTCACATTGCTGTGAATCTCCCAATCTGAACATGGATTAATCTGCAAGTCTACTTTAATAGAAAGCTCACCTGGAATCTGTTACTTGTGACAAAAACATGAACATGAATAAATACACATTTTGCATTCAACAATCGTTTTCTTTTGTACTCTCGTTAGCACTTTGAAAAAAAGCTGATAACTTTAGACAGCTCCTAAAGCCAGATTTTGATCAGAGGAATCTTTGTTTTGTCTTGTTAATGTTCAACATGTTTTATGTTTATCATGTATATTAAATCCAACTTAGTCATTTCTTTGTCAAGTTGCACATACATGTACATCAACTCTAGGTACTCCAATCGGATATTACCATGGATAGATTCTTCTCATCAGGATGGCAGATTGCTATGAAACCTCGATACAAGTTGACCTTCCAATTCATCTCACGTGGACAACTCTGCTCCACCTGCAATATTGGGATATATCAAGACGTCAGTATCCTGTCAGTCAGAGTGGAACATTCACAAGCCAACTTATTGAATCAAATACAAATGTACACTCTACCGTCACAACCATGCCAGCTAATATGCGGAAAAAACCAAGGTATTTACTACATACAACAAAGAGGGGAAAATGGCACCAGAAAAACCTTTAATCTAGACAAAATTCAATTCCGATTTGGACGCATTCTCTTGAACACAAATGTAAATAAAGTGTTGACTTTGTAATTGACTTGAAAAAGTGTCATATGAGTAATTGCAAGCACCAATTTCCTGATGTGATTTTTCCAATGTAACAGAAAATAGAGCAGAACTGCTCTCAATTTTGTGACATTACAAACACATATTTAAAGAAAATGAAACAATCTTTTCACTACAATTGAAGTACGGCAAGAGTAAAGCCTTCTCCATTTATAGTTTGTGCCTGAACAACAGATGGTACTTGACATCACTTGTGAGAAGTCCCGAGGAGACACATTGAGTGCATGCATTGTTTTGCATGCGTTAAGGCCCAAAGAAGGCTTGACTGATGTTATTCTGCATGTACACATGTCTTTGTACGAGTTCCTTGCACACGGTGGCTATGTGTTCTTGGTAACCACTAAGAGTGTGCTTATACATGGAGTACATATCCGAATGAAAGGACTGCATACTGACCTGAGCTAATGCCTCCTTCATTGCACTCCAGTTAGGCACTCTCCAAGCACTCTCCAGTACTAGATGAGGATTGGTTTGACCCTTAGCATTGCCATAGTCCATCAGTAGATCCCACTGACTCAGTTCCCGTGAGCAACGTACCCAATGCTGTTCCCATAGCTGATACTCAGAGAAGACGGCTGGTGCTGCAGGTCCTGCATTATGCTCTGCACGTGCCTTGGACATCACCTTCAAAGATCAAGCAGTGTTGTTGAATGCAATTTGCAGCCACACCAAAAAAAGTTGAACTAGCAAGTTATTGTGATAACCCTTACTTCGTTTAATGATAGTAATGATACTCCTTGTGAAGGGTTTTACTCTGCCATGCTATCATTTTGAAGAAAAACACAAAAGATGGTCATCATCACATGGAAATTCATGTGGTGGTTTCTTTAGATTGGTTCCCGATCCCTCTATGATCACTCTGCCTCTGAATATTTCTCTATATTATTGATTAGCCACTCAGTTACTGACATGTAAACTCAGTTGGAGACATGGTGTACACATTTCAAGCTACTCACCCCTTCATAAGCAGATTGAGCTTGCTCATAGAAACCTTGTTGCTCATAAGCTATTGCAGTAGCAGTTTCAGGAAACTTGCAACGTTTCTGCCACAGACCTGCCCACATGTCTTCCTCTTGTAATCTCTCGTAAATCTCAGATAGCGAGTCCAATGTTTCCTGTTGGATTTGGAAATCATTAAGATCTGAAAATCCACTCGTTCACTAAGCTTTCTGTATCGTGCATGAACAAATCAAGGTATGATGTGAGTTTACAATGACAGCATGTAAAGGATACTTGCCTGGTTGATGCACACTGTGCACTTGCTGTGTTTGAGAATTATTCTACTAGGATTGCAATGTCAGTCCCTGCAAGTTTGTTCATATAATGTACAAATATATGAGAGTACAAGGCAAGGGCATGCCTACTGCCCCTTCCCAGTAAGAGCCTTGTGAGGGTACCAGTGTATATAGCCAGGCAATACAAGTTTATTTCTTGTTTCAAACAGACTCAGGAGACAATTTCTACACTTCACGATTCACTATTGACTAAACACTGCATAGCTTTTGGAAGAATCTTACCTGTTGTGTGGTGGAAGCATTGTCTGGTTCATAGAAGTCATACACATTAAGTGTACGCGGTGGTCTGTGCTGAGTACTAAATCCACTCTCAATAGCACTCTGCTCCAACATGAGGGCTGAACGATGCCACAGATTGTGATTCCTGCCGAGATACTGTCAAGCAAATAAAACACTGCAAGTTACAATTGCAACAGGCCATTGGCTATATACTAAGATCAAACATAAAAGATCATTTACTTCAATCAACCACTCACAACTATGATTACGTACTTCTTATTTGAAGAAACAAATGTTTGAAAAGCTGACACATCCACGTACTTAGACTCATGGGTAATCTAGAGACCATCACTCTTCCCTTGTGCACAGGTTGTGCATGCGCATTCCAGGCTTCTGTCATCCTTTTAGTGTACATCTTCTCAATGCCTATGTGAACCTCAATTTTCAGAAAATGTGTCACATGCATGCGAGTATGGTGCCACCGATGCTATGGCCTCTACATGAGGTCACTGGATCTTGTTAATCACAATACATTTTATTGAGACAACAAAGTACAAGCATTAAATGGTCATAAATGTAATATGTGAGATTAATGGTTCCAACATAATATTGCTTAACAGTACGTCTAAACTCTGCCTACATACCTTGAGTATACACGGGCGAAGCATGACAGGTGGTACACACAAGGATATAGCTTCCACGAATGTATTGATAACACTAGGAGTTCCATCCTTCTGATAGAGGTGACTGCCACTACACAGAAATGGGCTCAATTCCTGAGCCAACAGCTGTACACAAATAAAACATACTTCGGATAGTTAAGAGTTGAAATATAATGGTAACATTGTCATTGTTAAGCCTGGTTCACACTCGGCGCGAAAGTGAAAGCAAATACGAACTTGTGACATAATGGGGAGTATTCGCACTGCGAATTCGTAAAAGTTAAACACCTTTCAACTCGATGAATTTCGCAGCGAATGCTTCATGACGTCAAATTCGCTTTGCATTCGCATTCGCATGAAGTATGAACCGGGCTTACCATGATATTTAAACTCATTGAACAAAAACAATTCCTGTGCACACACAACACTCACAACAAAACTGTAAATTATCGCATTGAAAACAGTTGCAGAAAGACAAACTATTTACATCCACACTGTAGATTTCTAATGATGTGCCGGTTAATGATGGCTAACTTACTGTTTGTTGTTTCTCATTCAGTATCTTCCACAGTCGACGGAAGAGATCTACCCAAAGCTGGTGTGTCATTTCTGTGTCACTGTGACAAAGCTGAGAAAGTGCCGTCAGGAAGTTAAAGGTCTGGAAATGAAAACAAAACGACATTAGTTTATTAATCAATCAGTATTTCAACAATCACACAGATTTATTGAGAGCTTATATTAGGAGGAAAGATGTCTCACCTGACAATCCACGGAACATTCTTTGACTTCAAATATTAATGTTTGTTTCCACAAGTTTATTTTATATAACGCAATTAAATTGTGTAAAATTAGATATATTAATGTAAAGAACAAGTACAGCATTCGCAGGAACTGTATTTGATTTTCAATATTTGATTACGGATGATAGTGGGAATTGTAATCCACAAATATAACCACACACTATT
Source organism: Patiria pectinifera (assembly GCA_029964075.1). Lineage (NCBI taxonomy): Eukaryota > Metazoa > Echinodermata > Asteroidea > Valvatida > Asterinidae > Patiria > Patiria pectinifera. Next base: position 9,263,270 of record CM057139.1, on the reverse strand, counting down.
GATTGTATTGAATATACAGTAACATCAGTATTAGTTATCTTACACCAGCATTTATATGATTGTTTTACCTTAGCATCTCGCAATGACTCAATGAACTTGATGTCTTTGCTGATGAGCATCTGCAACTGTTGCTTCAAGTCACTGCTCTTCTTGCTGCTAACTGAAGCTGCTCCTCCTGATGTACTTACTCCCTCTGGATGGCTCAACTCTATGTCTATTTCGATATCCTGTATGTACAAAACATACTAGGTGTTACTTGCATCAGAAAAAAACAGGACACTTATACATCACACAGTCTCCAAATTTCAAAAGTTTCTTTAGCTAAAACCCTTACATATTGTGACATGTGCCAGCCTCAACTATCCTAAATCATAAATATTTTGAAGTCATGTCTATTTGCTAATAGAGAGGTTTCACAAGTTAATGGATACAGTTAGCACGCTAAATAGGTCAGCACTTTGTGTGGTCTTGTGATGTCATACGCAACTCACTTTCCACTTCGCGTGTTCACAACACGGATATATCACACACTAGTGTGAAACGCGTAGTAAATTGACAATTTTTAATCTCATTTATGGTAATTTATTTAAGCATTATGATTTGATTAGAGGATGAATTGCAGAACATATGCGTGCCATTTGTCTGCGTTTAAAAAGCAGAATTAGCCGCAGATACGGGGCTTTCATTAGAAGCTCCCATTTGGGATTACTGCTTTTATAGGTAACGGTTCCAATAATCAAGCATATGTGTACGCGTACATGATGCAAAACAATAGAATGGTTAATGGTTAAAGATAGCTCACATATTCGTTCGAAAGTGAAATCTCTCCAATAACAAATTTTAGCAACACACTTTTACCAGAAATATTAAAATGGAACTATTGTGCGAAATCACTGAAGGAACAGGCCAACACTACCCAGTTTCGAAATGTTATTTCAGTCCCATACACAGTGTACGTTGTATTTGATTTGACTGAACATGTGCTTACTTCTTCCTTGTGAGATTCCATATCAATATCCATAGGTTCCTCTTTGATAGTGACAGCCAATGAGAAGGTCTTCTTGTCTTGACTATCTGCTAGGCCAATGACTGAGGATATGGATGGTAGCTGGGGTGTATTGGTGCAGCTCATTGACATCCCATTCACACTAACTGCCATGATTAACTGTAACAAACATTGGATCACAAAAAAAGATTCATTCATACATTCATTAGGCCAAAAAAAATAAGTCTCTGGTTTCTGGTATACGCACACGGTCGTAGCCATGCGGGCGTCTGCAAAATTAAAAAGTTTTTTTTCAATGTAAAGATGATGTCTCAAAATCGCCAAACTCACTGGTTTGACTGGAATCCTGCTGCTGCACAATTTTAGCGTGTTTTTAGATTGGGTTATGGTCGAGAATAAGCTTTATGTGCCCTCTCTGGACTCCCATATATTTGCACTAAGTTTAGTCGGGCACCATTTGCAGTCATCAGCCGACATTTGAAGCAAAAAAATCAGGTAAAAAAAAAAAAAAAGCCGCATCGCCGCACCACTTTTTGGGCAAGCTCCATACCAGAAACCGGAGACTTTTTTTTTTGGCCTTACCATATGTTGTGATTGTCCTAAAGAACAGACTGAGGGCAGATTTCTGGTTGCAACCACTGATCTTTACATATAGATCAGTGCTTTCAATGGGGTAGGTTACACTGCGGGCATACACCACAAGGTTTGTGCGCTTAGAAATTTGAGTGATTTTCCCCAAATACCGCATGATAACTCTGCCTTTTGACCAATCAATACATGAGTGGTTATGGTGTTATGGAGCTTGACCAGGACGTGGCCCTATAAACCTGTCATTCAATGGCACAAATTTGTGAATTTTTCCATCACTTAGTAACACAGGATGTGATGCTTCTCTTTCTGCTATCTGTTACTGTAGAAATCATAGGTTGGATCTTTATTTCATTAATTCGGGTGCGGCTTTTCAGATGTTCTATAATGTACCATATCACAAGTTTGTATACTTTTTGTGCTCTCTTAATACAGTTTATTACAGAGGATTGAGGTTACATGGAAAAAATTGCGTTACTGCTTTCGTAGGATGCACTTTGTCAAGGTCTTGGGCCGGACCTTGTGTTGTTTTTGCTCAGCCATGCATAAATATAGGCCTGGATTATGCTTGAAATCCTCCGTACTGCTCCAGGATGTCACTGGCCAAGCCTGAAGATATTGACAGTCACTGCCGCGGGATTTTGCAGGATTCAGGCAGTGGTCACTCCTCCACGGGCCATATTCAAGAAATAATGGAGGAATTTGCAGGATTGAGGCTATATGCTAGCAAAAAGGCCGAGGGAGTTAGGGTTAAGGGATGCAAACTATGACTTGGGAAACGTGCCCCAATGATTTTCAAAATTCAAATGACTACACCGAGTTATTATCTTTCTATTATTTGCTATGTGCAGACTGACGTCTGCTGCTATTGTGTACCTGTATACACTGTTTCAACCAGTAGTGAGTAGACATCGCTTCCCAGTTCTGTGATGCTGTAATGTACAACAGCCTGTCAAACAAACGTCTCTTTATGCTGCCATTGAATACCTGCAGATCAAGAATAGATTAACTTGTCAATGCAGTTAATCAAGTTATTACTAGTCCTTCAATGAATACAAATAGCAGCCAATTATATTTCACTGACAAAAATACTATTGCAACAATCCTATTTTTTGGCTACAATTTTTTTTCATTTTAAGTGATGTATGTGGAGTGATTTCACTTAGTTTGACTCCACCCTGTTACCAGTCTTCAAAGGTTTCAATGAATGTCTGGTGAGCTCCATCTTAGTTACATCTCCTGAGTATTTCATCATGTTTGTCTCACAACTTGGTAGAGATATTGACTGTTCTCTCCATGCATCAGTGTAAAACAGCCCTTGAACATTTCAGCTCTTATTATCCATGCGGCCAAACAAGCCAAAACTCAAAACATAGTTTAAAGTTCAATTACAGTCAATATATTCAATTGCCCCATTAACTGTACAAGCCATTTAATTTCACTGGTTGATAATGGAACAACAATGTCTCCCTTCGTTTTTTTTCTCTGTTACATTTGAGCAGGTTCCTTACCTCAAAGAATTTCTGGTGTATTTGTGGTTGTTGGCATCGTAGCCCAGCAAGGAAAGCTGGCTCTAGCTTAGATGTCAACTCACTGCCCATGAGTGACTCATCCCTGCCAATCAACAAAGAAGGAAACATACTTGAGATACAGATGAGCATCGCTCTCTGACAATAGAGTGATCATACTGTCCAAACCACTGAGCTTACTCTGTCTTCTTTTCAAAACCTTGCAAACTCACAAAAGAGATTTGCTGTCACATGGTGCAACTACATCATGAGCAGTCAGTGACATGGACAAGGCACAATGGTCTGCCAATGGTTAAAAAGTTTAATGGGGGTACTTATGATCAGTGTACTTCCTGAAATGTGCATATCAGATTTCTACGTATTGTTTTAATTCTTTCTCTGTAACTTCAAACACTCCTCTACATGCATATCTGTTCCCTTTGACCAGACCATTAAGAAGGCTCAGGGGAAAAAATCTAACTACAATTTGCCTGGTATTGCAGGTCCAAATTTGTCTTACCGATACACCCAGTTGACAAGTTCCAAGAAGTGAGCATTGAGATCTGCATCATCAGGGAATCTCTTCTCTACATACTGCATGAGCTTGACGAGTAAGACAGACTTCTCTCTAGGTGATGGTGATTGGTTCATCATCAGAGGTGTCTGATAGGATGCAATCGTCATACAGGATTAGTCAGTTAGTATTCTACAGGGACTGATGTCACAGTGCCGTTAAGCTCACCATTTACTGCTCAATCTTTATCATGGAGACTGTAAGCAGTAAGCCCAGTAAAGGCCACGCTAACTTCAGTAGTCCATGGGCCTGGATCCCAAATATCATCTGTTGGTACGATCCGAGGTGACAAAATCCAGTTGCTATTTTTTATTTGCTATACATGATTGATCAGACCTCCCAGCAGGCAGCATGTTTTTCTTATGCAGGCTGGTCAAGTCAGTTACTTTAATGCGCATGCATGTCACATGGTGAATTTTCTTTCTTAAATTATGTTTAATGAAGTCCTGTACTGAATTGTTCCCGTTTTCCCCCTCATTCTCTTAATTTTCTCATTTACTGCACATATTTCGTTGTTTGTTGAGTATTTTCTTAAACTCTTTCATGAACATGTGCTGACTTTGTAATAGTACCTTACTCACTGAAAATGCTTGTAGGATTATTTGAAAGCATTTGAATGAAAAATGAAAAAATTATGTCAAAAATATATGGAGTGCTCCAGGTACGACTCGTGAAATGGTATGGATGGTATGGTATGGATTTGAAACCTGACGGGAAACATGGTTCTTGTTTTCTTGGGCAAGACGCTTTACTACATTTGCCTCTCTCCACCCAGGAGGAAATGGGTACCTGTGATTGTAAGGGTAGAGTTCAGATTGTCCTGATCTTCAGCCTGGGCTTACCTTAGCTTTGACCCATTCCTCCACCATTTTCACCACTGTCTTCATGACCTTAGCATCTGGAGATTTCTCTATCAGTTGTGTCAAGACAACCTGAATGAAATTCCTTCTCATATCCGTACTCATCACACCGATACGATTCTTGACCAGATCTAAACTAATGATCAGGAGTTCTGATGCCACTGCAAGCCAAGAAACAAAGTGTTCATTGTTAGGTTGGTATGACAAATTACCTTCTGAATTCCTTCTGTTAATCACTGCCCATTTCAAAACCTTAGCTCTTTGCATACGGACCTAATCATCTGAATCATGTGACAAAATGCATCTGCTACTTGCTGTCCATTTCTTCTTGATTTCCCACAACGTGAATTACAACAAACTAAGTTCCAACTGTGCATTTTCCATATACAGTAAAATTTGGAAAATTGCCAAAATGTGACAATTCAACATTAATATCAGTATGAGAAGACAGAAAACTTGTAAGTTTGTCCTTGTTCTGCAGTCTGGATCGTGTCATCTTGGCATCAATTTGACCCAATTCATAACAAATTCAAAATGTCTGAGTATACTTTCCATCCATCACACAAGTCTCTTATAAACTGGTGTATAATTATGGTCTAATTGGCACAATTCATTTTGGTCACACTTCACGCAAATGCAAACTTGAAGCAAATTTGACGCCATGATAATTCTCGGCAACTTTTGCAGGAGTTAAATGTGTTCAACGTTTACAATTTCACAGTGCAAAAACTTGACATGTGAACCAACATTTTTATATTATTGTTTTTGAATCTTATGCATATGATGAATTCTGAACTTTCTAGACAAGTTTAAGCTAAAGTAAAGTTTCAAATATTTAATCTAGTGACATGTGCATGAGTGAATATTAAAGAGGTTGTGGAATGCTCGAAGACATTTCCGTCATTTTTTGGGTATATGTAGCCTAAGGTGTGATGAAAGAAGGTACTTGGTAGAATTTTTTTAGGAGTGCAGTTTTTTTTGCGTGCAATTTGTGTAAATGTAAGTAGGCCGTTGCGGGCAGCAAACAAACATAATAAATCGTGACGTAATAAACAGGACTCGTTACATGTCTGCTGCTGCTGCGTCTGTTCGTTGTGATTCACTGTGTTTTTGTTTGCTGCTGCAAAACACTGTTTAATTTATTGCACCATTTGGAACGAAACAGGCAAGACAGGACTTGAAAAACAGCTCTCAAAAGTACCTTTTGTGCTCATTTTATGACAGAAACAATAGTCGTTTTTATTTCATCACACCTTAGGCTACATATACCCGAAAAATGACGGAAATGTCTTCGAGCATTCCACAACCTCTTTAAACTAAAATAGATGTAGATGTTAGAGTCTGATCATACATGATGTAGACTCGGAGCTGCTAGGTGTTAGATGTTCTCTAGTCATCTTCTGTAGAGCTCTCATGAACACAGAGATCAAGCGATCGATGTAGGCAATGTTATTAGTACACGCTGCCTTGAGAATCATCAAAGTTCCAAACAGACTTGTCGTAGGAGTGCCACTCGCTGCTCTGAAATAAACAAAGAAAGTCAACCCAAATGTTATCACACTCATTTTTGATGTGTTTAGTATGCCACTGTTTCAGCAAACTATAATCCCAGTTTTGCTTTCACTTCTGCTAAACCCTTTCATTTAATACTCCAACAGGATTGGAGTCATTACCCCATGACAAAGCTCAACAGACACTGATTTCAGGAGGGAAATAGCCAACATTTTCAAATTTCATATACTGTGCTCGGCATCATTTCAGGATGCATGCGTCCAACACCATCAGAATTTCTACCGGTCCTGGGACAAATCCCACCAGCGAACATCTGCAGAGATGCTGCAACCCCATTGCCCCATCTACCGATCTCCGCATGGAGCACGGTCTAACTAACTTGGACCAGGAAACCAAACTATGGTTGAACCAATTGCAAGCTGACATCTGAACTGTCTACCCAACAAACGAAAGAAGATTTACTACAATATTAACTGTAAACAAAACAGTGATCCAAATAAAAACAAATGATGTGTCCTCTCTGTTAAAGCAGCTGCTTTCATTGTAAATTTTATTTTTCATGATCTTAGTCCATAGATTCAAAGACGTGTCAAATTCTATGGTAAGTTAACTTACTTCTCATATGCCGTCAGTCCTTCATAGATAACTTTGCCAACACTTGCATACAGGCACTCAAGTTCCTCATACTTGGAGGCCACATTGGATGTACCTGGAGGGCAAAGTACAACATTCAGCACAGGTATTGGAGGCAATATCTAAAAACCTAAAACATTGTGAATCTTGACATCAACTGTTGTATTTGGGAACAAACACTGAATACGGAGCACTGCCAAGAATCGTTTAGATCTATATTGTTTGTTACACAATTAATATCATGTTACCTCTGGGGAAATGTAATAGACTCCACCTAGTTGCACAAAGGTTTGTACCAAATTAACTCCATATCTGAAATACCTGACAGCAACACCTTAACACTTTTAAAATAAAAACTTTCCCCTAAATTTACATTCATCAAAGACATATTCTATATCCATGTAGGCCTAACCAGTCAACCCACATAATCAACCAATGAACCCATGTTATAAATCTGGCAATAGTATGAAATGCTGGAGGCAGCATGACCATTCATGTCACTGTGGTATTACACAGCCAATGAAGTCCATAGAAGACATCACAAAATAAGGAATGTTTGTCCGATTTCTGGAATTATGCTGGTTTAGCACATAAAACAAAAAATCAAGTGAATAGGCGGTAATAAGCCATGCTGTGCTGTTCAAAAATGCTCTAATAGTAGTAAGAAAACCAGGGGCAAAGTCCACCAATGCATGCAGATACAACCCAGTCATGGTTCCATGGCCACACACAGTAACCAGTCGCCAGATTGGTTACACAATAGCAACTTTCACGAATGACACGACGGTACTTACTTGACTCTGTAGGGAAGGTGTTCATGAGTTTGACTAGTAGAGCATGTACTGAGCGAATCACCTTAGTATTAGCACATGTCAGACATGCTGCTATGCCCCGCTGTAATGGCTTCAGACTAGTCAGTATCACTTGCTTGGTCTAAACACAAAGACAAGTACATTGGAATCATGAATATCAACCCATTGCAGGATTGCTTCCCCTTTGGGAGAAGAAAGAATTTTAAAGAACAGTTCATGCAGTATTTAGCACTACATCCTGCAGCTGATTTCACAAAACTTTGCGCAATGACGTAACTCTACTTGCGCAACAATTGATTGCGTAAATTGAGCAACATTTCAGTTCCATAAAAGTTACATAGTGCGTAAGTCAGCAAAAATTTCGGCGTATATTGCGCAGTCATTTTAGGCGGCGTAAGTTGTGGCATAGTGACTGAAAATGAACTATTTTACTAGCAAATCATGATCGTCATGGAGCATGTAATGGCACAACTCATCAAGGTTGATACAAGGCGCTCACAGCTTTGAGTTTGAGGTACATGAATTGCTATTGTACTCGTAACAGAATTTTTAGAGTAGCTGCACGTTTTCAAAGAAAATGGAATAAAATTTTCAAAAGGGCGGGCGGAGTTTATTCAAGAACTGTTTCCTGACCAAACGAAAGCATACACAAACAGCTGTTGAAAATGCTGTTATTATACTCGTCCAAGATATATAAATGGTTAGTTTCGTGAAATCAATCGTAAGTTTATTGCGCAGCTGTGCAACACATTTGTTGAGTAAGTCCTACGCAAGGCATAAGTTGCGCACTGTTTCATGAAATCGGCTGCTGTTGAGATTAGGATATTGTAATAGACATATCTGGGATGTATTGGAAGCCTATGGACAATGGCGGCCATTGACTGGACTGCACTCACTCCCCAAACTGACCATTTTCACATCATCAAAAAGTTGTATTTGATGAAAAGATGATGTACATGAAATAGATTACTTTGGATGGCAACAAATAATAATAGGTGTATTCATGTTATAATAAACATGAACAGATCTGCCCAGCAAACTATTGCCGAAAGGAACTTACCATGACTCCAAGGAGAAAGTTGAGCATATCCAGCCCAGCACAAATGTTACCATAGTTTGCTTGAGCTGGCTGATCCTATCAGGAAAAAAATAACATTCTGATCAATTTCACAGAAAATGGTTTAGACTTTTAATCAATAATTATTTATTAATCAGTTACAATAAACTACCAAGAGCATGATCATTCCATACCTATGGCTAATCATGGTTGAACTGACTTTTACTAACAGTAGACAATTATGGTGGGACAAGTCTAGTTGACCATTTGGAACCAGCCTATTCAGGTTGCTTGCATTGGTTATCAGTAGTACAATAGGGTGCCAGACACATGAAGTTATGTGATGATGTTTCACAATAGAATGATAAAGGATTACCACTTCTTTAATAAAAGTGCACAGGCACAAGATACATCACGAATCAACTTCAGGCTGATACATTGGCCTTGAGTAAATCTGCTCTTATTCTAATGGTAATTTACTGTGCTTAATTCAAATGTGCAACAACAACAACTTGGTGACAAATGGTTTTTGTTCAAATGGCAACCAAGTTAATTCACACTGCGTTGTTAATAGAACTATGGGCTCCTTACACAAGGACCCTCAACTACTGTGACAAAGACCCAGTAAATGTAATCTTCGGTGTACGTCTGGTACTCATGTAAAGACGATACGGGCTTGTGTATATATTCACAGAGAGATTGTCCTGCATACTTTGTAAACTGTGTCCCATACACTACAGCAGTCATGAGTGATCACCCAGGGGCAGTCCACAGACAACAAACTTACCACAGACAAGAAGAGTTTGTCCATAAAGTTGAGTCTGAGTTCACTACTTGGCCATACATCTGGTCTGAGTGCTATCTTCAGCAGTGCTATGCAGCGTCGTGATAGTAACTCTCCTGGGGATCCTGCACTTGTAGTACCTAGGTCATTGACTTGGCAGGCGACGCGTAACAGAAAGTTGACCACCGCATCGGAATATATCTTATCAATGGGCTTGCTAGCCTCAGAAGATATACTACGAACACTCTGTAGGCAATAAAATACACAATCCTCATGTTATGGTTTTCTCACAAATCAAATCTGACTTCTTGTGCTGTTTCTGGCCTACAATCCAACTGCATAGCTCTGAAGGCAGGGTCTAGAGTCTGTACAAATGACTTGTATCAAAATTTCTTTAAAAAACATCTAAAACCCACATATTTCCTAACTGCTTTGTTCAATTTTGAAAAAACACATTTACGTTACCTTGAAACACGTTACCTTGAAACACGTTTACCTTGAAACACATTTACCTTGAAACACAATTATCAAATTCCAGAAAACAAATCTCATCAACCACTAGACATAATCCAAAATGTTCTTTACTTCTCACTTGTGACCTTGACCTTTGACTTTCAGACGCATAAACTTATATCAAGTAATATCTCACAATTAGGGTAATCCAAATTTTCAAAATATATAAAGCAGATTACTTATAAAAGTAACCCAACAAAAGCCTAGATTGATGGTTTTGACAAGCAATAACAATGCCTCTGTAACCTTGTCGGACTGAAGAGTAAAACAATGAGTTGGTTTTTCTTAGAGTCAGGCTAATCATGACTGGTTACAGGGCTATACTCACAGTGCCTGAGGAATGGCGTACCCTCTTAGCATCAGGCACATGTTCACCAGAAGCAGGTCTCTTGATTCCACCTGGTGTAGTCACAGCAGTTTCATCCAATGGAGCGGCTGGATACTGTAAATAGAAAATACAATCAAACACTCAACTCTCTCAGTTCCATGCAGGACTTTAATCAACAAGGAAACCAGACACACACACCCACCAGCCATAGGTACCATCATCGGTTTGCAACAAAGCTGGTATGTTAGTTGTGTTTCTACGCCTAATAAATCATCCATATACCAATTGAAGACTATTTTTGGATCTTTCTGATGGTGTATGTAATTCATAAAGTTACCATTACAAAATGGTGGAAAACTGCTTCAGAAGTATCATTGCAGTTTGAGGTATGGTGTGCCACTTATTCATGTGGAAAAAATTTACATTTGATAAACAGGAACGGATAGAAAAGGCCATTTGCTTTTCTTTTTGCACATATGGCCATGATTTTCAAATAACATGAAAGAGTAGATTTGCAAACAAAGTTTTTTCAATTTTTAATCAGTCCTTGACAAGGAAAATGTAAGCTGAATAAAGAGAGTTATTTTTTTCACACTCTGGTGAGTTCCGCATAACTCAACAATGGATGTGTCCTATGGACAACCAAGTCAATAAACAATGTGATATTGCATATTGAAAGGGTAAAGATACACACTGCTTGTGGAACGTTGCCCCTACCCGCTCAACTACACATCCAAACCAAATGAATGCATATCACCCCAATAATATTCCAGCTAACTCAGAATACAAACCAGTAACTTTTTAGCCAAATTCACATTCCTGTAGTTTTTGTAAATGTTCTTGTATACATAAGCATGTGATTGTGATGTATCTATTGGGCTGGCATTCTGACTTTCACCACAATTAAACCAACACCAATTTCACACTTGTACAGTTTTAACAATAGCTGTTCGACTACCTCTGAGTTAGTATCATCCTCTTTGATGCGTTGGACTTCCCATTTGATAATGACTTCCACTAAGTCAACCACCAGCTTTCTGTGTTCGAGGGTAGTGTTGGGTGTACTGCCCAAGCGCTGGATGGAATACACCATGGTCTGAATCAGGTGATGTCGAACTGGGTAATACACTTTGTGGTGACGAACAAGTAGTGTTCTGTGAAGATATAGTCAAACAATACAATGAGTCTGGTGCAAGGTCAAACTGTCCCTACTTGTCCCTTTTTACATCAAAGCAAACGCAATCCAAAAGTTTTGGAGAAAGAACTAAAATCATCTAAAAGTACCCAAAGCCCTAAAAGTACTCTAATGAAAAAACCTTTACCCTAAATCCCCAATACTTTAAAAAGTGGGTCACATGGCACACTGCTGGATTTCTCAATACAATTTTCAATGGACTCTAAAAAAAAAAGTCAACATCACAAAAACCAACAAATTGCACTCATGCTTTTTTTAGTATCACTGTGATTAATTCTTATAGTTATGTTGTGTAATGATAGATAGATAAATGGTTTATTTTCATTAGACTTGATGTGGCAATCAAGCTCCTCTAAGACAGGTGACGAGTCAGCCTTGCAGACAGATCATCCAAATTGGTTAACGTCTGAATCACGAGTGGTCTGTGATTTGTGTTCTAGTCTAGTATTCACTTTTGTTTTTGAGTGGTGAGTGGGCGACAATTTTTTATATGAGGTTCTTCCAAGCGGGAACACATTTTACTGGGCCAGTAGTTTGATAGATTTGTGATGATTTTTTGTCCAGGGTCTCGTTTTGAAGTTGGTTCTTGAACAATCTGCTTCAACTTGGGGTCGGTGCAACAATCTCTTAATCAAAGTTGAATTGAGTCTCCCATGATCAATTTGCCCTGGTGTGGGGTGTTACAAGAACAAGAACGAGTGTGTCATGTAGATGGTAGATGAGTAGCAGTGCAGTAGGGCTGTTTGGAGGTAATACACCAATGCGATTAGATGATGGGGAGATCTTGAAGAGGAAGAGAATGTGGGATGGGTTTATCCCTTAATACCTCAAGACCCTCCGGCGTATCCATAATTAATCATATCAGAGGCATACAGACATATAGTGCGACAAGCGATGCCTCTCCTTGTTTTTCCCCATGGGATTTTGCAACATTGTGTAGCCAGAGATTTGAAAAAGCTCTGGAGGTAAGTCTGGTTAGTTCATGTTTTTTCTGATGGCGGCAAATATCCACGTTGTTGTCCAATTCAAAAAAATGTGCATCATCATTCATCCAGTTTATTGTCTGGAGTTGCATAAGTAGAAAGTCAAGAAGTCGTCTGTGATCGAAATGCTAAATGCTCTGCTGCAACTTGGAGAAGAAGTGATGATCTAGGAAATTTGATTATGGTCGTAGTTCTCTGAGATAAATAGCAGCGGTTACAGTACTGAATCTTATAGCCTCATATGGGTTCCAGCCACGCGTCTCCCTCGCTTTGGTTCTGATTATCAAATTGATCCTTTTATGTTGGTCAGTGTAGTTTTATTTTCAGACAGTCCAGGCTAATACTCAAAAAGAGTTGTTGTGGCGAATACTGAGATTCTCTCCATTATTGCAGTTGTGCAAAGAAGTATCAGAACCACCACAAGCGGTGTATGCTGGAGTTTCAGCACTTCTAAAATTTGATGAGATCCAAAAAAATGAGATCAATTACATGTATTTTTGTGCATAAGGTAGGCCTGCGTAAGTAATGGGCATGGTAATAACGCGTTACATGTACATAGACATACATGTACATATGCGATGCTCACCACTATTGCAGGACAGCAAAAGCAGTATTTTGCGTATTTAGATTTTGAAGCAGTAGCAGATAGCATCATGCATTTATCATATATCATTATGTAATCATAGTTCCAAGTCAGTGATCGATAAAGTAATACATAGAACGGAGTCTGAGCAAAAAGGTCAGAAAATCTCGGAGTATTTAACGTGTGCAGGCAGCAGCTTGAACAGCGCCCTCATGTTCACTTAAGGAACTTGTGCACAATTTATGAATGAAACTAAAATAATTACACCATCCAGCAAAGTATGTGTACAAATTACAGTTTGTGACCTTAAAATATCAACTCACAACATGTGTACAAGCTGGAAGACTGTATATCCCTCCTCTACTATGATCTTCTTAGTCCAGTGGGTCAGCATTGCGTAACCATCTTCCATACGATGCGGTAATACTGGGGTTAGAATGTCTAATGCTTGGCGCACTACAACACGTGCTTCCACAGCATGAGCTTTCAACAAGCTGTGAAATACCTGAGGTAACAGAAATATCACACAGCATTATTTAAACAATGGTTGTTCATTTAATGGAATAATATGAGTAGAAGTTGTTTTTAAAATTATGCATTTTTATCAGTTTAAGATGCCAATCAAATCTACTGTAAACATGTATAATGACTATGGCTTAACAGCATTCATCCAAGTGCATATTTTGGTCTGAATTTGAGTTTTAAGGGCAATTAGTTTATAATCTAGTTTATATATATTTTTGTTGTGTTTAAGGCATTCCGTTTATTAGCTTCGGCTTCTTAAATGAAATGAATCTAGGGCGTGACGTTCATTGATTGAACCAATGTTTATTGGATGAAGCCAATAGTGATGGAGACATACCTGAAGCACAATCCTTTTGTGAATGGCAAACTTGGCAATGTTGTGAGACAGCAAGAGATGACCATGATACTTAGTGGTTGGATCTACACAGTTCTTCTGTATCAGACAGGGCCAAGCAAACGTCATCAGACGACGTAGCTTGGTACCTTGCTTCCTGAAATAGAAATAATAAGGTCAGGACGGCTTCATTAGGCAAAACAATTACCGTCATTGAAGCACTTCAAAGAATAAAAAGGACTTTATCCTTGGGAACAAAGCAGATAAATGAACAACTAGAATTGTTGCACATGAGTGTTGCTGCATAAAATACTCAGTTTCTAATTTTCCTCTTTTAAGACTAGTTTGTTCGACAGTTCAGGTCTAGTAAAATTAAAAATGACAAGGATTTTTTTGGTCATTTGTCCCTTAACTAATTTTTGGACAGGCTGCACATTCTCTCATTATTCCTGAACTATAATTCAATATGATAGATTCTCTTTTAATGGTTACAAGACCAAAAGAACTATGTCAACACATTCCTAAAGTGAAGAGGCTAATTTCTTCTGTAGTTTCAGACAAGTTGGCAGTAACATTGTGATTATAAAAATGATTTGTGAAACAGGCAATCTTTGAGGTACAAACTAAATATTCATTTTGCAAGAAATTGCAATTTTTTTTTATTAAAGGTTAACACATAAACAGAACTGGAAAAGAAACTACAAATGGTTCTGCAACAAGGGTATATATATACTAGAAGTAAAGATTATTTTTGTGTGTCGGTAATTTATGGAGAGTTAGATTACGTAGACTTTGCGGTACGAAGTCTTGACAAATTAGTGAAACAGAAAAATGATCCAGAGTAATTTGATCTTCAGTATTACATCATTGTTTCAGAACCATTTGAAGCATTTCTATTTATCTGTATCTGTGAACCTCTTCAATCTGTGGAAGCTGATGATTTCATTCAATCCAAACTGCCCTGATACCACACGGAGATGGCAGGTATTGTAATTCTGTATTTAAGAGTACTTACTTGTCAGCGGCATCATGTATGTGTGGTGCAGCTTTCTCTACCAAGAGAGCAGCAAACTGTAGCAGCAGGATGCGCACGGAGTCCGATGTCCGGTAGGGATTCTCAGGGTCAATGACCTTACTGATGAAGACACTAACCAGGTTATCTGGACTATCCTGGCCTGGGTTAGGTGGTCCACCTATCAACTGTACAAAACACAATCAACCATAGACACAATAACAGTCCAGTCATCTTGCATAAGTTTCAGCAGTTTCACTTTGTGATTATATCACTAGGGTTTTCCCCCATAGAGCCTATATCTAAGTACTAGAGAGCTCACTGTACACAATGTAGCCCTGCTGGGCACATCCATGTATGGAAAGCTCAACAGTTTGTATGGCGTTTGTGTGGCTGTTTGCATATCAGCGTTTGTATTTGAAACAGGTACTTGAATAAAGCTGATACACTCAAAAGTGAAACACAGTCAGGAAATGAGTGTTTCAGTTCACTAAGTGCAACAACGCACACATGCACCTGAATGATGAACTTGTTCATGCTAATGATAACATTGCACCTATGCAGCCACATCTGTTCTATTCTTGTTGCTTTTAGGACTCACCACTGAAATTCCATTCTATCTACAATCAAACACATTCATTCAAAATGTTTGCGCCCAGGAGCAAAGAGTTAGCTCTCTAGTTATTCATATACCTCTTTGATTTTCCCTGCGAAACAGACAAGGACCCAAAGTCATGGTTCTGCTAACAACAAAATTCCATGCTTATGGTCAGCTTTGTGTGTTTATACCACTAGTTAGAAAACTCAATGGTTGCTCTTGTAGGTACAAAACACTTACTTATTGATTAAAAGGAGACATGGTTTACCTTTTCTCCTTCTCCCTTATCAAAGGAAGCAGCAAACATTGGGATGATGACAAACTGCAATGCTTTAGCCTTCAACTCTTGCGGGAAGGTCTTCTCATGAAAGAGTTCAACAAACTTGAAGAATACGTGGCGTTTCTGCTCCACACTGTATCCCTACAACACAAACAATGATATTTGTCATGTCAATCCATGCAATAATACTGTGATCTACGACATATTAGAATGATTACATCTCCCCCAGTCAGTACAGGAACTAAACCAAGAGGCAAACAGCTATACATTTTACTGCACTCAATATATGTAACAGAAATCATGAACCCCAATAATCATTTCATTTTTGGGTCTGTTCACACTAATGGACTTATTAGATGCGTATGGGAAGGGGTATACAATCAAGTATTTCTGCCCCATTTTTTCCCTGTCCGTCCCCAAGCCATTAGTGATTACGCTGACCAAACAATACAATAACACTCTGTATATCAAACAAATTATAGGGTCACCTTTAAGACAATGTTCATAACATGGACAGACATTTGCTAAGGATATTGAGTAAAGAATTTATTAAATTACCTAAAATGTTATTTAATGTACAGCTCTTATCCCTTCAGGATTTGTGAAAGTCCAATTAAATCTACGACAACCTTTTGGGTATTCAACAAATTAGGATGTGACGTAAGTAACGTAACATGGACGGATATTTTGTGACAAATGTCTGTCCCTGTTATGTATGCTACATTTTGTACAAGCACAACCTGTAGTTTCTCTAATACGTAGTAGGTTGTCTTCAACAGGGCAGGTTAGGATAGTTTAAAAATCAGGAACGTTTGTGTGATCCAAGTCATGTTATCACTACGTCCTGTCAGCATATGATAAAATGTCTGTCCAGGTTATGAATGTGCAGTGTACATACACACACCAGCACTGTGTGTATTGGTCTGACAAGCTACAGCCTTTGGGTAAGAAAGGGCACGGGGCAAGTAAATTATCAACTAATCTCAAATGAGAAACCACTCACTTATCTTTAAAAAAACCAAAAAAACAAGCAGAATCTGTGGGTAAGGTGTAATAAAGCTAGTCTTCCTCGGTCATTCTTGGATTGTTCATTTTTGGCCTTGGCCTAGAGCATTCCACATATTACTATGTCATCCATTGAAGCAGTCTGTATACCAATCCCTTGCAGTGACTACTGATGTGTACATGGAGGGGATCATGGGCCAAGTTAAGTGAGTGTGGATATGTCCTCATTGGCCAGACCATTGTACTGTGGCCCATGATATTCCTAATTACCTGAGCAACCGTCTCCTCAAGATAGTCTCTCAGAAACTGAAAGTTAGGCAGATATCGATTGGTGAAGACACGAAGTAGCTGAAACAGGAGCTCCACATTGCTGGGATGATGTCTGTATACAAACGGCAAGACATTGGACAATGAGTAAAGACTTTCATATCAACTGTGTTATGACATTCTTAAGTACAGATTTCAGCACAGATATACAGCAGTCACATCAGGTGCTTCCTCCAAGCTGACTGGTAAACATGTAATAATCCCCGATGATGAACAAAATATGCATCACTCTGGAAAACTGTGTACCACATGAAAATAGAAATCATCCCCACCCCAACTTTGTCTAAAGCCACCATTTAATTGTCCCTGCCCTAAGCCTGGTGAGATCGCTGCAGGTACACTCAATTAACAAGAGATGTCAGTACATACTCAGCATAGTTGAGAAGACACTCCACTATCATCTTAGGTTCATTCCAATGAGCAACACCCACATTGTCTGTATGATGTTGATCCTGGAAGGCATCGGAGATCCAGATACGACGTAGATGGCCAAACTGCCAAATGAAAACATGCTTGTCATATTATATTATAATAGCATTTCATAGCCAGACCACATGTTTTAAAATCAGGCGAAAAAATTTCTGATGGCCACAATTTTACTTACACTGTAAAAATGTTGGGAAAAGTAATTAGTAAATGAAAGACAATTAAATGAATTTCTTACCAGGACTGATTTCTGAGGTAGCCATGCGGGATCGTGCTTGACCAAAATGCTGCAAATCAAGATGGTCTGGTACTGAAGTTCCAACTTGGCTTGACTATTTGGACTGGTAGGTCTTGCAGTCGGCTGTCAAAGCAATCATTTGTCATATTTAATATATGTAAGCATATAATAAATGTTTTCAGATGTTGGCAAATTAAACTGTTCTACTGCCATTAATTCTGTGAAAAACATTTGCACAAATAAGTAAGTGTCAGTTACTCCTGAGACAGTCTTGCAACCAATTGTTGATAACACTAGTAGATGGGAATCGTGCTTACACAATATTCCAGTACAGTCATGTTGCAAACCCCAAGAAGTGTGAGGCAGTTTGATGACTAGAGGCAACTAAATTTACTGACCTACCAAACAGCATGGACATGTAGCAAGAAATCTCTTAAACAGGATGTGTCCCCCCCAAAAGGAAACATGAACGAAGGAATAATTTGACCCAGCTATGAACTTAATAAGGGAATAACAGTGTGAGGAGCCGGTCTTCACTGCGTGATAATGACCGGGTTTGGGGGTGACCGCTGTTAATGGACCGAGACGAAGTCGAAATCAAGGGCGATCAGAAACCATCAACTCTCCAAGGTATTTATTAATGACCATTATTATGGTTTTATCATAAACTAGGGGCAGTAAGCTTTTCATTGATATCTTGACTGTATTCCTCTGGTCAAGCATCTCTAAGTTTCATTGTCTTGAAGAATGGTACATGAAAACCCTCATGGGACAGTTTGGGATAAAACCCGAGCACATCCAGACGAATGATAGGTAGGTTCACGGGACATTTAAGTTATAAAAACATGCACAAAACATATTTTCTCTCCAATAATGATCTGAATTATTCAGGATTCAACAGGTGTGTCATGTTCCACATGTACACCTGCCCGTTGAACACAAAGTCCACATCGACGGCGCCTATCTTCCATGGTCTGTCTTACCATTGCAGATCGATCATGTAAATTGTCCACCTTGTGATGAATGCAAGCCTAAAAATCCTGATGGTTAGGAAGTGGACAGCTGAACCTTGTTCTTTAAATACCCCACAAAAAGGAGCAACGCAGAAAGTCACATCCAGTGACCTGGGAGGTCATTCCACGGCATGACTCTGTACTCTTTCCCCAAAAGGTTCCTGTATCAAAGCGATTCCAGACAGCAATGTGTCTGTATGGTGGGGCATTATCTTGTGCCTGCCAAAGATGCATTCAGGTACCATTTCCATGACTTTCAAAATGCAACTCCAGCTGCAGCACAAGATCATTAATTGATAGAAATCCTGGTTGGTTCATGTTTTCATAAATGAACTGTATCTTGGACCTACTTGTCTTTTGTCTGAATATGCTCATGTTTGACACCAAACTGTCCCAAGAGGGTTTCACATATGGCGATCATTGTTGCATGATCAGAGGAATGCACTCAAGATCTCAATGGAAAGCGTACTGCATCTAGCTACAGATAAACTCATAAGGCCAACAAAAAAAATAAGTCTGTCTCTGGTCCCAAAATGTTCCGCGGTAGCTCCAACAGCGCCCTCTATTTCTGCACCTCCTCAATTTTTTTTAACAAAGAGCACCAAGGAATGGGAAATTGCACCAAGGCAAATTATGGAGGACACCAATGTACATGAAGACACCAAAAAAGTAAAATAGTACCCACCTTGTCTGTACAATCCAAGCTTGAAGAAAAAAAAAAAAGCCGCGTGGCCACGTCAATTCCGGAACTTTGGTCTGACCAGAGACCGAACATTTTTTTTTTTGGCCTAACAGTGTTCAATAAGTTCACAGCTCATTCATACTATCCCCTTGTATGTGGGTTACCTTATTTGGGATACCCTGTATGACCAACACTGTCCGATAAGACAGATTGACTCTATGTACCTGAGGTTTGTTGAAGGCTAGATTGATGAGTTTGATGGTGTTAGTCTGTAGTACATCTCTCAATGGCTTGGCCTCGTCTTGCTTCAACAGATACTGAAACAAATACGATATGCAATGTCAATACCTAGGATATATAAATTGACTTGAAGATCTCTTGAAAAAAAAAAGGCATACATGAAAACCAGTGAAGCCAAGGCACAATACGTTTATAGGATCAATACAGGCAAAACATTCCCTAAATCAGTGAATGCAAAGTTTGCTGTATGATATTAAGAGACAAGTTGGAAAAAAAATTATTTTAGGCTTGTGTTTTCACAATGATTAATAAAAACACTTGGTATGATTGTCAAGTTATTTGTTGCTACTTTAATATTGCAAGGGGGTGGTCTGGCGTTGTGTATGTACTTACTGCTAGCAGACTACTGAACTGTGAATTACGTAGATTGGTCTCAGTCAGAAAGAAGTCAATAGTCTGGCTAGGATACCTCAGCAGGTACAACATCAGTGGTTCACGAAACGGACTCCCAACCTAATTATAAAAGGAGTACACAAAGGTACAGTCCAAAAGGCCTGAGAAGTATTCAACTAAACATAATAGGCACAAGCATATAGACTAATCCAAGTTTTGCTGGTGGTGGGATGCTTCAAGGCTCACCAGCCCATCACATGAATGCTCAATTCAAGCTACAAGTGTAGTTTTCTAAGCTCTGAACAAGTTATTCAAGGTGAGTGGAATGTATGAAGGGTAATGTATAACGGGTAATGAGGCTGTGTACTAGCACTGGTGCAACCCAGTAGCCTTTAACAGACTCTGTATAATATTAAACACATAACATAATATCAATTATCAAACGTCAAACTCTTCAACAATGAACTGGCAGGTATTCCTTCATGTACTTCAGGGTAGTTGACACTTTTTATTAAGTATTTTCTTATGGTAACTTCAAGTAAATGCTTCTTATGTCAAAATAAAATCTCAAGTCGTATATTTACTGTTATAATTAAACCAATGAGTGTTTACAAGCACAACTCACCTCAATGCATAGTGCATTTTCTGCCTTGATAGTCAATGTAACCAGTGCATCTAGTAGTTTAGCTGAGGCTGCTGGTATAGCATGGAAGATATTGATGATTGCTGAACATATCTTAATACTCTCTGTAGCCTTAGTCTGTACACTGGTATTACTACGCTGTGCAGCAATCGATACTTCCATCCATTTCTTCAAGTGTGTCTGATGAGAGAATATGGACATCCTACATCAGATCCCATGTCATGTCACAAGAGTTCACACAATAGCCCTACTCACAATGCCATATGACAAGCCCATCATTTTGGGGTTTTAAGAGAGGAGAGCCTATCAGTTGACTATAAGTCCCTCGTGATAAGAAAACAATGCCTTATGGCCATTACATGTTATTACACCTCATACATACTTAGGAGCAAAATGCTCTTCTTTCATTGATTGACGTTTTTGCATGCGAGGGAAGTAAAATAACTTTTCACCAGTGTGTGAAGCTGGTACTATTCTCAAACCAGTCTGTAGTAGCAGGGAAGTAGTACTCCAAGATTACTTCCTGAAGTCCAACTATCCAACAGTAGTGATCACAAATATTACTATCAACATTATGTGAGAGGGATTTATGAAAGAACTTGTCGAATATTGTATGAGGTGTAATAAAGCAAATACAACATTGAATATTTGAAGACAAAGTGTGAAATGACTGGTCCGTGAGTGCTGGCTGATTTTGGTTCCCTCTGCTTCATCATCAGAAGGAAGTCAAACCAGCCAACACATCAGCACCAATAGTACCAGTAGTGACACTTCTTCAAACTCCAACCATGATGCTGACTGCAGTTATGACATTATATCCATCATAACCAGTTGGGGCTTTAGCACAAGATGCAACAAGGTGTAAGCTGAGTTAGGTCAAGTCTATCACAAGTCAAAACAGTACAGGCGATGTCGCAAAAACACTGTCAAAGGAATGCCTTTGTCACAGTTTATTTGAGACAAGTTTGCCTTGTGATTGATTTGTGAACAACTCTGAAAGCAAACAAAGATGGCATCATGAAGTACCTAACCTATGATTAGTCAGTTCCATATCATTACTACAAATAGAGGTAAAACGTACACTCAGAGATAAAGCTATCAAACCGCGACTAATCTACCACTATCATGACTCTCTGAAAAGTGCTGAACTTACCAGCATCTGTTCACAGAGCTTTTCATTGAAAGCATTGGGGAAGAGCTGTGTCAGATTATGTAGTCTCTGGATAGCATTGAGATTGAGTGATCGATGGTCCCCTAGCTTGAGAAGTAACGGTCGTATGGTGGTATGCACTAGCTCCATATCTACAGCATGGCCAGCTATGAACTTCTTCATACATTCAGCGCCTGCCTTCAGAAGTTCAGGCACTTTGGATGTCAGGAAGATATACAGCAACTTGAAGATCTTATCCCGTACATGAGGAATGTAATGACAGGCAGCCAGGGCATCTGCAGTGGGAATCAATCATTTATTCACAATCAAGGTTTATGACAAGTTTAACGTTCATCAAATTTCAAGTACATGGTGGAAATGGATAAGGTGGGACAACATATAACCAGCAAACTCCAAGTGATCAGAAATGAACAATAAAACTACGCACCAGTGATAATCTGATGAGAAAACCTTACAATGACCAATAAAAGTCAACATTTTCAATCAATGAAATAGTCCCCATCATTTGTATAGATCAAGAGATTTTTGTTAGTGCTGCAGCTAATCTGCTGAATCTAACTAAAATTTGCCGAACATAGTACTCAGGCATGCACCTAGGAAACACACACAAAAAGAAGAATTGCCAAGCTTTTAACGACAAAGGGCTAAAAGAGTTTTATTATGTATGCATAGACAATTAACTTGTATACTCCTGCAGGAACTCATTTTGACGTTCGATTTTGCTTCCGAACCAAACCCAAAGCAAACCTAACCAAACCTGAGTGCTCACTTTCAGCACTACTTGATGTAATCACTTATGAAACATTTCTATATTTCTATTAACTCTAACTCCCCAACAATATTTCAGTGAACCCTGAATGCTCACATATCTCCTTATAGGCCTTTACACTCTCAGCATTGCAGGGGCAGAAAGCCCATGTTACAGTAAGTCACAGTGGCCGAGTCTTCAACCCTGCAGAATCCTTGCAATGGATTTGAAGGATTAGGTTAAGGTTAAGGATGCATTATCTTCTTTTTATCTAACAAAACAAATTATTCACTTTTGAATATCAGACAAACAACCTCTGCCCACCTTAGTTATTGAATAACGACTTAAATTTTTTTGAATTATTTGCAGCCAAACAAGAATTTAGTTCTCACTAGGTAGACTGGTTCCTGCCCCCTATCAGAATCAATATTTAGGGACCAGGAACCGGTCTACATGCAGGGCAGATCTGTTTATGGGCAAAAGTAACGCAAAATAAAAGCCTTATTTCAGAGGGTTGCAGACACCTCAAATGGAAAAAGGTTTTTTTGTGTGAGTAAAAATTCAAGAAAATTTGTTGAAGAGCATGGATTAAATATAATTAAAAGTCATGCTGCACCAAACAAAATACTGAATGAATCTTACTCAGGGCACTGATGCGTAGAGGCACTAGTGAGGGTACATTCTTGTAGCACGGTAGCTTGGTAAGCATTGCATCCTCTACTTCACACAGGTTAACCAACTGTCAATGAATACAAGTGAGACAGGTCCAGTTATTCAGTCATAGCTGCATAAAGATGGGTTTATCATTCTAACAAATCCAAATGTGGAGCAAACTTGAAGTCAAGAAATATTTGTGACGTAATGTGGTGGATTTGGAATGTGTTGGGCTCCAGTCTACTCTCAATCAAAATAGTCTTACATATTTAACAATGTACCAGAATCCACAACATATTGAATTATACAGACATTATGGCCTAAATTACAAGCCTTGGTGTACAAAGAATTTTCTATTGAATTTTCTATTTCTGAGTAACCTTTCCTAAGGAAGAGTTAAAATTTTGATCACTAACATTGACTGCAAAGCCTAATACTATATTTCATTACCAGGACTAACGCACTTTAAAGCCATTGATTACAGGATGCCTTGCCTTTGAGATTACAACTTGGCAGTTAAAACTAGCAGTTGTAAGCTTGGTGATTGCATCGTATTAGATGTTTGCCATGGTAAGTAGACCTCATAGAGTTTGTAAACTAGCTCTTGAAATGCAGCATATTATTACATTGCGTCAACAAATGTCAAAACCCAAATATACAAATTCAGTAACCGTACTCTCTAAATATCGCACATAAAACAATGAAACTAATAAGTATGTATGAACTGACCTCCATATAGAAGACTTTGTGCTCTGCAATGTTCAGATCCATAGTGAACAGCCTTGGTTCTAGTGTTGTACAGAAGGTATTACTCTCCATCAAGCCTCGTTGTGCATTGGCTGGTTGATGACGTAGTAGATGTTTCTTGGGTGGGATCATGTCTGCTAGTACTTCACGATGTGGTTCCATTATGTCAGTCACCTTCTTGCCAGTAATCTCAGCCAGAGATCGCAAGGAATCCATAGCCTGATTGATCAAACAAGTCAATCTAATCATAGTCTGTGCAGGAAACTCTAGATGGCCCTGGGTTACATATTCACAGGAGGCAAGTAGAGGCATATCACATGCCCTGGTAGCCTGCACTACATGGACCACAGTGCATGTAACCTTTGTATTACTGAATGTGCATCAAACCATGTGAGAAGAATACAGTACGTACAACAGAAATGTTGATCA
Source organism: Patiria pectinifera (assembly GCA_029964075.1). NCBI lineage: Eukaryota > Metazoa > Echinodermata > Asteroidea > Valvatida > Asterinidae > Patiria > Patiria pectinifera. Next base: position 9,238,869 of record CM057139.1, on the reverse strand, counting down.
AATAATCTCTGCTAATGCTTCACAGTAACAGAATATACAAGAGGAAAGATCAGAGGTCACATAATGTAAAGTTTATCCTGAATTCACTAAACGCCCACTGCAGCTATTGACATGAAGAAGTATTACCAACAAAATCCAAAGAACCATTATGGACACTGTTAGAAATCTACAGCTGTTATGACATAGTTTTGTGCAGTCATTCATAAGTCATTCATTCAAGTTAAGCATATTACCTGGTGCCTAACAGTCTCATTAGGTGATGTGACTTCTATGACTAACTGTCGTGTGACATCATGGAATGCTTTCTGCTGTGCTACACTGAGTTTAGCATTCTCTGCATTCTCTCCCTCCAATGGAGAAGCACACAGTTTCAGTAGAGTCTCCAAGTTAGTTTTGGCCATGTCCAGAGCACCACTCGATACCTACAAGCACATCAATACAATGCACATTTTATAAAACGAAATTCCTCATGAGTGTTTTCATTTCTTCCATTGAATTAATAGCTTTTACTAAAATTAGAAGGGAATTTTCATTAGTAAAATAGTGGCAAGTTCCACAGAATTCAGAAACAAGACAGCCTACAAAGTGCAGGAAAGACTTTGTTCATTTTCAGCCTGAGTTAATAATTCCTGAAGTATCTAACAGGTTTTGTGTTTCTTCCTCTTTTGCTCTATCACAAGGCTTTGCATTGGAATTTTATGCCGTATATTTCTAAATATGTTGATAAAGATCTTGCAAATCCTTCACAGAATTTAGAAATATCAGAGTTGTAATCAAGTCCTGACCTGTCAACCATACGTCCTCCAGTCTGATGTCAAGTCACAGACTAGTGAAATGGTCCGTGACAAATGCATACATTTGCCAATTATCTTTCAAATGTATGTGTGACTTGATTTTGTGACCCGAGTAGTGAATTGGCTTGTGATTGACTGGGTTACAACTGTAAGAAATTTTATCAAAACAGACGCAATAATGCAACTAACAAATACCATCATCGACAAATGGAAAACGTTACTTCTGTTCGACAATGACTAAAGTCATAATGGGAGAGTTTTGAGACGTTGGTGGCAGCAAACACAACAGTCCTTTTCAATTGTTTACGTCATGTTTAAGCTAAAGCACACATGCTCAATATGGCATAAACAATGGAAAAAGGACCGGTGTGTTTGCTGCCATTCAAGGTCAATGAAATCACTTGATATGCTTCATTTTGGATGGTCCTAGTGATGAACATTTGCTTACCTCTCCAGTAAGATCCATCATGACAAAGAAGAGAGCTTTGAGGAATTGATAGAGATGGCCTTGTATCCAGCACAGATCCATGCGTTCCATCATGAATTTGATTGCAATACAGCCACCCAGCTTGGCATACCAGGCCCTCTCATAGCAACATCCACACATACGTTCAGCCATGTGCTCAAACAAAGGCAACTGACATGCCTGAAATGCAATCAATCATTCCAACACGTCATAGGCTTATGTACTGCTTGATCAATAGTCCTTTATTTTAAAGTTATTTGTAAATATCAAGAATCTGCATGTAATACCTTTTTATTACTGTAATATATTTGTTCAATACATTATTTTTGAATGTGCATTACTCAAGTTTTGTGACTAAACACATCTTGTTCATAGCAATACACAAATAACAACCAATCCACTTATATTTGCCTGAATCAGTCTTTAGGTGCGACAATTTTAACACTGCCATATTTTAAAATGATGCAGTTCCATATGACAACCCAAACAACTGTTGTTGTTTTTTTTCATTCCAATAAAGTCCTAACTTTCCTCAAAAAGATTTTAAAGTTAAGAAAGCCTCTCCAGTTTAAGGCTATGATCCATTATCAACAAGCAGCCCCTAACCTGTTCCAGGTAGGCTATTCAAAAGGTTTGTATTAAGTACAAGGAACATTTATCCTGTGGTCAGACAAGATAAGTAACAATTACAAAATGGAAACTTAGGAGGGAAAAAAATGACACTCCAACTCCATGAATGTAATAGTACTGTTGGCTTGATTTTATAAAACTGGTCAGATATATAAAAAAAAAATTCGGATAGAAAAAGATTCTTTAGTAGTCTGGAATAGCACAAACCCCATCACAAAATATATGAAATGTATGAAGGAACTAGAAATGGTTTTTACTGCGAGTGTTTTCAATTGTGAATATGGGGCTATCAAACACAATGACCAACCAAATGCAATGCACCTTACCCTATATTTGGAGCCCATGACAACAGCAGCAGTCTCAACGACAAATGACATAGCCAGATGGCCAGTCTTGCATAATTCCTTCTCCTCGTACGCCATACAAGACGCTATGGCATCCATTAACACCAATGGATCCATTGCTGTCTGGTTCTTCTGGTTAGATACAGGAAGCGGACCTGAATATAACAAAGGCGACAATTGTCATTCTTGTCCAATATTGGGGAGTGACGTTTGACAGCACGGTGTGTATACAACCTAATCATTACGTTGGTTAACCCTAACCCACCTCACTCCTCCAAAATCCTCCTGGCGGTTTTGGAGGATTCTAGAGGATTGAGGATGAATGGTGATTGAATCAAATGAGGATTCTGGAGGATTGAGGATGAATGGTGACTGAAGCACATGAGGATTTTGGAGGATTGAGGATGAATGCATTTTAAGGCAGGACTGTCCGATGATTTGAAGGGATTGGGATTGGTTATATTTATCCTTCAAACACGAGTGCAAAGTTTTGGGATGAGGAGGATTTTGGAGGATTGAGGATGAATGCATTTTGAGGCAGGACTGTCAATTTGAAAAAATTTAGGCGAGTTGCAAAATTTTGGAAAATTTTTGGGGGATTTTGGAGGATTGGATGGCTAAAAAGCAACAGGGCCTAGGGGTGAAAATTTAATTTGAAAATTGATTGGAAAATTTTGGAGGATTTTGGAGGATTGAGGATGGTTGTAAGCAACAAGGGCCTAGGGGGTTAGGGTTAAGGGCACTTGCCAGTCATCCCAATTTACATCTTTCCAAACAAGATTATATGCAAAAAATACTTACCAAGTTCATATTTGTTTTTGACATGATCATTAAAAAAAACTTCAAACTAGATTTAACAGTTAACATTTCAAGAATAAAGATACAATTAATTTGACGAGATCCTCAAATTTGACAAAATTTCCAAATGTTTATGTTTGAATAGAGTTATTAGACAACACTTGCAAATTTAATCTGACTGCTATGTTGTCATTATGAAGAAAACAGGAATTTACTGTCACAAAATGATTGTAAATTACTTACTCTTAATAATCATAAGCGCACCGCAGGGTGCTACCAAATGCAATGCTCACATAAATCCTTAATCTATACTTTGTATCTTCACTGAGTCAAGTTGCAAAAGTCACTGAACATTATTCATTAGCTGCTCATCAAGGAATGCTTGAGACACAGCCAAGGTGAACAAAGGGGGTGAAGTTCCATTTCCTGCTGGGTGCCTTAGCCAATCAGAAGGAAGTGACCATGGCAACTGGGTCACTGCCCAGCTGTACAGGCTAAAAGTGAGCACGTGCTAGTCACATGAGCATGGGGAAAGCACATGAGGCAAGCATAAGGGTAAAGACTATTTTTTTTAGGGGGGGGGGGAATTTTCTAGAACTTTCTCTCGGCTCTCGGAGGGGCCCTACACATATAATTCAATACCCACGTAAATTTGTCCTGTAACAATTTATTTCAAGAATTTGTATAAAACTACCATTCCACAAAACTATCTGACTGGACATGATTAAGGGCACTTACCTGCTTGTTGGACTACAGCTATCAGAGTGAAATGCCTGACAATGCTCAGCATGAAGGAAAGGGAGTCACTCCGAAGGTCTTTGATGGCTGCTGAAACTATAAATACCCCCCAAAAAACAAAGAGAAATGCTTTAATCACTGACATTTCAAATTTGGCAGATATTTGAAGTGTGTTTTGTTTGCCTGCACTCCGAGTGCACACTAGGGTTGTAGCTAAACCAGTTACATTCAATAGGCACACATCTCCTGCAAACAACAACAAAAATTACAAGACTTTAGAACTGCCTCAGCCATTTTGGATGACCTATGACTCCAACATCAAGAAAACCTTTGGGGGCATAACTTCATCGACTTCATGATAAGTATCTATTGAGACACAGCTGATCATCCCTGAATTGTTTTACCTTATTCTATTCCTAATACCGGTGACATGACCTTTGAAAGTTTCATCATCTTTAGTCAAAGTAAACGTTATTCTAAAACTTTAACTGGAGTAGGGAAACTGAGGTGGGGATGTATTTTTCAAGTAGCTATGGCTTGCAAACAACCCAAGAGTGGCCAACTAGAATTAGAAATATGTCTTTCACCTGACAACCTCTTAAGAGTCAGGCATGCAACTGGGAATTTAGAAAAAACGAGGAAATTAAAAATCATACAAGACTTTGTACAGCGTTTTTCAATTTGTAATGGCATTCATGAGAAGTAAAAAAACGAGGAAATCAGCGGATCCGAGGATAAGTTGCATGCCTGAAGGATATGTCATGCAAAACATATAGAAGCTGTATGGCCTACCCATGAGGGTCAGTCCAAAACAAGGGTGCATACAACAAATTTTCCAACCGAATGAGCAAACACGCGTCACTTTTGCAAATGAGGAATGCACATGAGTATGGGATTAGATTGAGGAAATGGTGCTACAGTAACCTTCTATGACAGTTATATGTTATCTCTTGAGCGCATAATTTTAGCTGAACTTGAAAACTTACCAATCATTGCTGTAAGTGCATGCTGAAAAGCTGTCCTAGCCAGTGTGTTGGGACACTTGTACACCTGACCACTTGATGTACGCGGAATGTCACCCGTTGTCATGCTGTCATTCAATCAAAAGATTTATTTAAATTTTTATTAGGTTCATACAAAATTCAAAGAGAATTTAATGTGTTTTGAAATTTAAAATGAATTATCATTTTTGGTTCAACATGATTTATTCTTGAATGTATCCTGCACTGATAAATACCAACCACAGAATTCTCTAGGATTGGGCCTTTGAAAAAGAGGGACTTCCAGATTATTATCCAGCGCAGGTCCTACATGATTTTAACCCCTTAGCACCTGTACTACATTGTATTACATTGTGTTTACTTACTGAAGAATACAAAAAACCATAGAGTGCTCAGGCGGTGTCAGGGGCTACAATAAGTAATAGGCAGGGCGGTTTCGGGCGCTACTGTGAATATAAGGCTAACAATCTAGTAGAGAATTACTTCATGACCTACATAATCTGATTAGATATATCTACCTGGAATGTGTCAGTAACTGATGTACAGCCTGTTTATTGTCGTCCAAATTCATCATACTGATGATGAAATGACGTACAACTTCAAAAGCCTGGCGACGGTAGTACGGCTCAGTACTCGGAGATTTCAGTTTGTTCAAAGCTGTCTCTACCACCTGTGGAAAGAATACAACAAAGGTTGCTTAGTCAAGATTGAAGTGAAACAAGGCATAACTTGAAGGTATCACTGTTTAAATAGTTGATGGCAAAAACCTACTGCTCTTTGACAATGTTGCTCTTCAACTAAATGTTTGTCAAATTTTGACCTTTTGAGAGCTTGTTTAACGCCCAAAAAAAACCTGGTTTTAAGTGTCTGAAATCCCCTGTATGAAACCTGTAAAAGTAGGAACCAGTTGACCCTGCCAAAACTGAAGTTTTGACAAGAAGCAAATAAATCAATATTTGTCCAAATTTTCTCATTCAAACTTGAATAACTTCTGTATTGCTAGAAAAGTGCAATTCAAAAACAGAATCTATCTATTCATATCAGGATGAAACATAAAATAGCACCGATGGCATGGACAGCACAGTCTGAACAATCAAACCCGAGATATCCGGCTGAAGACCATAGACAGTTGATGATGTGATTCTTACCTTACAGACTGGTAGCTGTAAATGTGTTTTGTGGTCTGGGAAGTATACAGTCACACATGGACCTTCAGAATCCTCATCCTTGTATGTCAGCTACAGAAAAGGACAAGCAATGTAATCAACATTACATTAATATTCAGATTCTCAGTTTGCTATTGCATTCTGCTCGAAAGACAGCAGTTATGCACAAATCAATACCTTCACTTGATTGAGCAGCATTTAAATAAACATTTCACACATTCTTTCATTTTCTTTAGGACACTTACCCCCTAAACCCTAATAAATCTATGATGAATGCTAAGGATGAAAACATATCATTGAACATCAAACCTTCCCTGTACACCTTCACATATTATCACATACAGGTTAAATAATTGAATTTCTCTAGAAAACTACCAATCATGGTTACATGTGTAAAACAAATACAAGATTTTCCCTAGGTTGACAATTATGAACTTTTAAAAATTTTATTAAATAAAAACTACAGCCACTTCGATTTGCCACTTTATATGACAATACCAAATCTCTCTAAGTTGAAGAAAATCTCATTGTTTCAAATTTCACCAAGTTTTCCTCAATATATTCTTGACTTGACAACTATTGAATAATTTGGCTCTAATGACTTCTGTTCTTGTCACCAATCCCAATCTATGATTAAGCTTGATCTGCAAAGAACCCTTTGAAGCGAGCAAGATCTTTGCTTCAATGCAAGTTACATGTACGTCTTACCCTTTGTGGTTCCTTCAGCATTTTGCGATTTCCTCCACCAAACTTGCCCAGCACACGGAAGGCAACATGGGCAATGTTATCATTGCGATTGCGCAGGGTGCGCCATAAGGCCTACGGCAAACAGAATTATAATACAAAGTTACTACTTTATTTCGGGACATTTCCGAGTCACAATATTTAATCCGCTTCATCGACATGAAATCCCTCTTCCCCAAAAAAATTCCACTTGAAATTTAGTAACTTTAAATCCCTCAGTTTTTCATGTGAACCTTGCTGAATCTGTCATCATCCAACACTGTGCAGTAATCAATTGGAAAATTCTTTCAAAGCAATCCTACTCACAAATTTCTATTCAATCAAAAGATAAAAAGGATTTTCAAAAAAAAACCATCTCCATTGCTTAAGGCTATTCTACAGTGAGTATGTGTGTAGTTTCATACCACTGATTGAGATGATCTTACCTGCATGAGTTCTGCTCTGACTGGCTGGATATGTTCATACAGGAAATCAGGCTGCAGGTTGTCAACACACAACTCCAACGTTCGTAGACCCTATCATCACCAAATGTAAATACATCAAAGTACACATGTTATACAAATCATGAGGTTTGGATATTAAGGTTAACATAATAATACTAATGTTATTATAGTATATCCCCAGACAGGTTGAATACTTTCATGAAGTAATTATTGTCTTTTGTTCTTCAAATGAATAAGCGAGTGTACCACATGGGCTTTACTTTTGTTAATCAATAAACATGTACTGGGATTTTCAAGGGATCAATTTTGAAGCCATAAACCTGTATGTGCTGATTGTGAATCCAGAGCCCCCCCCCCTAAAAAAGGGCAATTCTTTTTTCAATAACTGAACCAGAGACTGAGTGAAAACGACCGTTTTAAACAAGATAGTTGAGAACTCATTCCCTTTCCCTCAAAGGATTTGTGAAATATAAATAAAAGCAAAACAAAAAACAGAGGAAAAAGAGTGCCCCTAGCATCAAATGAGGTCCAGCTCCCCCTTCCCCCTTTCAAATATGCAGGGCAGACAGTCAGTCACTCCCTTCAAAGTTTGGTGCCACGAACATTTTCCACTGGTGTATAAGCCCTTTGGCCAAGGATCATGTAAGTCATGATGCTGGCCACATAAGCAGCAAAACTGGGAAACAGCAGTCAGGCATCTCTCAGAATGGATGCAGCTTTTCATTACAAATCATTAAATCAAATTAATGTCTTTGTTGAACCTTATCAATGTAAACCCAGTCCGTTTGAGGTTTAAACAAAAAGGAACCATAAGTCAATTACAGGTCAAATTTGAACAATGTTCCAAATGTCACGTACAAAGATAGGACGCGGCAGGCAGGAAAATGCCTGCTTGCCTTCATCTCCAGGAGCAGAGCTGAACAATGGTATTATTACCTGACTAACTAGAGTCTGTGATCCATTCAATGCAGAGACCAGTGGATCCATCAACATGGGGAGGTAAGGTAGAAGCGAGCTCAACCGTACTGGAACAGTCAGACATAACTCAACAAACAGATCCTTCATATGCTGCTTGTGTAAGCCACTCTGTAGCTGGTTTAAACCTACAAACACCAACATTATCAGATGTTATGATGTTACTTAAGAAACCATTTCAAATTATGCTACACTGCTGTACAATAACAGAAGATTCATAGAAGATCTTTACTTCTATGATGCAAGAAAGCAAATGACTGTATGACCAACATTTTGGTGCCAGTTGTCGGGGGAATCTGCTATCAAAGACAGTGCTTCTCGTGCAACAGTTAAAAGCCATTCAGCGCACAAATGATTAAACCTCTTGAAAGAGGCGGCACATGGCTTGACTACAGTTTAAGAAGATAAAGTTTCAGAAGATAAAGTTTGTTATAAAGTTGTTTAACGTAATACTAACAGTCACTTTTCCTTTCATGGTTTATTTGATTGCGATAAACCTTGGCTAAACACATTGTTAAACCACACGTTTCTAGACTCCTGATCATACAATTATTGTTATGAATAGACAGTCAAGAGAACTGGAAGAGCAAAAAGATATGGCTAAGATATTTGCATTGATCAATAATAGAACTATTAGATTATTAGATAGATCTACACAGGATGCAACTTCACACTTCACCAATTTCGCATTTGCTACTTAAGTGTTTACTTTCTTAGAGTTTAGGCACTCTCCTGAAGACGGTCAGAGCACACTGACTGGAACGTCGAGTTTATACCTCTGGTTCTTTTCAGAGCCCTTCTCTTAGTTGAGAAATTATTCGCATATGGTGTTTCTGCAAACCTTTCATTATTTAGTATCTCCACCATGCAAAGCCTCAAATCTCACTTAGAATTGAAATATCAACAACAACAAAATGATTTTAAATTTCAATTAAAACAAACAATTGAGACAAAGCGAGGATTACCCTGTAGAAGATCAGGCAACAATGGAAGAAACTCCTGGTACAACAGATCATGGCTGCCTCCACCAATGGATCGAAACAGCGCCCTCAAGAGAAGGAAGTAGTTATATGGCTCTTTGGCTGTTGTTGCCAGTTCCATTGAACGGTTGACAATCTTGTGCAAGTGTGGCTATATGGAAGAACGAGATATGGAAATCATGTTTATGTCAAGCACAAATTCTGCAAGATAATATTTGAAATGGTTGACTGATATCTGGATCAGGTTTCATGCAGCTACTGAGCCCAAGATGTTCTGCTGACTTCTGGTAACTCAACCTATGTCAATTTTGTTAAGCACAACAAAAGTCACGTGAACTTTCCCTAACCTTCAGCATTTGTTCATTCTCAGCTGCAAACAATGAGACGGATCCAAAGACTAGTTTGAAGAGCTTCAGATACAGGTTGGATCGGTCCATGTTGGCTACAAAAAGAAAAACACAACATTAATTAATTGATATATTTATTTGCTTTCTCAGTATCATTTCTTGAAGTGAGAGACATAACTTTTTTGACAACATTTGTAATAAAAGAATAATTTGATGTTTCTTCATGCAAATAATGGGACTTACTAGAAATTAATAACAATGAATATGCAAATTAACAAAAACAATTGAAATGCAAACACAATACAGCTGAAGTGATTGCTCTGAGTGTTACGTACTTCCCATTTCATGCATTCGCTGAAGCAAATACTCCACTAAGATGGTAGCAAATGTGGCGGACGTGGCTGGATTGGCCAGGAAGGAGTTAGCGATGATCTGCAGTGCATAGTTGTGATAGATCCTATCCACAAAGAAGTCAATGGTTGTTTGGAAGATCTCTCTGAAGGTTAGCTGATGCATCATGGTAAACTGCATCAAAAGAGCAATCAGTTCACAGACATTTATATAAGAAAATCTGAACATTGTGGTAGTATTCTTCTCTGTTGTGATGACCATATATCACAGCACATGAGTTAATCCTACAAGAGCAGGGCTTTGATGGCCTTCCCATGGCATGGCCAAGGAGAGGCAGATTCCTCCCCTTACAAATCTCACCTGTATCATGACAGATTTGTCTAGAAATCAGGTATGCACTTAAAGACATTAATGCTTGGTACATCTGCTTCAATCTCATCAAACAGTGAGATGCGTGGTTATCAATTTCTACAGTTGTCTGAGGTCCTTTAACATTATTCTCCATGCAGCTTTTAAAAGTTGGAATTTTTTGTAAGGGTGAAATGTTCATGTCAATTTGGTCAATCCATGTGTGTACCCAAATAATATTTGACTCCAAATGAGCCATTTGTTTCATTGAAGGTTATAACAGGATGAATTACCATTTAGCATTTCTATCAGATGTATACACAAACCATGAAAAGTCCTCGGGGGAGGAGGGGCCGTAATCTATATCTTCCTAGGGCTTCAACAAATAATTTCCGTGTAGTCAACTTTTCTTACCACTCCAGCAAAGTGTTCCAGTACTTCCTTCTCATCCTTGATGCGTACACCTTGCATTGCTGGTGGTCTAATGGTTGTCTGGCCGTTAGACGCTACTTGGATCTGGTAGATGTCTAGTGCTTTCATAGCTACAATTCAATCCAGCAAATATGGATTCAGTTACACAGGAAACAATCCATTTACATGTCAATTCTTGCACAAAGAGAACAAGTGCAATATGCCAGTGAAAACACCATGCGTATGCAGGCTCATCACGTGTGGCATTACACCAATTTTTCCTCCAGCACAGTAACTTTTGTGCATCCAAAAGTTTTTGTCCACACTTGTTTTCAATCTGGTTAAACAGTTGTACATGCATATCCATGGCTTTGTACGAAATGTCTACATTGTGTGTTCTGGCACCTCAGCCATTACGATTGCATCTTGGTTTCATCTATGCTGAGGTGTTATTGGAAACGCCTGCTGTTAACTCATGGTGCAGTCAACCTGGCCTCCCTCAGTGATCCATGCAGTATTCTATTTGCGTGACATTGCCTCGGGAAATAAATATTGTATTACATAACTCAATATTACTGCACAACTCCATTTTGTGTTGTATTCTGTACAAATTAAGCATGTTTCAATATATTTTTATTTGAAAGTTTGGCTTTAAAATGTTGATAGGCCATGTTGATAGGCCAATTTAACCTGGGACACTTAAATTCTCCCTCTTACAAGCACAAAAGGTCTTGTAAAGATCAAATTGTAGACAACTATTTTCAAAGCAAATGCCACATTACCACTTACCCTACAATGGGCAAGTAGGTCCAACAAGCATGATATCTTCTTCGAGTTACTTTTGCTGTTGTAACTATTTACACGTATGCTCTCCAATAGTCTTACCATACTTGACAAGGTCAACAAAAACTGCTGTCTCCTTGGGCTGGAATTGCTTGTTCTGTCCAAATGTTTGCACATCTATGATTAAAAGCAAACGAAAAACACACGGGAGAGTGAAAGCAGCTGCAATATGGTACATTACGTCTTATACACCGGAAGGGTGCCATTTGCTCTTCAATTATACCAAGGTCCATGGTCTAATGGTTACAATGTCCAACTCATGTGCAGCAGTATGGGTTTTCAAACCCCAACAGGGTTCATGTTGCTCATGTCCTTGGGCAAGACAGTTCGCTTGCCTCTCTCCAACCAGACGAGAGGTTTGGTACCTGATTGCACTGATCTCAAACGTTGCATTGCATGAAACTGATCTCCTGGCCAGATGAACACAGTTATAACTGTGAAGTGCTTTCAAACTTAAAACAAACTTTTGGACACAGACATAGCGCTTCAGACTTTTATAAAGCACTATGCAAGCACCAGAATATTATCAATTTACTTTTTAAGAACATTTCCACAGTTGTACCTGTTTTCAACTTGTAGATTTAAAAATGTACGTCCAACAAAAAGGTTAACAAGGATTTATAGTCGGTCACACAACGATGAACGTCCAACCCAGATGTTCACTGGATGCTAAGCCTTTTCTGCAGCTCAGAGTCATTGGGCAACATTTGCGAAATTCTTTTTTTTGGGGGGGGGGTATCTTCAAGTGGTCGGGGAAAATGACATTATATATAAGTTAAATTTTTCTTTTATAATTACTATTGTAATTGGCAGAACTACTTAACTGTGTGCATTTCAGAAACCTCTTATTACTGTCTGCTTTTCAGAAGAATAAAAACCTCTAGACCTGCTGTTTCTATTTACACGCACTGTAATTAGATCCAACTTACCAGTTGATATCTTACAAGCACTGACACCCCATGTGATTGTCTTGACACCACACACGACAGTCTTGACCAGATTCCTACAGTCTGTGACTGAGTAGTTACTGTACTGTGAGAAGCTGGATGGTACATACGTCTTGGCTTTGGAATCATCTTTGTCTTTATCAGGAAACAGAGAACTGAGAGGTAGCATTCCCGGTCCTGGGGTGCTTGGGATGGCAGGTGTGGATGGGACAGTGGGAGTAGGGGGTACCGATGGAGTGGGTGGTGGGGGGAGGAGGCCTGGGGTAGATGGTGCAGGGGTGCTAGGTGTTGGGGGAGCTGCAGGGATGATGAGAGTAAGAGGTGGTGGCTTGGAACCGAAAGAACTTATCGGATGGGACTGTGAGGAACTTGACTTGTCTTGACTTGTGTCTTGGGGCTGCCGACTAAACGAATAAACAGACAAAAATATACATCAATATGCGATACACTCAGAAATGCTAGGCCTTGTAAATGAACATGGTCCACATAGTCCGCAATGAGAAAAGGAAAACAGTATCAGACGACTTGGATACAAATCTAAGGGAGGTTTTAAAAAACAAATTAAGGCTTCAAAATAGAGCACATGTTCAAACTGATTTTGTAATTCAAAATACATGTTAAGAATTCTTACCATTTTTGGAATATAAGCGGCAGTTGGTTCTCCGAGATGGTTTTGAATTTCAAAACGAATACTTGTAGCATATGCATCAATATCTCCCTGGCCTGCAGTGAAATAACGCATGCAATATGATCAGACATGGTTTAATGGCTTAGACCTATACTCCACCTCAGCTGTACTATCCAACCATGATACTTCCATTACCATGTGGAGCAATGTACTCTAAGGTGTTTCAGGTGGCACACAGCCACTGCAGCAAGATGTGTGTCAATTTGTCATTAGAGTGACAATCCCATCTAAAGCAGTTTAAAGTATAATCTGATAATCCCAGTAATCTTGTATCTTATTGCAGCTCTATGAGAGATGCTTAATTACCAAGAAAACAAAATTCTAACTAATTTCAGACCTGTTTCTTAACTTAAAGCAGCCCTTCAATTCGAAGCTATCGAGATGTTTACAAGAATTTTAAAATAAAATTCAGAAACATTCTGCTAGAGCAATGTGAGATGGAGCAATCCAATTTAATAGTATCATTAAACTCTCAGTCTTCAATGGGACTTACATTGGCCCCATCTTGTTCACTCTTTTGTCGTATACACTCTACCAGGTTGAGCAGTAACTTGCAGGACACAGTTTGGATGTTACATGGTAGAGAATCATCATGTACATTTTTGGAGAAGAGATGAACAGCCATGGACAGGTGTTGAAGAGGTAAGTGTTGCCGCAAGTGATGAACAGAATCAGCTAATGTGCTGTAGGCTAAGGGTCTGTAGTACAAATCAAGACATCATTAGCAGGCAAGCAAGATTGCTACTCATGAGCCAGATTTCATCTGAATGACGATGAATGAAAAATAGTGCATTGGAATGCGCAATAACAACTCTGTAATCATCAGTAACCGGAAGAGATTGAGATGTCTGTCATCTGATACAAGTGCCTTTCCACTAAGTTAAACCTCCTTTCTGATGCCATCATAGAGAATCAAGAGATTTTATCTTCAAAATGATATAAACATATGTATCAGTATAAGCACCCTAGGTCACGTTTGTTTTTAATAATGGTCTTATCATCCCTTCATTGAATTAAGCCATGAATATACAGCAACAAATGTACTACGTCTGACAGCACATTGAACCAGTTAGGACATCATTCATTGTATTTATTGTATGGGGGCAAAACTTCTGTAAAAAGACTTCATCGATGCCCATTGGAATGGGGGGAGAAGGAGAATGCTCTCTTTTTCAAGGCGGCATGTCTAAGAAACAACTTAGGAGATGGAGGCCAACATTTTCAGTAGAAAAACAAGTGTGTTCATTTCTACAGTCTTGTGTTCAGTTCACCACAAGTTATTACCGTGATAATCTCTATCTTAAAAACGTGACGTTTACTGACCTGAGAGATTCTTTACTGGTCGTGCCACTTCCTACTAAGATAGCCTCATCAAACAGCTTGTCAATTGTTGGCACAAACTCTGTTCAATTAGGAGGAAAATGTTTGTTAACCATCGTGGGGAAACAAGTTCTTTTTGTAATATTTGACAAGTACATTAGCAACATGGTTTGAGCAGTATTGGCTGTTGGCTGATACTGATTACCTCCCTGTGCTTTGTGTCATAGAGATGGTCAAATCAGACACCTGAGAACCAATGATCTTGCACTACTCCCCCAAAATAAACCAGGCTGTATGTTCTATTACATATCATACATATTGTGCATCAGTATTAAGTAATTAAACAGCTGACAAAATGGATTACCTGAATTAAGCATTCAAAAGCAAATCAACCTGTAAGTCATTCTCCTGAGAATGCACGTTGCATAAAATTGATTTATGCGAATCAAATTTGACGTCACAAAGAATTCGCTGCAAAATTCACCGATGTTGAAATGAGTTCTACTCTGTGAATTTGCAGCACTCTAGGTCACTTCATACTTGGCGTAAAAGTAAATTTTTGGCATCAGGGCAAGTATGGACACAAATTAGCTTTTGCGCCAAGTATGAAGTGACCTTGAGTCAGTCATGAAAGTTTCAGTTTGTTGCCACATACAACCTATACCGGAGACCTGAGCTCATAACACACGTACATATGAGGACATACAACCGCCTTGTGCTTCTATTATTGGTTGCTATGCGTCTTGGCTGTGCCGTCCCCCCTATACATGTCGTTTGATTGGTCTACTTCTGCACACTCAGGCATCATTGTTTGTTAACATAGCACCCTATTGGTAGGCATGTAGCTAAATTAGGTTGACCCCTACATCACAGGTCATCCTAACAATCCACACGCTGGCTGGTATCAGACTTTAAATAAACGGCCCATCATTTTGAGTCTGACAACTTGACTTGCTATCACTGTTGTTGCATGCTAACCTTTCTCTGTCTTGATGTTTACTAGACAGTAATACAGACTGGCAATAAAGATGCGCAGGGAGTGAGAGTCATTTCTAAACAAGTCAGGTGTGTTTACAAACACAAATGCCCCGCAACCGTGACTGTTCCCACGACATAACACCACTCTTTTAACAGCATTTTATGTACCTTGGTCACATGGAACGTTCATTGACAGCATTAGTGTCTTCTGTAGGTTTTATATGAATTAATCCCTAATCCCTTTGCTCTCAGAATAAATACAAGATTTCTATTGTTTTAGCCACTGTGACCTTGACCCTTGACCTTCCGACCCCCAATGCAATAGGCCTATTTGGATTACCAAGAATGATCCACAAACCAAATTTGAAGTTCACATGTTAAGTATTTGTCAAGTTATCGCGCTGACAAAATTCCTTTTGTTTTAGCCACTGTGACCTTGACCCTTGACCTTTTGGCCCCAAATGCAATAGGCTTCTTAGGATTGCCAAGGACAATCCACAAACCAAATTTGAAGTTCACATGTAAAGTATTTCTCACGTTATCGCGCTGACAAAATTTCTATTGTTTCAGCCACTGTGACCTTGACCCTTCACCTTTCGGCCCCAAATGCAATAGGCTTCTTAGGATTACCAAGAACAATACACAAACCAAATTTGAAGTTCATATGTAAAGTATTTCTCAAGTTATAGCGCTGACAAAATTTCTATTGTTTCAGCCACTGTGACCTTGACCCTTGACCTTTCGGCCCCAAATGCAATAGGCTTCTTAGGATTACCAAGAACAATACACAAACCAAATTTGAATTTCATATGTAAAGTATTTCTCAAGTTATCACGCTGACAAAATTTCTTTTGTTTTAGTCACTGTGACCTTGACCCTTGACCTTTCGGCCCCAAATGCAAAAGGGTTCTTAGGATTACCAAGAACAATACACAAACCAAATTTGAAGTTCATATGTTAAGTATTTCTCAAGTTATCGCGCTGACAAGATTTGTCCGGACACACACACACACGCACGCACACACAGACGTGTGTTACATACCTTGTGTGGACATTGCTTTGTTTTCGTGTAGTTAAGAAAACTCGGTACAAAAAATAACTTTACTCAAACTGTGAAAACTCTTTTACCCCAATTTTTTTTCTATGATTCCCTATAGTGTTTCTCTTCATTCTGCTACAGATAAACCTAACCCAAAAATGCCTCTAAACCTGTTTTCCAGAAAGGGCAAAACCTTATGTGGACACGGCTTAGTCCACATAAGGTTAACACAACCTGCATTATGTGGACCTCTTTTGTTCACAAGTCCACATAGGGTATGTAACACAAACTCGCACGCACCCACCCACTAACACACCCACACACACACCCACCCATGGAAGGACAAGGCGGAAACAGTATGCCCCTTCGGCTTCGCCGCGGGGCATAAAAATTAGCAACTTTTACTTTCCTGATGCATTGGAACATTGACAAATGAAAGAGGTATGGTATGTTTAGCCAACATGACATGTACTGAAACATGTACTGTTCAAACATGTAAACCATGTATGTCTATGTATTTTCTGTGATATTGACGGCCTATAGTGTAGATGTAACTCACTATTTCTCAGATCTGTAGCCAGAATGTGTCTGGCTGCAATCAACAGCTCTTTCCTCAGATGTGCAACCTCACTCGGACAGTTGGTGAAAAGCCCCAGCATTCCCTTGACTAGCTGGGGGGCATATGAGTTGACTATCTCCTGAAAAAATATAACAATGCAAAAATATCATTTTGTTACGGATAATCAACCAACCTGTTGACACTATACTAACGATTATAAACAATGCATGATTCAAAGTGCTCATATTGATTAAAAGTAAATTGCTATAACAAGGTGTAAAAGAGCACATTAATATAATTTTTATAAAACTCACAAATATTTTCCTGATACCAAATCTTATGAAACGACATGTAAATTGAAGGCCTGAGCCTATACCTGGTATATTCTCAGGATGTAGGCAAGGAAAGACAGTGTCTTGATCTGAGCTGCAATGAAGTCAACATACATCTCTTTGTTGAATGTCGGAGACAGTCTGCAATAAATATAAAAATAAAATAAAGACAAATATATAAAAATAGCACACACAAAATAAGGCCAAAAAAAAAAAAGTCTCCGGTTTCTGGTATGGAGCCTGCCCAAAAAGTGGTGCAGTGACGTGGCTTTTTTTTTTTTTTTACCTAATTTTTTTTGCTTCAAATGTGTGCTGATGACTGCAAATGGTGCCCGACTAAACTTAGTGCAAATATATGGGAGTCCAGAGAGGTCACATAAAGCTTATTCTCGACCATAACCTAATCTAAAAACACGTTAAAATTGTGCAGCAGCAGGATTCCAGTCAAACCAGTGAGTTTGGCGGTTTTGAGACATCATCTTTCATTGAAAAAAAACTTTTTTCATTTTGCCGACGCGCATGGCTACGGCGACGCGCACACATACCAGAAACTGGAGACTTTTTTTTTTTGGCCTAAAGGAACTATTTTTTTCTGTAATGTTCACGTCAAAGAAAGAAGTTAATGCAACACCATTTTCCTTATTCTTGTCTTAAAATAAACATTGCACAGGCCTTTTCAATTTACTTTAAATTGGCAGTTAATTTCAAGTTTCATAACATGTAATCACTTGGAACTGGTCAGTTTGTTCAGAAACCAGTTGTTATGATTTCTGCCCCTAGTGGTGTGACAGCATACCTGGCCTGGGCGTTTGGCTGGATGGTGATAGTGTTCATGATGAGTGGGATAAAATCGGCCACCACTGTGTGAACACTCTGCTTGTACAGTTGATACATCAGTAGAACAATGAAGGGATACTCAGCAAGGACCTTCAATGAATTGATGCCTTTAGGAAGAATAGTTTGCTGAAGAAATAAAACACATTTGATTCAAACAATGTTACGCCTTTCACTTCTCATTTTTTGACAAATAGAAATATTCAAGTAACAACACTACCATCTCAAAGACATGAAAGAAAGTGTTACATTTAGTTTAAGTCTCTGGATTTCCAACTTTACATTTTTGCATAATTTGCATAAAAACTGTGTACTGAAATTAAAAGTATACTAGTCGGAATTAAAAAAGATAAAAAAAAAATCAGCTTTTACGTAACTGCATATCAAAAGTGCCAAAAACAGAAGATTGAAGGAACAACTAGATTGAAGATAAGACTAGACTGAAGGGCAAATGATACACGTTAAGACAATGAAGTGTGAAGCTTGACTTACCTGACTTTTGGTTCCATCTGGCTGGCTGACTGTGATAATAGTCTGGCATGCAAAGCCAGGCCTGTCAACAAATGGTAGGATGTTGAGTGGATCTGGTGGTGACACACTGCTGCCAGGATCTAGACTCTTCTGTTGACAATAAACAGAAGCAACATGAAATCTTAGACATAATCTAAAACTCCTACCAATGTTGCTGTTTTTACAAAGGTTTTTAAGAAGTACAGATTGAAATATGAACTTTGTGTAAACACCTCCAATTCCTAAGATGTAATTGAGAAAGCACATGCTAGATAAACACCTCGTTATCCAAAGAAAAAATTTTATATTACATTACCAAGTTACATTGTTAATCCTAAAACAAATTCTACATACAGGTTTCTAAGTATCACTGAGATTAAAGAATGGAAATTACTTATAAATTAATTCACTTTTGATGGGAGATTTTGTGGCTTATAAAGTGATTTATAAATTCTTAAATATAGCACTGTAATACCTATGGTGCTGGTATCCCCCCCCCCCCACACACACACACAGTCGTTTTTTGCTATGCTTCCGAGGATCGGCTTTGTGTTTTCCTTCGTTCCCTTATCTAAACCTTTCCCATAGACTAAGCGCGCAAACCGGCATTCGAGGACAAAGGGACCTTCGATCGAGACCACAAAAGAACCTTTGTGCTCCCTTTGTGTGCGTGCGATCCTCCGTCGTTAAGCCATGTACGAGCACACAGACATGTTTGTTTATGGTGTAAATTGAGGATTTGCTATTGTTCCTCTTCCCTTTTCCTTTGTTATACTCCAACTTTTTTGCAACAGCTCTCATTGGTTTTGTACACATTTTCTAATCGAGGTCGTCCTCGATTCGGTTCCTGTCCTCGATTCATTGATGATGTTGCACGTGTGTGTCCTCAATTTACACCATAAACAAACGCACACATCTATGTAAACGGCCGGCAATCGTGGACCCCCCTATTTTCCCTGACCCTGATTTAGCAACAGCTCTCATTGGTTTTGTACACGAATTTCAATCTTACACGTTCGGTCAATTGTGTCCCAATTGTTTGTGCCCCAACCCTTTTGTCCTAGGTCCACGATTGCCGGTATTTACATCCTCATACACACAAGTGTGTATTTGCCTGCAATCAGGGACCCCAATTGTCCCTCTTTTGTTTGTACTTTAACTTTTTAGGAAGACCACACAAATCCAAAGTTGGGACCTCTCGGGAATTGGGGACCCTGTTGTCCTCTATTGTTCAACATCCCCTATTAAATGCAGAAACAAACTCACTCACATTTAGGCCAAAAAAAAAAAGTCTCCGGTTTCTGGTATGGAGCTTGCCCCAAAAGTGGTGCGGCGACGCGGCTTTTTTTTTTTATTTACCTTTTTTTTTTTTTTTTTGGCTTCAAATGTCGGCTGATGACTGCAAATGGTGCCCGACTAAACTTAGTGCAAATATATGGGAGTCCAGAGAGGCCACATAAATCTTATTCTCGATCATAACCCCTTCTAAAAACACGTTAAAATTGTGCAGCAGCAGAATTCCAGTCAAACCAGTGAGTTTGGCGGTTTTGAAACATCATCTTGTATTGAAAAAAAACCTTTTTCATTTTGCCGACGCGCATGGCTACGGCGACGCGCGCGCATACCAGAAACCGGAGACTTTTTTTTTTTGGCCTTATGGTGTAAATCAAGGATTTTCTATTGTTCCTCGTCACTGATCTTTTGGTTATAACTTTTTTGCTACAGCTCCCATTGGTTTTTTATACGTTTTCTAATCGAGGTCGTCCTTGATTTGACTCCTGTCCTCAATTACTTGATGGTACTTCACATGTATGTTCTCAATTTACACCATAAACATGCACACACAGTTGTAAATTTCTAATCTTTCAAGGACAATGCTTGTGTTTCCCTTTGTCCCTGTAATATAACACTCTCCCATAGACTAAGCACATAACCGTATGATCGAGGACCGTTTTCAACAAAAGACCCAACGCTTGAGGACTGAAAGGATCTTTTGTTCTCCCTTTGTGTGTCTGTCCTCTATCTTAAAGCCATGCAAGAGCACACACACACCATTATACAATAATGGTTAATGGCTTCATTTTAATGAGCGAACTGTCTGATTTTCCATCTGATTTATTTTGAATAAATTAAAACATTTACCAGGTTCGTTGGGATTTCCTTGTACTTGTTCTTCACAAACTGCAGGAAGTTATGAATCTAGAATAAAATGTGGATAGAAAAAAAAAATTCATTCGATGACAACACGAAAAGATCAATTTTGTAACCAAACAGGCAAAGATTAATTAAGAAAACTCCACCAGCAACACATTGCAGTTTGGGTGTGCGCACTGACATGATAAAATCTACACATTTAAAAAGGTTAAGAACACCATCTTTTGTGCCCACACAATTGAAAGAATGACACTAACCTCTGGTTGTAGCGCTGGTCTGTAATGCTTGTGTAATTCAATGATTATACGAAGAGCTACTAGGACATTCTCCTCATTCTCCCGTTCCAGCAAGGAGAACATTAGTTCAAGGATTGCTGGAACGTATGGCCGTAGAGTCTCATTGGTAGGCACACGATGAAGAAGCTCCAATAATAACTTGCGCAAATGCTAGCAAATCAAACAAACAAACAATGCAGGATATGAACACTAAATTAACCCTAACTCCTGGGGCTCTTTTACTAGAAAGTATCCTGAATCCGCCAAAATCCACCAATTTTGTCATGCAAAAAATGCTGGTATCCTGAATCCATCAGAATCCCCCAGTGTAGATTCTGGAGGTATCCTGAATCCGCCAGAATCCACCAGCAAAAGTCTTGATGGATTCTGGCGGATTCAGGATACCATGGTGGCATAAAAAAAAATACAGCATGTTTTTCCATAGAGTCTTCAAAATCCAACACCTAAATTTCTGGTGGATTTTGACGGATTCAGGATACCATGCTCGCATGAAAATTGTGATGTGTGTTGTTGCATAGGATCCATCAAAATACACCAATGCATGGCGACCCCAGCATGGATCAGTACCGAAGTGAATACGTCTCGCGCACAAAATTTGTGTGAAAGACATTAGCGCAAATTTCAGCTCGTAAACCATAGATATAGAATGAAAAGACTAGATCGGCAGCGCGTCCACACACGCCCAGTCACTGTGCGATAAATCTCCGCCATTTTGGTTGTCTCTCATAGACGCGCAACAAATTAACGTAAAGTAATGGAGCTAAATGTATCTTTCCTCCAGCACGTGACCTAGCTCAACACGCGCGAAGCAAGAAATGCGCACCGAGTATTTACGCGATGCGCACACATAATTGTTAGCGATGCACATGGTGTTCTTTGCGCGTAAACGGCGTTGCGTTGGTCACGTTTTTTGCGCATTATTTGTATCTTTCCTCCAGCACGTGACCCTCCATGCAAGTCCACCCAGTACATGCGTGTACATGTTTGTACAGTATGTGACAGACTTGGCAGGGCTAGTGCCAGCAGTATTTACTTGACGACAAACATTGCAAAAGAGTTAAACTGTTGAGATCCTGAATCCATCAAAGTTCCCAAACAGCTCAAAATGGAGGTATCCTGAATCCATCAAAATCCGCCAGTTCAGCTAGGCTTCGAATCCTGAGTCCATCAAAATCCCCCAGTTTGTTCAATATGGAGGTATCCTGAATCTGCCGAAATCCCCCGAAACAGGGGGGTGGATTTTGATGGATTTAGGTACGTTAGGGTTAAAGATGATCACAATACAGGTGATCAATAGAAATGAAGTCACTTTCCAAATTATAAAGGACTTACTTGTATGTGCATGTTGTCTGCTACAGGTAATCTCAAGACTGTGAGACTTTTGTATCTTGCCATTCCCACTGATAGGTCAACATCTGTGTTAGGCTAACCGGTGTTAGCACAGACTCTCTCACATCAATAGTGTTTTGTGACTAAAGATATCGTTACATTGCACTTGCAATACTGAAATTCCATTGGTTTAAAACTATCATGTACTAGTGTCATTTTGTGTCTAATCACCCAGATTTTCAGATTACCAATATTTAAAATACCTCTGTGCATCACATGACCACACAACAGATTCTAGCTCCCTATTCCAAGTAAAATATCGACATTGATGGGTATTAACAAACGCATTGATGTGTACATGTACTTGCTTTTCTGAATGGGACTTGAATGAAGGCCTACAAAATTATGCAAAAAATCACACGACTTCTTATAATGCTTCCTGCTTAGGCTGAGTTGCAGATGGTCCCCATGCCATAACAGCACAGACTATAAGCATGCCTATTCAACCCTTGATTGACATTATACATGTAGTCTCCATCCCCCCACATGTTGGATTTCATCCATTATCCCATCACATCAGAATGCCCTCACACTGACCTACAATGAATCATATGAAAGACAGATACCAAAATGAAAGTGTCTGTCCAACTCATACAAGTAACTTGCAGTCTACTGTATTGGCATTTGGGATCACAGTAGCCACGGTTTTCAAGAAGTTGTTGTTTATATTTCACGGTTAGTTTTTGCATTTTACTTGTGCTACCATGAGGTCGTCAAATGTTTACGATACAGTGCACTGAACTATTTGCTCCCTTCATGACTTTTAACTCCCTTTAAGTAACTTTAGCTTTATAGTCAACAACTGTTCCGTAGCTAGACTAGATTGCAAAACCTGACTTTCTTGAACCAACCTGTTGAGCTTTTTCTGCTATGAAGTATGGTTTCTCCTCCTTAAGCACTCTAAGGAAGAGTGGGATTGCAAACTCCAAGAAAGCTCCATTCTGAGATGATGACAGGATGACCTGTGTGTAGCATTGTCACAAAGATATTGATTTGTCAGACATTGGGAGGCACAAGATAACAAGAAATGACTATTAAATCTTCAATTAAACTTGAATCCTCGATCCTGATTGGTCGATCCATGGCAACAAGCAGTACTACATATAACCATGTAGCATGGCCACGGTCCATACCGCACTCCACGTGTTGCGCTGTCCCAAGATGCGCACGCCATTCCGTACAAGCACTGAAGTTTGTGTACAGCGTGCGTTTCATCTTGAATGTGCGTCAAGTTTGCTTGAAGATAAATTCGTTATCACGCTCGTGTTCGTGGAACACGGAAAATGTAGTGCGTCTGTGTCCCACGTATGACGCACTACATTGTTCCGTGTTCCACTCGCGCTCGCGGGATAACTTATATTATAATAAATGATTTTTGTGGGTTTTTTTCAGCCAAAGTTGGCAAAGTGGTATACATTTCATGTACTTCAAAGATTTAAACATTCTACTTTAACAGAAGTATCAGTGTCATATGAATTCAACTGAACGGTAACATGAGCCAACTTAGAGTAGGTGGAGGGGATCCTCACCCTTCATCAGTTACAGTGTTTGGTGGGACACTTGAATACATTGATGCCATGTATATACCTAAAGACTCTACAGCCTTTGTGCACATGCAGATATGCCATGTGTCCTACATGTGCAGCTCTCATGTGTGGTCCCAAAGCACTAACTATCATTCATGCACAGAGACCATAAAGGAAGAACCCAATCACAGGATGTTATCAATTGCCTTTACAGCTGTTACATGTATGTGTATCACACAACCACTGCCCATTAATAACATGAGATAGTTGTAACAGCAACCAATAACATGAATGACAAATCATGAGGGGAGCCAGGTTGGAGAGTCAGGTGGGCACAGTGGCCTTTTTCCTTGCCTTCCACTTCTATGGCCCGGTTCGATTCCTGCCAAGGGCCAACATGCGGACTGGGTTTTCAGTCCCAACCTGATTCCATTGGTTTTCCTCAGAATCTACCACCTCTAAAACTGTCATTACCTTTCATTCTTTTATCTAAAGGTTTTTTTTTTCAGGCTTGCGTGCTTTTAGTGCCGAGGGCGCTTTTGAGGATTCCTTGGTTTCAGTACCAAAAATATAATAACAACAATCAGTAATTAACACTGAACACAGACAATGTAGATGTACTACTACAATAACCAATGCAACAATAACATTAGCATGTTAATGTGTACATATGTACGTACCTCAAAGTTTTCACTTATCTCTTGAGCTGCTTTCAATCTGTTGTCATCAACTAGAAAGTAACAATTTGTTTAATTATTACAATAATTTATTTGAAGTCTCATGATTCTGCTGTTCAAGGCTGCTTCATGTGGTGCTGTGATGTACACGTAGTCAGCTCTTTTCAGCTTACATGTATGACAATCACTGCCTGGCTTACCATTATCAAGAGTTAATGGATCTTATATGACTCTTCAATGAAGATTTCATGATCCATGAGATAAATGGCAAGCCAATGTGGCTCAAGGTACAAACATGTATGTCATCATTCTACTGTACTCAAGCACCACCAGTCTGAAGACACCCCTTATCAACTTAACCAAGGGAAACAAACTCTTGTTGTGTGATTTCTAAAAAGTGAACAGACCTGTTAAGTGTTATCAGCCAGAATGATACAAAATTTATGATGGAAATGTTGGTCATTGACAAGCAATCTCAGAAGTTGCTCAATAAAAAATGTTCCACTCAAGCCCCCTACTTCCACTATATATTGCAAATTGATAAAGCAATTTTTTTTTTCACAGAACAATGCAGAATCAAGCAAAGTATGGTCATTGACGGGTTACATGTAGAACATAACCATATTTCATAGCCACTAATTATGGTGAATGGTTCTTACCTGTCCTAGTGTCTGCCAGTATAGAGACATTGGTGCGATACTTGTTGATGATAGTTGCTGGATCAATTGGTGATGACCCTGATGCTATCGGCATCGTGACCACTGCTGGCTTGGACTGAAGCATCTGACCAATTTGCTATGTGGAAAAAAATATCACATCTCAATCTGCAAACTTCCTCAAATACAATTATGGTTCTTTGCTCAATCGTTATATTTTGCAATGTAAAATTATACTGTTTCAACCACTGCAGCCTGTTAAAAAGTACCTCTTGGCCAGTAGGACGAGTCCTACCTGATGTCTGGTGATCAGGGCAGGGTGATGTCACAATAGATGTAATCCTCTATGTTTAACAGTCAGGTTTGTCAAGTGTAGCCATGATGCTCTGTAAAACATAAACCAAGGCAAGTGATCTTTATGCATTCAATACAAAATTCCTAGACAAGGAATCCATCGATGATCCTTGTTGCGGTTCCACCTCAACACAGCAGTGTCTGCCGTGCCCACAACTTCTGAAAATATTCTTTTCGACAGCCTTCTCAATCCAAATTAATTTGTATCGTCGGCCAGGGTTCTCCCCAGGATTTTTTCAAACATGTGGGGGAAGATTTGCTGTGATTTGTCAACAACCCGAAAATGTTTGAACTTTAGAAGCTCTCTGGTGCATTTTAGAGCAAATCTGGGGGTCTTTATCTTAAGATTTGTCCTTGAAAATCAGAGGGGATCTTGTAGGTCACTAATATTTTTGTAATTAAAGAAAAAAAATCACAATTGTTAACTTTAAAAAAAATTAACTTTTCAAAACCTGTGTTTCATTGCTTCCTAACTAACTAGAAAAGTATGAATTACATTTACATGTAAGTTTCAAATTAAGAAATTAAGGTGGAGAAAAAAAACAACTTTCGCTTCCGATTACATGCCTTTCAAAATAGCGTCAGTAGGTCGGAAAAAATTTTGCCAATTTTTTGGGGGTGCTGATTAATGGAGCATCATTCGTAGTAATCACAGAGCAAGGAATCATGTTTATTTTGTGCCTGGATTATTTTCATTTGCGCCACGAAAATTATCAAGACTGGCTATCAAAAGTGATTGAAACTTGCCTCATCTAATTAAAAATATATTTGAGGTCGGTGATTCCACTTTATGCTTAAAATACATCACAGTCGCTGGCACCGCCAACATTCAGCCTGGCTGGCCGAACATTGCGCCGTGCTCATGGCCCACGTGGCCGAAAATCTTGCACTACTGCAGAAACACGCTACGATGTTTCGCCACAAGTTCGAGCTTTGCAATCTCGTCATTTTAATGGAAAACACATACACAGAAAGTAAAGATCACGTTCTGTGAATTAATTCGCAGAAATTCTCTTTCTCCAGCGATGTTTGTTTGGTAATATTTTTACGATCCAACTTCGGCCCACTACATCATCATGCTGTGTGATACGAAGTATGGACCGGAGAGAGGCAGTAGTCACTGGTTCCGGTCCTTCATCATAGCATTGATTCCGTTAGCTGGCGAAGGGAACCATTGTACCATGCTGTATGTTAGCTGGGTGCTGCTGCTGGTCGACAGAACACGACATCGTGTGCATTTTGATCACACATGCATCGGAAAAACAGGATTTTGGTCAAGATTTTGCATGTCAAGATGAAATAATGGCGTATGTAACGATCAAATTGTGCATTTTAATGGCGTGTATGATAATTATATTGTGCGTATCAGGGGCTAAAAAATGTGATCGGCATTTTTTTGTCGGCGTATCGGGCCGGCCGCAATTCCAGCGTATCGGGCCGATACGCACGTTTGTACGTGGGGAGAACCATGCCGTCCGTCGGGCAGCCAGGCGTACCCCGATGCGTTTGTGCAAAAATAATCGTACTTCGTAGTTTGAGAATTCAAGTTTTGAGATCATCGCGATTTTCGTACGTTTAACACAGGTATGTTTGTGTCAAATCATGGTCAGATTCAAGTGTGGAAAATGGTTTTTGTTCGTGGCAAATAATTAAAAGTACTTGAAATGTTTGAAATTTGTCAATTATCAACCTTCAAAATGGCAATAAAAAGTTTGAGGTCGGCAATTTGGCCGAAAAAATTCCAGGTCGGTCGGGTTACCGTAAACACACCTTTTTTTTTTTTTGGCCTAAGTGGGCGCACAGGCCCGGCAAAAACGATGCCACCGTGCACGGTACGGCCACGTTGACCGGGGATGCGCGCACCGAGGCCCGGCAAAAACGAACGATGTGCACGGACAATCACGTTGCGCTAAATCGGCTCTGTTATATGCAACCAAAAAAACTCATGTATCATAAAATAAACTCCCAAACCGCCCGGCGATCAGCAGCCGCCAAAATCCCCGGTACTACTAGTACTATCCCCAAACATGCCAAAACTTGGCCCAAAAACATGAGCATAATGAGAGTCGACTTGTCTCAACGGTCGACTTGTCTCAACGGTCGACTTGTCTGACCCCCACTCCAGCTACCATAGTATTTCTAATACTATAATGGTAGCTGGAGTGGGGGTTAGCCCAGGTGGACTCCCTTTCCTCCCTACGTAACGGAGGGAGTCCAGGGTATGAAGTGCTCAAAACCAGGCGAAAAAATTTATGACCAATATTTTCAATATTTTTACCTTGTTGGAGAAGCCATTTTTTACGTCGTAGTATTCTATGTGTCCTTATCTATTGGGCCACTGGGTTCAGGAATTCCATATGCGATGCTGACCGACCTTAATCAGGAAAATAAACTCTAAAGCAACGTTAAACTTGTACGTGTTTGTAGACTCTTTTCATCAGTTTTTTCACCGCCGAGTCTATTCTAGTCGTACATGACGTAAGTCCGTGCAGCGTGTAGTCTGGTTCCCTAGACCTGACAATTATTCTCGGCGCTCATATCACGTCTGGTCTGGGAGCCAGACTATGCAGCGTGAATATGCATTGCGCACGCGCGATTTGCTTAGTAACCATCCTCATACGCACACGCACTTACTTGAAGGCGCGGTCGATAATCCAATAACCGAGCGTGTTTTCGCGCCAGTTACCAGAAACATGTTTCAGCTTTGGTCATTGGTTGACCGTTTTCGTGACGTCGGTTGGCTGGAGTGACGACAGACGTCACTGTTCCAACCAAAACTAAACAAATGAGGGCGCTAGCGTGCGTGCGCGCTTTCGTGCTCACGTACATGACGTACGACTCGGGAATAAAACTGATGAAAAGAGACTACAAACACGTACAAGTTTAACGTTGCTTTAGAGTTCATTTTCCTGATTAATGTTGGTCAGCATCACATATGGAATTCCTGAACCCCTGGATCAATAGAGAAGGACACATAGAAAATGTAGGCGTGAAATTAGCTGGAGTTACCCAGCCCTAAATTTTATCATTGGGTTGTCATCTAGGGCTGGAGATAATTTTTCACGTAACCCAGCAGCGTAGGCAGGTCCCAAAAAAAATTGCGAAAAAGAATCACCCCAAACTTGCCTGGAATAACCATTACACAGGTCCAAGCGAAATGATAGTATGTGCATGCGTACAAGTGCATGTACCGTACCCCCCGCGGCGCGCTCAGAGGGAACCGAAAATCATCGCTCGATCATATGCGTGCACGTTTCAAGTGTCAGGTTGGCTCAGTGCGGAAAGGGCATATTTTTCATCATTTTGGCCTAAAAACCGACAGAATCCACCCATGTTAGTTCCGCACATGATACGTGAGTAGCTTGAGTAACTCCAGCTGACATGCTCCATATTCATTCACATGTGAATGAATATGGAGCATGTCAGCTGGAGTTACTCAAGCTAATACGTGAGTATGTCAAGAGATAAAGTACGGAGTATAGGGGCAAACTGTGCAGCGGTTCTGTGTGAAATGTCTGCATTTTGATGGACGTTTTTGTACTTTATTAGTGTTTTGTGCTGCAGACAATTTTGCGGGCTTCTAGGCTTCGCTCACGCGGAGCCTCATAGTTCTAGGAGTAAACGAGGTAAGGAAAGATTTCCATATACGAAGTTCACTAATTTTCCTCTGTATTGACTAACAAGCCCCATAGCAATTTCATGTCATCAAAGTCAATTTGAGCAGTGAGAAAATACAAGCATTTTCTTAGAAATCACTTAGAATTTTTCAGTCCAATCTCACAGGGTTTGTACACAGGGTGTTGAGTGAACTTCGTATATCATGCATGTCATGTATATGGAAATCTTTCCACGAGGTAAAACGTAACAAAAATCTGGTCCAAAATTTGGGTGGTCCTATGTAGAGAATTCTCATCCTGGACGTCAGTTGTAATGCAATGAAGACTTCGTCCAACCTGGGCTACTCCTAGAGTGGGGGTCAGACAAGTAGGCTAACTGAAGTCATGAAACTGAAAGTCATGAACATGGTAATCCTTACTTTTAGGACCCCGTTCCTATATAGTCCGAGTAACTTGGACCCAACTTATCGCCTTTTTAAACATTTGGACATGGTCTGGCGACCAGACCATGTCCAAATGTTAAAAAAGGCGATAAGTTATCGCCTTTTTTAACATTTGGACATGGTCTGGCGATCGCCAGACCATGTCCTAATGTTAAAAAAGGCGATAAGTTGGGTCCAAGTTACTCGGACTAGTTCCTATATAGGAAGGGAAAGACTCACCAAAACAGTTGACTAAATGACACACAAAATTGACATTCTGATACTTCTTGGCACATCTGAACAATTGGCAATGACACCTTCTTGAATATCAGCAGGTTTAATTTTGTGGAAAGAGGGCGGGGCTTTGATTTATGAGGGAAATTCAGGGGTAAAAGACGACGATGACAACCAAAAAACAGACTCAAAAACCAAGATGGCAAATGTGAAAGCTCGATGCGATGAAAGCTCGATGCTGATTGGCTGATAAAAAAATTAACATCTTATTTATTTTTAGTCTGGTTCCCAGACCAAAAGATTCAGGAATAGTCAGAATCTTTTGGTCTGAGAACCAGACTAACTTATTTATTTTTAGTCTGGTTCCCAGACCAACAGATTCAGGAGTAGTCAGAATCTTTTGGTCTGGGAACCAGACTAATTATTTTTTTTAGCAGCCAATCAGCATCGTGCTTTCATTATGTAGGGCTTTCACGCGTGTGAGAACTACAACTGTCTGATTGCGAAAAAAGGTAGGAAAGTCACATTTTCTTCGAAAGTGCTTTCAAAACTACAACTAACATGAGTTTATATGAAGAAAAAAGACTGCTTTAGCCTGCAAAAGTCACTTTGGCACTGGACAGTCATCTGCAAAAGTCAGTTTTGAACAGAACTTGTAAAAAATAGAGGTGTCCTAAAAGTAAGGATTACCATGAACATGATGAAAGTGGACATGGTGGAGCCTTGAACTTCGGCATGTCCGAAGTACGGAAGGTACCAAAGTTCAACGCTCCACTCAGTAGAGCTAGACAAGTCGGTGTGTTAAGCCACTGCATAACAAGCGATTCGTGGATTTCATAACCATACCAGTAGGCTGTAAATCAAAACGACCACACAAGACAAAGAAGACGGATGACCAAACGCTTACGCCGTCTACAGCCAGCTTGCCGCCATGTTGACATGATTCAGCCTCGTCCCCAGGAGTTACTTCAATTTCAACTTCAGTACGCCCTTTAGCGTTGCAACCTCGTGCTCAGTGCTTACTTTATTTCTCCAATTACCTCGTTGGCCGGCCAGGGTGACCGTTTTAGCTGATTTTCGGCTAACTTTGACAGAATTTTTGTAAAAATAGAGTTTGACAGATAATTTTACAGAATGGATTTTGTTGGCAGATTTCTGGCAATATTCTGCAAAAATGGTTATTTGACAGAAAAACATAGCGAATTTGAAAAAAAATGGGTACATTTGTTTAAAAAATCTTCAATCTTTTCAAACAAACCCTTGTATAATGGGACCTTTCTCCATGGTCATGTAGGTGCTGACTTCGTCATGGCATGTTCTTATTCCTCCATGGTCATGGCGCAACGTCTGCATTTTGCCAAATTATTATGCAATTTCATAACATTACAATTTCATGTAATTTGAACCTTAAGTAAGGCAATTCTACAAAATCTGCATGTGGTTTTAAGTGTTTATAGAATATTTTGGGTACATGTAATTGTGGGATTGGCAGATATTTGAAAAATCTGACAGGTGTTTGAAGCGCATTTAGCAGAATTTGGCTATGACCTTACGGTCACCCTATTGCCTGTTGTTTGGCCGCCCATACGTACATGTACATAACACTTGCACACCGCTGCGCTGCATGTGCAATGAACTATACTGCTCGCGCGCTACATCAGCGCTGCAGCACGAGCACACGACCGCTACATGTACATGTGTGTGTAAGTGCGTAAAACCGTATGTAAATTGTAAGTGCGTAAAACCGTACCGAATTAAACGCCCTGTTGATGTCATGGATGAGTAAATATTAACACGTCGTCATGTGTTGTGGGCCTTCTCGGCTTCTGACGTGTCTGATTTTGTTTGATTTAATGATCCGATAAATGGTCATTGATTGCAGTTCACACAAGAAGATGCCTCCCCAGCGCTCACGCGTTTCACTTCGCCTGGACCTGAACGTTGTCTCGACCATGTTGACTAACCTTATCTTGACAATCACATTCATCTCATCAGCTTTCATCCAGTCCTCAGCTGAAGGTAGGGTTAAGTCTGCTATGTGCTATAATTTAACCCATGATTGGGTGGTGAATCGATTGGGTCTATGTTAGTTTCTCTCTAATGTTTTTCTTTACCATAGACTTGTGTACGCTAGTACGCCTAAATCCTTACTGTATTTTTTACGAGTTCTGTTCAAAACTTACTTTGCAGATGACTGTCGAGTACCAAAGTGACTTTTGCAGGCTAAAGCAGTTTTCTTCATATAAATTCATGTTAGTTGTAATTTTGAAAGCAATTTCAAAGAAAATGTGACTTTCTACCCTTTTTTGCAGTTTGCCATCTTGGTTTTTGAGTCAATTTTCTGTTCGTCATCGTCATGTTTTCCCCTTAATTTCCCTCTAAAGTCAAAGCCCTGCTGGCCACTTTCCACAAAATTAAACCTGCTGATATTTAAGAAGATATCATACTGTTCAGATATATGGCAAGAAATATCAGAATGACACGTTTGAGTGTCATTTAGTCAGTTGTATTGGTGAGTCTTTTTTTCCTTACAATGGGGTCCTAGTCGAGAACAAAGTAAGGATTACCCAATTTGGGCTTCATGTGCCAACAAAAAGAGGGCACATGTTTACCACTTTTGAGAGCCCCTTCGTGTGCATACTGTGTCTTTTTATTCTACATCTACAGTGTACTGGTTCATGCGCGATTTACACACAACTTCCTGAATGTGCCAGTCATCATGTGAGCGTTAGGCAACTTCGGCGCATGAATACATTAGAATTTAAGTTGCGATGGTCTCCCAGACTAGTTCCCGCCCCCAATAACTTTGGATCATTTCAAAATACATGCATGCAGTGGATGGGTGGACTGGGAACCAGTGAGTCTCGGTCCCAACTCTCCTTTTCTGGCCATTGAAGGAGTGCTTATGCACGGAGCCATTATAGAATGAAAAGACACTTTTATGTTGTGGTAGGCCTACTTTTAAATCTGAACATTTGGCGATTAAACAAGCATTATAAGCACGAAAAGTCGCTTTCTGTGTTTGGAATCATTATGTCTAAATATACAATAGGCCTAGTTTGCCAAGTCAGATATCATGTTTAAATCAGTTGAGCTTCATGTAGCTTAATTTTGTGGAAAGAGGGCAGGGTTTTTGAGTTTGAGGTCAGCAGTTTGGCTACTAAAGATAAGGACGTCCAAACCAGGTACCCAAGTGCCCGCCGGCTGATGTCAGGAACCAGGTCCAGATTATGGAATCGAGTACCCGATAACCAAATTTAATTATATAGGCCTAACTTAGTAATTTCTCAGGCTATGAAAAAGAAAGGTTTCGAATGTCATTCGTTGGCAATTTTCAAATTGAAAAATACGCTTCATGGAAAAACAAAACATAATTGATGTTTAGGCCATTTAATATTGATTTTTAGGTTTCATCACTCAGATTGAAAAAAAAATATCAGTTGGGAGGGGAATTTATCAGGGTTGGCTGATTTAAATCACGTTGATTTAAATCACTGATTTAAATCGCGATTTAAATCAAATGATTTTTTTTATAAAAATCACCGATTTAAATCACTTTTTTGTAAAAATCTTATTTTTGGCAAAATAAATTGATTGAGGGTCATTTTAATCATTTAAATCAACTGATTCCACTTAATTACAAAGTGTAAGATGTTGTTAACACATTCAAATACCCCTACTTCATCACCATCGACTCAATTTAGGTTTTGCATAATTACACAAAATCATTGTTTTGATTACGTGTAAGTCAAGATCTGAGTTTAAAAGTTTTTCTTCAAAGTTTTTAATTTTAAAGAGAGCACACTCATGTTTGTTTTAATCATTCCTTGATCTGTTTACAGTAATATTGTGAATCAACTGCACTGGTGAAGGCTTACATGAACCATCAAAAGGTGTATTTAAAGTCCCAAAGTCCCAATCTTTTTCCTAACGTTTCTCCCTACAAATTTAGATTGAGATTTATATACAACCTTTTAAAGGTGCGAGGCCTGATTTCTGTTCTCCATCTTGGACCATCAATCAAACACTATAAGTTACACAATCAGTGCCACCGGTTTTGAAATTAGAAGCATTTTTATGAAATCAACATGCATTTTTATGAAATCAACATGCATTTTTATGAAATCAACATGCATATGGAGAACTGTCGTATTTTGTTTTTGTAAGCCATGTACATGTACCATAAATCAAGTTTTCATTCGTATCCACATACGTATCTCAGCTGTATCAATCAAGCAATGCTCATTTAAAGGGTCTTCAGTATTAATGTATGTATGTACCATTGAACCAATGATATAGACTACATGTAGAAGAAATCAAGTGATTTTTTAAAATCACTGGTTCAATACAATTTTTTTTTCAAAAGCATTTATTGAGTTTTGTGGATGATGGGTATTATAGGAACCTGTGAACTCCTTTGTGATGGGTGTGAGGGTGCGTGGGGAGATTTAGACACATGTTTAGACATATCAATATTTTGAAAGTTAAAAAAATCAAAAAAATCTGATTTAAATCAAATAAATCCGAATTTTTTTTTTTTTAAATCAAAAAAATCGCCAACCCTGGAATTTATGTTTATATTTCATAAATCCCAAATTGTAACATCCAAAGTGACTTGAGGGGGCCAAAGTCCAGTGTTATGTGCTTCGGTGATGCCATGTTAACATGTCTAATTTTGGCGATCGTGAAGTGTAGGGCCCCTGTTTTTCTTTGATCAAATTAGAGTCAAAATGTTTTTTTATTGCTCAAAAATCACCTTTACAATCAAAAGCAGACTTTTCTCAATTCAAATGACACCCGTTTTGCAATTTTGAACAGATTCTTGGGGATTTTCGGGTCATGTGTTGTTGCCACACTGTCATTGTCATTTCCCTCAAAAAATAAAAACCCTGCCCTCTATCTATGACATACATGTACCTGTTAATTGAGAATGTCGCCAACTACTTTGGTAGGTCCAATAATTTTAAAGTGGATTTTGTTCCCTTATAGGAACCGGGCCCTACACTACATGATCGCCCTAATTTTGAAGACGGGTGAAACTCTGAGTCTTCGAAATGTGTTCGTGCATGATTTGGACATGCAACATGCTGGCTCCTGCCCCTTTCATTGTCATTTCTGTTATGTCTGGCAAGAACCAGTGTTCGCGTAATGCATGCATGCATTAACATGTGTGCGCCATTCGAAGCAAAATCTGATTTTAAATATCATGTTGAAAAAACAGAGTTGCCCGAGGATTTGTGAGAAATTTGTCTGAAAGAAATACACACTTTACACAAAAAAATATAAAATAGTTAAAAATCAGGGCAGGCGTGAAAATCGGGGTGGGCGGTGATGAAAACCTACAAATCAATTTTAAATGCAATTTATGCTGTAAAGCTCAGTCAGAGAGCTCACTGTACACACTTGTATCTTGCTGCATGGACGTACCGGTGTGCTAGCAAATTCAGAGATTTAAATTTAGGGCTGGGTTTCTATAAACGGGCACCTGGGTACCCGTGTTTTTTCATAAATCGGGCACCCGATTCCGGTACTACCTGTAGATGCACACCCCTACTAACAATTCAGGTAGGTTTGGGTAACAATACCTGTAAACAACAATTTTTTCTTAGCCTTAGGGCAATTCCATGCAAAAGAGGACACAGCTGAAAAGTGTGAAATTAATGAAATCTTCAGAATTACATGCATCAAAACCTCAAATGTGGTATCGACAAATCCTTTTATTTGAGTGATGTGGCAGTAAGTGAGATGGGATATGGTCAAATATAGTGTTTTTGTCAAAGGGGGTCGGGCCAGTGTTATTATGAGTTTTGGTTTTTAAGGCAGAGAGAAAGGTTCATTTGCTATGCCTAAAGAGTTTTTTGGTTTGATTATTAGATTTTTATTTAGTTTTATTAGTAGCAAAGATGGGCTGACGAGCTGTAATGTGAGTTACCGTAATGTGAGTTACCGAAATATATCTCACATGATTGATGATTTTATAATAATTGCACATCATATGACTGACATCCTAATGATATAAGGGCACTGAAAAGGTTCTTCCAACAATGAGGAAACTTTCAAATGCAAGGTATTTAAAATTTAAATTTTTGCCAGTCACTTAATGTTACAGGGATCTTCTATGAGAAAAATCCACCCTAAATGTTCTGACTTTATAACTTAATAAGTTCTAACTTACCGAGTTGATGGAAGAAATCCCCCCCCCCCCCTTTAAACATAGCGTGAATTACCATGGAATTGAATTGTCGACGTTTGCAAGTTAGCCACACCCCTTATACAAAGCTATCAAATTTTGTACGTTAAATTTTGTTTGTCTCAGATTTTGCGCGTTCCATGTCCATTTGTATATCATGTAATTAAACATGGAAAATACTTAACAAGCCAAATTCAAAAAGTGGGGTATATCCGTATACTCGCGCTAACATCAAAACGACGCATTTTAAAAGCTTTTGTACTTTGTTTTTCCACTTTTCAGTGCTATTGAATACATTTTGGTTGTTGGGATGTTCAAACAATACCTCGAAATCCTCACTTGTTTTTCTCATCACGAAAAAGTGTGGGAAGGGGGATGATTCAATAGCTCATCCTCCCCCCCCCTCCCTGGTCTAAGAGTGGGGGATATACCCCCCTCCTGGGATTCATGCCCCTGAATTCGCTTGATTCAAAACATTTATGTATAGGCCTATTGCAGGGTGAGTCAAAAAAGCGGAACCAAACCAAAACAAAAAATATTTCATATTTAAAAAATATGCAGCACCAAACATAATAATGACTGGAAAGCCAATTTCATAAGCTACTTTTAGATGAAACAATTACTGAAACTTATATTACCATTTAAACACTAACACTAAAATCTCTTTCGTCCAAAAATGCGATTTCACTGAAGAATCGTTGTCACAATTGTCTTCAAATTGTTTGCCTGACCAGGGCTGTTAATAAAGATATTGTGTATTACAGTTGTTGACAGTTGTTGACAGTCAGCATGGTAAGAATACAGACTAAACCTCTGCTTTTTGGACGAAATAGGTTTTAGGGTCATTGTGTTTAAATTGTGCCTTTTTTTGAACGGATTGAGCAATTTCAGTAATTTTTTCATCTAAAAGTAGCTTATGAAATTGGCTTTCCAGTCATTATAATGTTTGGTGCTACATATTTTTTAAAATATGAAATATAATTTTTTGGGTTTGGGTTCTGCTTATTTTTACTCGCCCTGTAGTATAAGCATGAAGCAGTTTTATAGATTTCCATTACATTTCTTCCATAAGCTGTCAAAAACCTCAACAAGACTTTTAGACTTAACTATGTTTTTTCTTCCCTGACTAGATGGAGTTCCTACCTACTCTTTGTTGGAGAATCTTGCACATACCAACCTTTTTTCTGTCAAGTATGATGAGGCAGCTGCAATGCACGGGCATTCCTCCAGATACAAGCGACAATCTTCACAGGACACAAGTACTCCTCATTCAATGATTATAGATGAGGTCAGTTATGGGATTCCTTACTTTCAACATTTTAAATCATACGTATCGTTCAATACATCATTTTGAATTTTAAATATTGAACATATGTACAAGTGTGGGTAGTAATAAGCAACTGGGGAACAAAATTAGAAATCTGCAAAAAAAACTGCGATGGGGAAAAAAACCCAAAACAGCGCCATACATTGTAATTAGTGACAATGATCGTCAAATTATAACATGCATTAATTTTTAGGATTTATTAGTTCACTTGACAATAATATGCAGAACAAGTAACATGGACCATAATTTGAGGTTATGATGAGCTACATGTACATAGTAGGACCACCATCAGCTTACCCATCACCACAAACTGTACATGTGTCCATAATTTAAATTAGGAATCAACTGCTGTGCAAGAATTTACCAACATCAATTTCTGTCAATGCCTTATCACACAGCGAATATACTGGTATTTGTCCACGCTTTCAGCCAGGGCATAAACGATTATTGCTCTCTTCCATTACATGTGCCTTTGCCTATCGCCATCAACGTCATGTGCAAATTTTATGCTGCTCTGAGGTAGCACATCTACTGTGCCTTTGTTACTGATGTCAAGATTATCTGCAGGCTACGTACACATACACGTGTGTACACCTTCTGAAATTACTGCAGTGTGTGAATATTGTGTTTTTATTGTATATTCTGAATCTTTGACTTCAAATTATTGTGTGTTTTTTTATTTACAATCGATTAGTCAATAGACTATGGTCAGACCATTTTGTTTGTTCAGGGCTCATGCACTCATCCCTAATTTTTCCATTGTTTTTTTTTCTGGCATTTTGTCAATCATATGCGGTGTTTCAGATTTTTTACTATGACTGTACCAATGATTTAGTCATGCATGACAATAGTTGCCAGTTTTTGTCCTGCTGATTTGTTGTCCACAAATAAAGAGATAAGTGATGTTTTTCAGCACATGGTATGTGGAGTGCATGAGTGTTATGTCAGTGGCATAGATGTCGTGTAATCTCACTCAGGATTGATGTTCACCTAAATATATGATATGCATTGTATACAACATCATTTGGAGACATGAGAAGCATTTTTACATCTGCCAATGCAGAATTTGCCAATTTTTTTCATTTAGAACATTTGCAATTTACAGTTGATTATTCAATCACACCCATGCACGTATTTCACTGATTGGAATATTATCCATATGCAGGAAGGAAGTCATCAATACTACAATTCATCATACTTTTCTGGAGACACCAAGCACTACATTGATTTAGAAACAGAAGAATCCTTTACTGTGATTCCACACTGGAAACTGTCTGAAAGCCACCTAACTGCAGCGGTAAGCCTTTCAAATCTTGAGAGAGTCTTACATGTATACCATCCAATGATATCAACCCTAGCCTTGTTTATTCAGGTATCAAACTGTTGTATAATGTCCTGATTTTCTCAGATCATGCATTAAATCCTGTCATACTCTGTAACATTTCTAACGTTTGTTTTTCTGCTGGAAATGTAACACTGTGCTTACTATATTTTTTTTCTGCTTGTTTTATCTCAATTTTGTCTAGCAGTGACTTACCCTAGCTTGTGTCTGCAAAAAAAATGGTAATATTTGAAAGACTTAAAATGTTTTGTTTGCATACAGGTGGTAACACTGCCTTTCACGTTTATGTTCTATGGCCACAATGTGACAAAAGCCTACATAGCAACCGGAGGTGAGTCATCAAGTCATCGTCATTCGTATAGTGCTTCACAATAGACTTGCCTTTGGCCTTCAAACGACGCACCCATATTGTTATGATCTACTAAATACTATTATAATTTATCCAAACGTTTCCTTTTTAAACTGCATGGAATTGATATGCTGGCTGTTGTTTGGCTACCAAATGCGTTTGATTTAACGTGCCTCATGCATCTGAAAATAGATGCATTGTGAACTGAACATACTTGTATGTTGAAAAGATTCATCTTTGGAAATAGAGAGTGTGATTTATCCACATGTTATTTGTTCATCTCCAGAAATTGTGATTTCATATTAAGGGAATAAATGTGTGCTTCGGAGGTTTTTATCACTCTGTTTAAGACCACTTAGAGTCTGGGTGCTGATAATTACCCGAGCCGGAGGCGAGGGTAATTATCAGCACCCAGACTCTAAGTGGTCTTAAACAGAGTGATAAATACCGACGGAGCACATAATTTATTCCCATTCATAAATACCTTTTCGGTAAGAAAAATTAATCATATAATTCGTTCAAAACATCCCGATTTTGTTCAACAAATTCACTTTATGCTTTTTGAAACATCCCTCTTGCAAAATAATGGAGTGTTCAGCTGGCGAGTAAGATGTAAACAACCCTTTTATGGAGATTGACGCGCGCGTATCATGTTCTGCGCGATGTCGCGCAGAACGCACCTGGCGCGTTGCGTTTTGAATTTAGAACTATACAATTCTGACTCCCTGGTAGTGTTGCGCATGCCTACGTGAGGATTGTGAACGTTCAACCAATGAAACGATAAGAGGCACTGGATTTTTAGGAGTCCACATTTTATTGTGACACTGGAAAAGTGTTTAAGACCAGCTAGCCATGTCTTTATCATCCGTTTAAGACCGGCCACGTGACGGCTCTCGACCAATAGGAATGCGTAAACTGTCTTAGGTATTTATGAATGTACGTTAAACATTGTGGCATTAGAAATGTGAACCACACATTGTACCCATTGCATTTATGTATTTTGTTGCCTATTTTCCATCACAGGTTTTGTATACCTTGGCACAGTTTTTCATGAGTTGATAGCAGCAACGCAATATGTAGCTCCATTGATGGGTAACTTTGATCCTAGTATCAATGATTCTGCTATCATAAGATATGCCGATAATGGTGAGTTTAATGCCATTGTGCATGTGCAAGTTATTTGAATAAAACTAAAAGAATAATTCTATAACACACAATGTGCAATGTGACCTATCATCACAAAATGAGTGTTAAGTTGAAAAAGCCAAAATTTGAAGAGATGGTCGATTTTTGGAGTTTTGTTTTTAATATGCACCTCCGATCTCCAATCTCGCCCACCACTAATGCAAGTGTTATGATGAGTTGTTTTTTTGAGGGAGAGGTTTTTTTTTAAATTATGAGTTTATATATGTTTTAACAATGTAAACCAAAGATGGGTGAACAAACTTTAACGTGAGTTTACCACAATACATCCCTCTGGATATTTTATGATTAATTTTAAAAAGTGGTGCATGTAGCATAATGACGTACACCCTAATGATGTCAGGGCTCTGGAAACATTGTTTCCATCAGTGATCAGTATGAGGGAACTTGCAAATGTATGAAATGTATCAAAAGTTTATTTTAGGCCAAAAACAAAAATAAGTCGGTCTCTGGTCAGCGTGCGCATCAATTTTAAACATGCGCGTCAATCTTTTTGTTTCTTCAAAATGTTCCGCGGTAGCTCCAACAGCGCCCTCTATTTCCACACCTCTCAAATTTTTTTACCAAAGAGCACCAATGAATGGGAAATTGCACCAAGGCAAATGATCGAAGGCACCAGGCAAGTTATGGAGGACACCAATGTACATGAGGAAACCAAAAAAGCAAAATAGTACCCCACCTTGTCTGTACAATCCAAGCTTGAAGAAAGAAAAAAAAAAAGCCGCGTGGCCGCGTCAATTCCGGAACTTTGGTCTGACCAGAAACCGAATTTTTTTTTATTTTTTGGCTTTATTGGCCTTTTTCTTTGTGTAGTTTAGTCACCTCATCATTTCAAGGGATCTTCTGTGAGGAAAACAGTCCACCCTGTTGCCCTAAATGACTTTGTAGAGTAACTGCACAGAGTTGACAGAAGACCTCCTTTATTAACATGAGTTATATTTACCATGGAATTGCCCATTAAAACATGTGCTGAAGTTTCAATAGCTAGAGTGTCTATCACTTGGGATGAATATTTTCATCATGAATCAAGCAAACCTTGTCTATTCAGAGATTGGCGGCATACCCTGCCATCAACTGTCCAGTTTAATGACCACCTTGGGATCATTTCATTGTTGTGTTTTGATATGCAGGCACGGCATTTACAGTGGAATGGAATGGTGTTCATGTGCAACATAATATTGAAGGTAGGACCATTAACCACATAGATACAATCAAACTTAATGATCCATTAACCACATAGATACCATAAAACTTCATGATCTAATGGGTGATATACATGTACATGCATTAAAGGTGTACGTTTTAGAATAGACAAAGAATACAGAATTGTTTTTGAGAATTGTCAGCCTTATTTACGGGTGGGCCATATTAAATTGAAAGCGAGGTAAAATCTTCATTTTGGGAACTTGAGAATAGAAATGAAAGCAATGAAATAAAGGTACATGTACAATATGTAATTACAAATTAATACCAGTCTGCTCTGATGAATAATTTAAAATTTGCGATGAATTATCAGCTAATATTTTAAGCCACATAAAAAAAAATTGAAAGTGAGGCTTGGAATGCATAAATAGTCTGGCACCATCTCATTCAACAGAATACAAGGCCTATTTACACAGTATACGTGATTTTGTCACAATGACTAAAGGTCGCACGGCAATGGGCTTTGTGAATGAACAATTTTTGAAATTAGCGCGATAAGTTGTATGACTTTGTCGCATAAATGTAAACGTGC
Source organism: Patiria pectinifera (assembly GCA_029964075.1). Lineage (NCBI taxonomy): Eukaryota > Metazoa > Echinodermata > Asteroidea > Valvatida > Asterinidae > Patiria > Patiria pectinifera. Next base: position 9,196,812 of record CM057139.1, on the reverse strand, counting down.
TCATTGATTTGTGCATGTATATAAATACTTGTGACATTACCGCACAACAAACTCGCGTATGTGTAAATAAAATTCCAGGGAACACGATCACAGATGGCTTCAACGTGAATAAGGTCTATCGCATTATTTGTATGAACCAACCACATTGATGAGAAACCATGGCATGCATTGTACTACAGGGTATCTGCATACAAATGTAGATATAGCATGTGTCTATTGACATCTGTTAAATACCTTCATTTGGTTGCCAAGAGAGAAATCGCATTAGTTGTGGCACTGTCCAATTGGTTTAAAGGGATTTTTCTGTCATGGCACATTATTAAATACCTATGGTGTTACATTTTTTAGCAAAGTGCTTTTTCTCAGTTCGAGACAATCAGTCCATACCCACTACTGATACTACAACAGTGAACAGTTTTTGCATGCATGTTTTTCCACTTCACTGCTTGCAAACTGACCATACATTTCAGATGCATTTACTGAATTATCATGCGGGTCATTCTATTTCCTGTCCCTGTTGCCTTGGCATGCTGCCATCCAAATATTATGAAGAATGACTTATGAAAAGGATTTTGTATTTGTTTGCCATTTGGTTTACTGTAAGGAGTGCTTCAGAATTATGTCAGATGTAACAGGGACAGGAAAAAAAGTGGACCCGAAATTTATATCATGACCCATGCTGCAAATGCCAAGTTTATTATTCAGGGAATGAAAATGTGCTTGGCCGGTTTTAGGCACTATGTTTAAGACCTGTTGGATGATGATAATTACCCTTGCCTTCGGCAAAGTAATTATCAGCGTTCAGACTCCAACCGGTCTTTAACATAGTGTTTAATACCGACCAAGCCCATATTTATTCCGGTTCATAATACCTTATCAGTCAAAAAAGTCAAAAATTATAAATTTCCAACAATTTTGTTCTACAGTTTTACTTCACATCCCTCTAGCTATATTATGGTATGTCCCTCTCGCGGGGAAAGTCATAAACTCCTTATATGGAGATTGACGCGCGTACTGCGTAATGTGGCACAGACCGCAGCTGCGTCAGTGTATTGTGAATTTGGGACTTTGAAATACTGACTCACTGGTAGTATTGTGCATGCCTACGTGAGGATTGTTCAACCAATAAAACGGTAAAAGGCACCGGATTTCATGGTAGTCCAAATTCATGTGGCACTAGAAAAGTGTTTAAGACTAGCCAGCCATGTCTTTATCAACCTTTTAAAATTGGCCACGGGCTCTAAACCAGTAGGAATGGGTAAATTGTCTTAGGTATTTATGAACATTGTTTTATCCTCTCACTTAATCAATGCATGTCCTTCAAATTATTCCATACTGTTAAACCTGATACATACTTCACGCGAAAGCAAGTGCGAAGCAAAATTCATGTCGTCAACAATGGTGGACGCGCTTTGAACGTATTGTTTCGCATGAAGTATGAACCGGACTTAACTTGGTAAGCAACCTTCCATAATCGCAAGAGAAGCTATACTGCTTACTGGGTGTAATGTCAAATTGCCAATACATCAGGCAAGCTGATTCAGCCCCACCTTCAAGTGCAATTGCATATGGGATACTACCAGCTGATTTAGGTATTTTTGAAAGTAGACACCGTGAATAGCAAATAAATCCAGAGTCCCTTGTGGGGAGGGGGTATGTTCAGTCATTGTTGAGGTATTTTTAGCCAGAAAGGTAAAAATTGGGATACGTTCTTTTTCGTTTTGGGTTTGATATGTGACAACTATATTAATGTTTTAGCTGTAAATGATGTCTCACCATGTTTTTTTAATGCAAGATTGAACTTATTTGCAAAAGAAGCCGCTGGTGTGTGATTTCTGTTATACATTTAACACACTTTGTGGATCTCACTTTCATTGATAATTAGCATCTCTCCATTATTATTGCATGCTAAACTTTATACTCACCAGGTTAGTTACCATTACCAACAGTCCAATCACCTACATGAATGAAGTAAGGACTGGGACCAATCAAATTCAACATGAAGCAGGCAATCAGTACTCAACATATATCACTCACCTACATGTACAGCCAAAGAGCAGTCACAGCCAGTCTGTCTTGCTTGTGTAGACCCAGAATTCTGGATTGATTTTAGCTTGAAGTACGGCTTGCATATTTCTAACCATTTGCACTTCTTCTTTGCCTTGTCTAATATTGCTTGTGTCATGCAGCTGGAAGCTTTACTTTTCAAACCACCCTCATGAAAGATGGTCGCATAATATTCGCCTATAGACGGGTAAGTTACCCATTTTTACATACATGTAAATTTGACCATATTCCATTTGGTAACATTATTGCCTATGTGTCATGGCACTGTTTATTGGTTGTTCAAGGATTTGAAATGATTTGAATATTGATTTCAATATTTTTGGTATGTGGGGGAGGGCACCTCTGCCGCCTGCTTGCAGGCAAGTTGCCCGGGATCAGCCACTTTGAAAGGCAAGAATATATTCACAGAGATGAAACTTTTCCGATTTTAATCGGAAATCCGACTTTTTGAATTTTCCAACGAAATTTCCGATTTTCTTACAAAGTGTCCCACAACATTTGATTATATGACGATTTTTTCACAAAATGTCATTTTATGTAGATGTAGAAAAAATGTAGATGGAAATGGCACGTTTAAATCATCGCGAACGTAGTTGTAATCTCTTTCACCAGTCGTTATTGGTTTGTTTCAACGGTAGAAACACAGGCCATAACACTGATCGGACTCTTTTCCGGCTGGACAAAAGGTTAAACATTGACACCGGGTGACATGAAAAAAATCACTGTGTCGCACGTGCATGCATCTATGTACAAAGATGATATGATATGGTACCAGCGTACGTACCGTACCGCACCGTCCGCTATCGCTAGCAGTTGACCGGTTTCAGATTTAGTTGTACAAAATGCAATGCTTTAAAAATCATGATGATTATCTCGAGGATAGTGAAGAGAGCATTAGCGAAACATTTCGCATTTGTTGGAAGAGAAAGACGATAATGCCTGATTTTTCCCCACGTACAAATGCAAGTGGTGGTTGAATCATGGACATGATTGAAGCACCATGAACGGCGCCCTTGTCTTTCGGACTTTTTCCTCGCCTTTCTCAAGTAAGAAGTGAACTTCTTTGGTGATGACTCCATTACTCTAACCGTAATTCAGGCGTTTTATGCAATGAAAACACTGACCTTTTTTTTCATCGTAAAATAAAGCAGGAGTTGGTGTCCGGAAATTGGGCATGAAGTGTATTGTACCTGCATGTACATGTGTGTAACTGCAGCGCGGCCCAGATTTCGGACACATAGGTATTTTTGTTCGGCCTATAGCCCTTACCCCCTGGGGCCTTTTTGTTAGGAACCATCCTCCATCCTCCAAAATCCTTAAAACTTTTACACTCATGTTTAAATGAAGGATACCCAGCGCCTCAATCCTTCAAAATCTTCAGACAGTCATGCCTCAAAAAATGCATTCATCCTCAATCCTCTAAAATCCTCCTCTTCTCCAAACACCATACATCCTCAATCCTCCAAAATCCTTGTGCTAAAATTTTCACTTATTTTCAAATGAAGGATACCCATCACCTCAATCCTTCAAAATCGTCTGATGTATTCATCCTCAATCCTCCAAAATCCTCCTCTTCTTCAAACACCATTCATCCCCAATCCTCCAAAATACACATGTGCTAAAACACCATTCATCCTCAATCCTCCAAAATTTCCTCTTCTTCAAACACCATTCATCCTCAATCCTCCAAAATCCTCCTCTTCTTCAAACACCATTCATCCCCAATCCTCCAAAATGCACATGTGCTAAAACACCATTCATCCTCAATCCTCCAAAATCCTCATGTTATGCAAACACCATTCATCCTCAATCCTCCTCAATCCTCGAAAACCATCTTGCAAACATGTGTATTGATGATTTGATGAAATATTGAATGAAGATTTTTTTCGTCGTGAAGAGTGTTTTTCTCGTTGATTCAATGCTTGATTTGTATCTATTAGATCCCTACTTCTCCACTTGCTATTGGTGGTGGTAACGGCCACAAAGTAACTGTTGGTGTTTCCGATGGATTCTATGTTGAAGGTATGTCACTTCACAACCATAGCTCTTTATTTCATTCATGTTAATTAGTACCTGTACAATGTCATCTGGTGTTGTTGTGTTTCCATCAACACTAAAGAAACAGCTGATCAAATTTCTACCTATAATTTCCTTGTGCATCAATGTTTTTTAAAGAGTGAACAGTAAACTCTGGCTAAACCGACATCGTACAATCCGTCAAATCGCTCAAGTCGGCCGTCTGACTAAAGTCCCGATTGTCTGTAATGCATTTCCATTGAATTTTTTATTTCTAAGTCGGCTTTTATAGGTCGCTATTTCGCTCAAGTCATCGTGTTACTCTCGGTCCCCTTTCCATAAAAAGCATTACAAAATCCGATGTGTAAGTCGGCATTCAAAAAATCATGCATTGGCATGGACTTCCTGTTCTGCGGTTGGCAAGAAGTGTCGAGTGAAGAGTGGTTTGATCGCTGCATGCATCGGTGTCGAAAAAGGGTGTCCTACTGCATACATCGCATATATGCATCATGAGCGTATCAAGTCTTTACGCATGTGCTCTATCCATTTTGGGGGTAGTATAGTCTTATTGAATGACTAGTGCTGTAGTCAATGCGTGCGTTGCATAGCGGACCACGCACGCATTTAATTTGTTACTGCGCACGTTCATAATTATGTATACACCTGGTCTCAACTATCAATACCCCAAACGTGATGATACAATTCGAGGATTAATTTGCTGGATTCAACTCGAGCTTTTAGGAGATAAACCAGGGTAAATCAAAGCCAATTAGTGCAACGAATCATGTGTGCAAAAGGCATGTAAGTCGGCAAAATGATGACTTACAGCAGATGTCGGCATTCGCTAAGTTGTCACAAATTCTCGGGTCCCGAGACTGCCGACTTCGCCAGAGTTTACTATATATTGTGCTGGCCAGTAAACCAAAAGTAAATCTGCAATTGTTGTAGTTTGTTTTATCTAAGGTTTACATGGTTTGTAACATTTAGATTTTGTGAATGCAAATGTCTTACAAGTGTGAGTACACTTGTAAGACTGAACATCAGGCCCGTCACCAGCCCTGAGCATCAGGGGGGCCATAGTACCAACTAGGGGGGCCCACTACTGTAAAAATACAAAAATATACATGTACGGCTTTTGCTGTTGGTGGGGGGGGGGGGGCCCAATTGCTCGCCAAGGGGGCCCAGCCCCACCAGGTCCCCCCCCCCCTCCTTCGACGACGGGCCTGCCAAACATATTGTCCTACATGGAGTTGAATGGATGACTCCTTTGGTCAGTTCTGTCTTGAATTTGTAAAGCTGACAATCCAAAATGATCACAGCTGGTTGACGCTTAAATCAAGTTTAGATGGCCTCCATGTAGCAAGGTTCTTGGGAGGTTGCCTTTCTGATGAATTCTCATCCACTGAGAAAATAAGCGTACCAGTGAGAAAATGTGGAGCAATGAGAGCTAAAAAACATCAACCACAAACAAAAATGAATTGTGTGGTGAAGTGGCTGTGAATGCAACCAATGGAACAGTTAAGCCCGACGCACACCTTTCCGATTTTACCGGATCACCCCATCATTAGTATAGTTTTTTTACCGTTGCGGTTAGACCGCAACATAACCCACACATATACATGCCCGATTCTGTTTGATGATCAGTCACATGATGACCAGTCACTTGATGACAAAATGGCAGCCATCAATTTTGAATCATGTGACTTTCTTTTTCTTGAATCTGATTGGTTAACATAAATATCGCATTCGGTGAAATCGGAGTGCTGCCTGCACACCTTTCCGGTAACACAGAATCCGGTGAAATCGGATGCGAACAAACAAACATGTTTGATTTCATCCGGTTGCCAGGTGTACGGTCCCGAAATGATTTCCAAGCTTTCGAACCTTGGTCATTGACTTGTACATGTGTATGTGTATGTGCATCAAAAATGCATCCAAGAAAAATAGATTTGGCCAACAACTTTCAGGGGCTGTATTTGCAATAACCTTTTGTTCAGTCTGTGATTCATGCATATGTAATGTAAAGCTAAGCGGCGTTTTGAATTCTCTGCCTTATATCTGTTCATATCTGTTGATTGTGAGCACAGATACATCAAAGCTTGTGCGTTACATCTACCGCTACCATACCATAGAACTTGCCAAAGAGCTTGTGATAGACAAGAGTGCCTTTGTCTTGACACCACTACGAAGTAAGTTCATGAACAGAACCCTTGTACTGTTTGTTAAAGACTGTTGCATTTATATTTTTTATTTTTTTTCTGAGTCTCCATAAATGAAAGAATTCAACATGAGGGTGTTACACAATTGTTACTGAGCAGTTTTAAGCATGTGCACAAAGTTTGACACAACAGCTCCTTTAAATGTCAAAGTTATGTATGTATAAACATTAAGGTAGCAATTAATGTACAGAACTTATTGTTATATCATGTGCTTGGATACTGTAATTTCACTTGTCTAGAATAGCCCCGTGTCCAGTCTGTAAAAAAAAAATGCATATACACTAGGTTCCATATGTGCTGCATATAAATTGCGTGCATTGCTTGCGCATGTAGAACCTGCCATGTGCTCGCGACTGACAGCTGCAACCGCTCAGTCTCATGTCCGGCAGGAAGCCTGCAGTTATCAAAGGTTACGTTGTAGTGATTTTACTTATTTCTCACATAGTAAGTTACAACCAGTTATCTTTATTGAGTTATTGGCATGATATAACAAACAATTGTTGACTGCTGTAATGTGGGATATGCCATTCTTAACACTATGGGTTTGGATTATAATCCTGTAACATTTGAATACTGTGACAGCTTGCAATCAGCAGAGTGGATCCTGTGAAATGTGTTTGGGCAAGCAGTTAGCTGGCTTTGACTGTGGTTGGTGCAGTGCCTTGAGTAGGTGTTCTTCAGGCTTTGATCGTAACAGACAGGAATGGACGGAGGCTGAATGTGACACTGAGGTAAGGAGTCCACTAAACATTAAGGATGTGACCTTGCGTTACATTTTGTAAACATTTAGCAAGCATTTAAAGAACCGTTTAAACATTTAGCCATTTCACAAAGGCTGGCGCCTGCCCATCATATTTTTTTCCGTGTACAAAGTCATCACTAAATCCAAGATGGCGGCGCTCATACAGCACAAAAGTGATGAAAAGTTAATATCGAGTAAAACCTCCCCCAGCATTTACTACAGCTTGGTACCGCCGGCTCATTGACACCAACAGATTGGTAAGGATCTGATGATCCAGGCTGTACATGCCATACCAAATCCACTGAAGAATTTGGAACAACTCGGCTTGATTCCGTGGCCAAACTTGGCAATGGAGTTGCCTTCCCAGTTTGTTTCACAAATTCTTCAGCGGAGTCATGTCGGGGCTTGGAGCCGCAATGGTCATTCCATAACCTGCAAACTTCCAACTGCCCCCCATTTCTGGAATGAAATCAGGGGTTGGCACGGCCAGATATTCCTGTGTAATCAATGCAATATGCAGTGGTGCATTGTCCTGCTGAAACAGGAATTCTGGGTCGATCAAACTATGGTCAGAAGAGATCAGAATGTTCGCAGACAATATCAACAAAACCACCACGTTACCAGCTGCGGGTCACCAATGCCTGCTACGCTGATGAGCTGAAGCAACCGGCCCCAGACTATTATTTCCGAGCCCCTCGTGCTTACAGACGGTGCTATATGCTAAGCAGTCGTTATATTCCTTGAAGACACACCTCTCCATGGCCGGCATGGATCATCCCTTTTTGGTGATCTGACATTTGGGTGGTATCATGGAGCTTAACCAACAAAAACAATAGTGGTGTCACCCCCCCCCCCCCTCTATCGACACCTGCGCTTCTGGGCATATCACTAATGATTTGAGTCATATCACTCAACCTTCCGGTACACTCCAATTTGATTAAGCCTAATCCTCCTGGATCTTCAGAATACACCAGGAGGTTTGGCAGGATTTGCCAGATTTTTTTTAAATTAGAGCTCGGCCAAAATTAGTTGACGTGGGGCTTGATGATCCTTTGAAATACAGAAAATAAGTCATTGTTTTTCTTCAGAGTGGAAGATTGGGAGGATTCCTGGACGTATGTGTTGGGAATGACAGTGTCCAACTTTACAAACACTATAGAGACTGTTGCCTTAAAAACTGAAATCACTTTTTTTGTATCATTTTATTTCAGAAACACACTGATGTTGCTCACTGCTCTACAGGTAAATGAATAAAAACCTTTGCCATGCTCTCATGAAACCACTCATTACAAAGAAAGCGGAGTCAGTCCAGTCTCTAAAGACTTTGGTTGAATATTTTAACACCGAATGAACATGGACACAGAACATGGACACAGACAATATATTTGTAGGGCATTAACATGTTACAGTCCTATTTCTGTTTGTTCCCTGTAGGTGTTTCTGCCGGATTAGTGATAGGTATTATCATTGTAGTCCTGGTAGTGATTTCCATTGTTGGATTTATATCATGGATTGCCTACAGCTACACTCACCCAACCTCCAGATCTGGACTTGCACTGATTGAAGTGAGTACTAGACCATTTCAACTTGGATTTCACATTGTTTATGTCTTGAAAACATGTCTTTGAAGCTGGTGTAGTTGATCAACATAATTTTTGCAGTCAGGGTCTTTTCTGAGTCCCCAAATAGCGTGCAACAAGGCTTCACGATGCCTGCTTTGCGTGGTAGTCGGCTTCCTCACCTGACCCGCTTTGCAAGGGAGGTGAAGAGGCTGTATGCTACGTCACGCGGTGGGCAAACACCCGCTTCATGGGCGGTGTTTATGGTGGTGTTTATGGGGTACTTGCATTGTTCTCCCCTTTTTTTTCTTCTTTACAATTTCCCTTCTGAGTTACCGTTGCACAGAGACAGAGTTATGGGGAACCATTGTTTGCTTTGTGCAAGTACCCCACAAGGAAGGTCTCCTAAAAACACACAAACGCACACACTGTACGTCTGAGGACAAAGCATTGGGTTCACCTTTGTGCCTATGATATAACATTCTCCCATACACTAAGCAAGCTGAGTTATGCTTTATATCAGTATTGATGGAAATTCAGGGCATTCAGTTCTCCTGATTGAAAAACAAAACCTGAACTAAGCCAGCGTTATTTATACTATCTTTGCCAGTAAACAAATATGGGGTTTTTTGGTTGGCTTGCAGTTTCGTCATTTTTTCAAGAAAGATTCCACCCGCAATGTCTCAGATGAAGATCGTTATGCAGTGACCATCAGTGGAGACATCCAAGGTAACGCTGAGGCTAATGGTGGTGCAGCAGACAAGGTGGGCAATGAATCGCTAGCTGATGGATCAACCGGAATAGTGGAGAGCAATGCATCAGTCACTGCACAGGCCTAGATTAATGGGAAACTTCACCTAGAAATCACTAATGGGCTAAGCCAAGGATGCATACACTCAAACCATAGCCTAAGAAGAAGTAATACTTACTGGGAATTGGGCTTATAATGAATGTGATTCCTTGCATGCTGCAAATTCAATCAATCAGTTTGCCTGTCCTTGTTGAAATTTGTGTCTTAAAACGATTTTTTTCTGTTTAAAATTCTAGTTTCTAGGCATGTTGTTGCAAGCGTTGGTTTCGTATGACATGGCGCCATCTAAATGACTGATTTGTCTGACTGAATTGATTTGAAAACCCATGTCCTTCAATATTTTAGGCCCATAAATTTATTGCACATGCACACGTACATGTTTATTTTCCCTTCAAAGTGAATCAATTTTCATTGTCTTGTATGCATCGCACATATTGTAATATCAACACATAGATATTTGCCTTTATCATTGTTCAAATATTGAAGTGTCTATTTAGTTAATGTTATTGAGCACATCATACATTACATTCTGTTCATTATGAACCTATCACCCCATCAATGTAAAACACTCCTAATCATTGGTATTCTGAAAAATGAAATCTGGTATATTTTAAGAAACATTCCAAAACACATGCTTTTCAGTCAACGTGCAAAATGCCTCGTATATATAGCCAAATTTATTAGATTTAAGCTAACCTTTATTTTTTTAACTCACATTGGAAATTGTATACATGTATGTAACATAGAATGTTTGAAACTTTTAGCGTAAGTTGCAGTTGTGACATTTGTACTAATACTAACCAGCTCCTCAGCTTGTGAATTCAGTGAGGATCACCAGATGTTTGTTGTAAAGTTTGCAAAAGTTTGTATTCATGTAGTACAGATATCGTGACTTCTATGAATGGTTTACATTTACTGATCTCCAAACCAAAGCAGTTGACATGTTTTATAACACGTGTCATGGATCTTGCACTGATATCTGAGAAATCTGATAACATATTAAGTATTTTTTATTACAAATTGAAAAAATGCAATTGGCAGTTTTGCAAAATTAGCCTCTTTGCAGACAATTAATTTGTTTAAAGAGATTTTTTCCAGCAGTACGCAGATTTCATTGTAGCCTCTAATTAAGCTTCGTATTGAAGATGACAAACTCTGGAGCTGAATACAGAAGAACATAGTTATGAAAGAGGAGATTGTGTCTTTTCAATATCGTTTTCCTGCAATTAAATCAGTTTCAAGAGTTTGTCTCTTTGTACCAAGTTTTGAAATCTGAAAGATTTGCTCATGAAAGTACACGTAGAGCTTGCATTGGCTTGCAATCACAAGCACTGATGAAGCAATGTTGTTGACTTTGGTTTTGACTTGCACTGGGAAAAACCAAGCCAATCTATTTTTATATTATTTGAAAAATATGGGTGGCTTGTAAAAATGTTGACATCACTGTGTGCAATAAGGGGCAAAAATGAGAAAGAATCTTGCTGCCTGTTTGCAACAGACAAGCATGACATCACAGATAACTTGATCCATTGTGCAAAAGTTGTGCAAAACTCAGGCATGTATTCCAGTGCCTACCTTACCATCTTTGTGTGGACCTGAAATCAAAACAGGTCCACGCGATGCAGGTTGTGTGAACCTTCTGTGGACTAAGCCAGGCCCACACTAGGTTTCCCCCTCTCTGGAAAACAGGTTTAGAGGCATTTTGGGGTTAGGGTCATGTGTTGAAAAATGAAGAGGAACACTCAAGAAAATCGCCTGCATACCCAAGATTTCTGTTGTTTATTCACTATTTAAAGCAAATATTTTTGAATCGAGCATAGTCTTTGCTGTGCTCGCTGCTTAGTGTCTGTGATATGGACATGCATGAGCCCAGATAAACAGGGAAAAGAATGTTTGCTAAAACACACCATTAAGATGTCAGCAATGTTCATTACGAACCTAGTTGCAGACTATAACACACATGCACCAATTGTCAGGTGCAGATAAAAGTGCAATCAGTTTCATTCAGAGAATGATTTGGTAACACACAGTTTTCTGTCTCTTCATCATTGACTTGTTGACTTTACGTTGTATAAGCATGATCAAACTGCCCTGTACTTACTCATTTATATGAATATGTTTCCTGATAGGTTCAGCCTTTCTCTCAGAGTTGTAGTCGCAAATTATCACAAGTCAATTGCAAGTTATGTTGTCTCTACAGGGTGACCAAAAAAATTGCAACCCTTAAACATTTCCCTAAAAAAAAAGAATCCGTGGATTATTATGTCCCTTAAATCCCTTACTGTGGCAATGTATTGTTTACAGGATGAAAAATGACTTCTTTTACATAATTGGCATTTTCTCAGCAACCCAAAGTGCTTTTTTTCATGATTTTTTCAGTATTTGAAAGAAAAAGCTCTCAGCTTTAATCTGATACCAAAAACATAAAAATCCACCAATCCCCTTTGTTTTTTTAAAGGCAAATGTTTTAATGGTTGCATGTTTTTGGGGTCACCCTGTAGTGAAAACATTGTTCATCCCCGCTTTAACAGTTACCTGTTCTTATACGAGTTGATTGACACCATTCTGCTTTCTGTACCTGCAGACTTGAATTATGCAAAAAGTTATCAATAATTGATATACTCTCATTGTGTCAGTGTAAATACGAATGAATGAAATTAACATGTTTTTGTAAAATCAAATTTGTAGGATTGTTATTAATCGTTTACGTGAGAATTAGTCAAATGGAAATTGTATTTGTATAAATTGAAAGATTCAGTGGAATATTATGTATATTTGGGAAGTTTGTTATCTAGTACAGTACATTGCATTGTAAAGATATCATTAAGATATGAATGTGCAAATTAAAAATGTATCCAGTGTATTTCATTTGGCGTGCTGACAATTATGTTTACCAGGCATTTTTGAAAAGGAAATATGTATACTCTCAATAGTTTGTCCTCAAATATCCTCTAATAGTTTGCATGATTTTACTGTTCTCAATACAAAAGGAAGACTGCCTTAATATTGCAAACTGCAAAACTGAGAACATGCATAGAACCTCTGATTTTATGTAGAATGGAATTAAAGGGGCACATTGCTGAAATGTTTTAGGTTAAGATTGCTTACTTATCTTATTTCAAACGTCTGGTTGAAAGGAAACTAATCTAATGTCGTACTGTTTCTTAGAATAGACCACAAAAAGCAAGTGTTGTTTATTTCGGACACGGCAGACATTCTGTGGCATACACATACGTATTTCCAGCTGTAAATATGTGTCTCCTTCTTGGACGTTACCCCCAGCTTGTGTGTCCATAATATCAGATGATTCAATGTGTGTTATAAGGTGTGTGTGTGCACACATAATGTACATACACACAAAGCACCAATACACACATCGTTTCCTGCACGCTCGCAGCATGCGAGTCAAACTTTTGACACTGAAGTTTGTTCTAAGAATAAACACAAAAAAAGCCAATGCTTAAGTGCTCTTTCCAATTAATTAGGGGTGTGCATCGGAACCAGGTACCCAAGTACTCGACCACCAATGTCAGGAACCGGTTCCAGAATATCAGATTTGTAATGACTCGAGTCAGTGACTCAACTCGAGTCCGACTCGAGTCACAATGTTTGGCGACTGGACTCAACTCGAGTTCCAACAGGCAACTGACTCAACTCAACTCGACTCGGGTCATTGCAAGCAAATGACTCAACTTGACTCAAGTCCCGCATTAGAAGACTCAACTCGAGTCACAGGTTAATAACACTCAAGTCCCAAAACTGTTGGAAATGTATTTGCAGTGACTCAGGGCACATAGTTATTTATGTTCTCGTACTTAGCGTTATATGGCGTTACTGTCAAGTTGTGGACAATTATTGCGTTAATATGCCATATCAAGGCATGCCACCTCGTGGGTTTTTTTTGATGTAGCGCACACTATTCTCCCTGAACCAGACCTTAAACAAATTTCTTAATTCTTGGCATCGGCTTTGGGCAATTTCTTAAGCCCTTGATGGAACTCCAGCAAAATTTACGCCCAGCTTTAAAAAAAAAAAATTATTTCCATTTAAATAAGAAACACTTTCTTATGTTGCAATTTGGTTTTGACGTCGACATCATTAAAATTATTGCAGACATAAAGCCAAACCATGCAGAGATAAGGCCAAAAAAAAAGTCTCCAGTTTCTGGTATGCGCGCGCGTCGCCGTAGCCATGCGCATCGGCAAAATGAAAAAAGTTTTTTTCAATGAAAGATGATGTCTGCGCAACCGCCAAACTCACTGGTTTGACTGGAATCCTGCTGCTGCACAATTTTAACTTGTTTTTAAATTGGGTTATGGTCGAGAATAAGCTTTATGTGGCCTCTTTGGACTCCCATATATATGCACTTAGTTTAGTCGGGCACCATTTGCAGTCATCAGCCGACATTTGAAGCAAAAAATCAGGTAAAAAAAAAAAAAGCCGCGTCGCCACACCACTTTTTGGGCAAGCTCCATACCAGAACCCGGAGACTTTTATTTTTTGGCCTAAACCAGAGTTTCACTTCTTGTCAACTGTTGGAAACATCCAGCAGAAGCTGTGTATATTTGGTACTATGCAGCATATTTTAAGTCTTTGGATCTTCATAATGAACTTGAGCCTGCATGTGTTCCTTCTTCCATCCTGTAATTTATTGATGGTGTTCAAATGTCAGTGACTCAAATTGACTTGAGCATACAGTTTACTCGACTCTACTTGACTTGACCTTCTTGATGACCTAATGACTTGACTCCAGTCACTTTTTCAAAATGATCGACTCCGGTCACAAAATCCAGTGACTGGTTACAACTCTGCAGATGATGGAATCGAGTGCCCGTAATTAACTTTAAATATTACTTAGTAGTAACTTCTCCGACAATGAAAAAGAATGGTTTTTAATGTCATTTATGGGGATTTTCAAAATGAAAACCAGGCAACATGGAAAAACAAAATAGATTCACGTTCACGTTTATTATGATTGCTAAAATGCAATTTTCACCGTAAAGCTAAAGACCTCACTGTACACACTTGCTGTATTGACGTATCGATGTGGTATTATTATCGTGCGGACCTTTATGAAAAATGTGAACAGCAACTTCCACGATTGAAATTTGGGGGTTGGTTTTTTTTAACGGGTACCCGGGTGCCCGTGTTTTTTTTCAATCGGATACCCAATTCCCATACTACCCGTAAGAGCACAGCCCAACAAATAACATTTTGTTGAAAATGCGTTTTGTAGCCCAATTGAGCACTTTCCAGGACGTACAGTTTGAAATGGAATTAAGCCTATAGTGTGTGCACAAAAAAGAAATGCAAAACATTGAAAATTGAACAATTTCAGTAAACATTTTATATTGAAGTATTAAGTTCAGCTTTGGGAAGTTTTGTATAGTTAAATTTGTAGCAAATTGTTTGACACAGAACTTTGATCAGTTGTTTTCGTTGAACACCCACTACATTTGATGATGAGGCCAGAAATGAATTTTCTTGCAATAAGTTATGGTTGATATGGAAGTTGTGATTTTTGAAAAGTGGAAAAATGCATTTCTGAAACAATATCTCATAGCATATCTGTCTTGGATTTCTTTAAACCTTGTGCTAAACTTCCACAAACTCCCAATATCTTAATTTTTCATGTAATCAAGATCCATGGGTGCCTCACTAATGGGAAAACATCACATTATCAGAGGCTTATAGAAAATATCCCAGTTCATCACATAATGGTCGTCATCTCCAGTAGCTGGTTCCTTCAGCCAAAATGAATCAGCCTAATTAAAATTCAACAGCAATGTTGATACAAGTGTTATAAAATGTTGACTTGACACTCTATGGCCATAGGCACTTGTTTTCCAAATATCGACCTACATCATAGCTTCTTTTGCATTAATGAACACCTTTATTGGGCATGAAAGATGTGCAACAGTTCCAATGTGGAGCAGGTTTTTTTCTACGACAATCTATTTATCATGAACGTGAAAGGATTTTATAAGCATCTTTCCTGAAGTTCAAGCTAACAGACTTTGTAATTTCCATCTATTCTATTCCTATAACTGCGTTCAAACGCATTTGTTAGGCATGATGTAGATTTTAAGGCAAGTCCCATACCCATGATCGGATATCTGATGTTGCTAGGCAGACATATATTATTTTACATATTTTAGGCCAACACACATGCTTTGGATAATGCTGCATGATCCACCAAGTCCATTAAAATCCTTTATTTATTCATTCATCATTGATCTAGATATTCTAGTATATCCAGGCACATTTACAATGGACCCACACTACAATTTAAGTACACTGTATCACCATATACAAACAAGTAGATTTACCTGTAATAACAATTAATTGTTAAATCGTGTGCTTGGATCATGTAACTTCACTAGGCGAGAACAGCAATGTGTCCTGTCTGTAAAAATGCATATAATACATGTACAATGGTTAACCTCATATACAATGCGCGTTGTGCGCAAGTGTAGAACTTGCATGCGTAGAACATGCACGCGTGCTCGCGACAGAACTGCAACTGCTCAGTCATGCATGTCAACGGTCAAAGCACAGTGATTTAATTTATTTCTTGCATAGTAACTTACAACCATTTATCATTTCTACTTATTGGCACCATATAAAAAAAACAAGTGTTGACTGCTGTGATGTGGGATATGTCATTTTTAACCCCCTCGGCTTTGCCTTGGGTGCTTCGTGCCCCTCTGGTGTTAAAAACGTCATATCCCACATCATGTATCACAGCAGTCAACAAGACTTCAATGTGGCACTTGCCCTTCAGCCACTAGCTTGTACAAACTGTAATGACTGTATGGGCCTTATTCACGAGTCGGCCACATTGAATTGAAGGCGAGGTGAAATCTTAATTTTTGGAACTTGCGAAGAGAAATGAAAGCAAGTAAATTTACAATAAATTCCAGTCTGCTTCAATGACTAATATAAAATTTGTAATTAAGCACTTCCTTATTATTAAATCCATATTTAACAAAAAAATGACAGTAAAAATAAGGCTGCATTGCGCCAGCCTGCATAAATAGTCTGGCACCATCCCATTCAACAGTTAACAAATAATAAAACACATTCAGGGAACTCGACAAAAATGGCCAACTCATGAATATGGCCCATATACATGTACACCAGTATTAAATATTTTGCTTAACTTGATGACTAATGTATAAATCACATAATCAAAGTACCGGTATCTCAAAATTTTAGCCTCCATACGGTCACCAAAATAACCCATTTTTTCAGTTCCTAATGTTACTCTGTAAGTAGCTACTCAAGCTAATTTTATACTCAAACCATCTACATGATCAGTGGGTTTTAATTATATAGTCACTAGTGACATAGCATAGTCATTTTTATTGGGGGGGGGGGGAATTTTTGAAAAGGGCACTTGCACAACCGTGGTGAAATGTAGACAGGTTTATTTCTCCAGACACTTGGCCTCTGTACAATCCAAAGGGGGAAGGGGGGCGTGGGTGCTGTTCAAAACCAACGACTATGCACACAAAGGCCCAATATATGGTGCTTTTCAGGGCAATACGTGTGCGAAATTCAGAAAAAGGCACCCAAAATGGCAGATGCCACAAAATGGGCTTTCTTTTTTTAAAAGAGCACTTGTTCAGAAAAAAGGGTACTTCGTAAAAAAAGGGAACTCTTCAATAATCATTGGGGGGGGGGGTTAAGCATATTGAAAAATGGGGCATTTGAATGGAAAAAGGCAGTCTTTACAAAATATTGGGGGGAGGGGGGGAAAATACACCCCCCTCCCCCTTGCTACGCCTATGGTCACTTACAATGAAATGTATCATTAACTATCAGGAAGCTTTATTAAAACCCAGCTTCACTATGAGCCTCTTGGACAAAAGGCAACCGGATTTTCACATCTTTCCATTTTCCTCTGACAATGCCATTGCATGGGCTCTAGCACTCGAAAGCCAACCAGTGCATACAGTTCTCCTGCTGTAGGTGAGATATGTCACATATGTAGGTAGTAAGTGACATTGTACCGGATGTGCTAAGTGATATCATTGACTGTCAGCACACGATAAAAGGCCTTAAATTCCAAGGACCAAAGTATTTCAAAACTTCAAGTGGTTGAGTGATGGTTGATCTGCTTTGCTTTGTAGCTAGGGTTTATATGTATCTGTAATAGGCAGTTATTTTGCTATGAAATAAGCATAAAGCTACAGTAGCGTGCTGTTTTCAGTGTCCAATCTAGGCCCACTTTTACAATTCATGTATTAGTTGCCCAGAGGACGTGGGATGTTGATGGATGCACAGTGACACATGGAGTTCTGTTTCAGTAGTTTTAGTTTTCATGCTGCATGTACATGGTACCAGCAATCAGTCATTACAAACTTGAGTCCTACTCACGTCACAAAGCTTTTGAATTTTTAAAGTTAGCTCTGAAGGATTGTCTTCCACTTTTACAGGTGCCGGACAAGAAAATAACCTAAAAACATGTTGATATATAAATGAATGCACACATTGTGTGCCTATCGATTAGCAAGCAACAGCATCTTAATATGACAATGAGAACCACAGTATTGCACAAAGTGTTTGAAGACGAGTAGCCTATATCTGATGTTGTGTTTAACTAGTAAGACAAAGTATCCCTCAAGACCAACACAATGAAGTCATGTTAACATCTGCTAAGTATTCACATCGACACCAGTTCCAGTTCTCGTGTCAAGCCTCAATAGAAAATTAAGGAAATAAAGAGAACTTCAAATGTTGCCAAGTGACATTAATTCTGGCAAATAAGCAGAAACCAGTTCGTTGTGATGTATACGTCCTTGCATCTGTATTGTGTTTGTATTGGTTTATCCATTTAAATTTTACACACTCCAATTGAAATGGATGATACAGATGATAAGGTCTTTGTGTGCAACTTTAAAAAAACAATGTGCTGTGGTGCTGTAAAAAGATAAACATTTATGGTTGGCAAAAAAAGGGAGCAGTTGCATTTAAATCTTGAGACAAACTAGGAACTGCCTTGATTCAATTCTCCAATTCTCTGTATATAAACCATTGTCTATTCATTGCATATATATGTGAGATTTTACATTAATAAAACGAAGTTGATGGAACTTCAGAATACTATGCAATAAGCACATTGAAAACAGACACATGGCATTTCAGCCGTGATTTAAAGTTATATAACTGACATACAGATCCTAGTCATTTGATTGGTGGAACTCGCATCACGTGACATTCATTATTGCTCATACTCACGCAGGGGATCAAAACGTCCCATTCGCCCATGAGGAATGGGATTTACTATTCAACAGTTAGGATCATCCTTGTTCCACGGTGCAGTATTTGTAAGCAAATGCATGCTGGTGTGCGCATTGAGCGTTGCGCGTATTGTTTCCAAGAGCCAGTGGCTACAGAGTTGGGTCCAAATATTTTGTGAAGGGGTGGTTGGGAAGAGAGAAATTTATTTCCCACCACTTTTGTATTGAAATTGAAGTTCATTTTAACTTAAATCAAAGACAAGGATCTACATGTCAGTTATAAAAAAAAACAAATATTGAGTGGCTTTAAATTGTGAAATGGGAGGAATATTATCGCTCAGCAAAATCTGAACTCTTCCATGTCACAAGGCGAAAAGTCCAGATTTTACCTTACGATAATATTCCTCCCATTCCACTCAGCTACTCCAAATTTTGTATAATATTTAGCTATAGAAAAAAAGTATTGCAAGCACCTTAACAAAAAAAGGAAGGACTATACACTGTTTACAACATGCTGTCTAGATAAAATATACAACCTCTTCTTTATTATTAAGGTACATTTTTGTTTCATTAGACCAGAAATACTCTTGACTATACTTAGTAATAAAAGAATACATGTTTCTAATATATTTGTGCAGTTTTATGCATGTCTTTATTTCCTCATTTTCCTCGTTCTTTTATTTTATTGTTTACTGCCGGATGTATAAGCCAAGCAACAAGGCTTTGAAATGGAATGAGTTGGTTGGTTCATCAGATGATAATCAATCTGCCCTACTGCCTTTGAGCACAGGTAACCCCCTCATACTGTGACAAACACACGCAAACGTGTGTTCACCGTCAATCGTGGACGTCCTTTTGTCCCTCTTTTGTTTGTACTCTAACTTTTTAGGAAGACTCTCATAGGTTTTGTACTCGACCCCAATCGCGGACTCATGCTGGGAATCGTGGACGATTATTGTTCTCATTTGTTCTCTGGTGTTTTTCGTCCACAGTTTGAAAAGATGAACACGTACAGTTAGGCAAACTCTCTGTGCATGGCACTCACACCATTGATACACAGATGTGTACGTGTTCATCTTTTCAAACAAAAGAGGGACAATAGGACGTCCACGATCGACCGTGAACACATGTTTGCGTATGTGTTCACGGTCGATTGTACACATTCAGAATAATTGGGTTTTTTCGGTGCCATATATGCAAACCTGTACATGCATGAAGTAATGACCTGCACTTAGCACTCTCATGACTGTTCACAAGACACCAACTTCCATTCATGCATAGAGTCAATATCAGCATCCTTCCCTAGATTCAACAATCCTGGAATACACATCAAAGAAAACTGTACACAAAGAAAACTGTAAACAGATCTTACACTACTTTTAAAAACACACCAACAAATTGTATATTAATAAAAGTGGACATGTGCCTGCACATTGGAGTCCCTTTTCTGTTACTAAAAATCCAATCAGCTTTTACACAATTTAGTTGCATTATACACTACCAATAATTATTTGCGTGATAGTTATTCGCGTTAAACAGGTCCAAGTGTCTTAGTCACATGACACTTCTCTTAGACTTTCAACATACATACTTACATCTGGTGATTCATAGATCAAATAGATTTATTTCAAGTAAGACTGATATAGTAAGGTTGGTTCGTACTTCACATTAACGTAAAAAAAGAAGCGAATTACATCAGCAACTTCACACTGAAACTGATGTGAAGGATGATTCCAAATAGGCTATGAAGGCTGTCAGTCTTGGTAATGCCTCATGTTTGGAATATCCACACCTGGTCTGGAGCATCATTGCATATTTGAAGTGCAGCATGGATCACATGACCTTCTGTCTTAGTAGCGAGGCACTGTCCTGTACTCGGATGATACAAGGCCTGGAAACATTCACAATCAAACAGACAATTATACATTGTCCACAACAATGACAATAATTTGGATGGAAAAAGTCAGGAACTGGACCAGGGATGTAGTAGAGTCAATCACAAGTCCTCCAGTCCCAACTCAACTCGCAAGCTATGCAAATGAGCTTTGACAAAGGCATTCCTTTGTCATTGTTCATCCACTGTTACATGTGACTGGACTTGTGATGGACTCATAGAGCTATATTAAATTACTAGAGCGCAAACTCCTCATTCTTGCGCGCGGAGACGCTTTGAAGCCGCTCTGGGTGCAGACATTTTGAATTTATGTGCGTGTTTGTAGAACACAATCAAAATAGATGGATTGAATATTAAAAGTGTACTCTAAATGCAACGCGCAAGTACTTACGCAAACAACTTCAGCGCGCCATGACAGTTCAAGAAACGCCACGGAAAAAAGCATCTGCAGCGGAGGGACGCGCACACATTACGCTGTTTGCGTAGAGCAAAATGAAGCGCTCATTTGCTGATCGTGCGTTTTGGTTTTGGGCGCATCGGCTTCGATGACGCACCTGTATGGAATACAAACGCAGATATGCAAATAGCCGTACAACAGCCGTAAAAATTTTTGAGTTTTCCATAGGTTTATGCACAAACATGGATGCGCCCATCAGGCATTACTTTGTACTTCGAGCCAGCGCTCTAGTAATTTAATTTAGCTCTATGGATGGACTCGACTTCATCCCTCAACTACGGTTCAATAAAGTGACACAAAAAAACACCACATACAAAAAATATATCTCATCTTAAAAAAGTAAATAAATACATAAATTATGAATAAATGCCTTCTCTGAATCCCTAATTATTACATGTACATTTCAGCAGAAATAACCATACTATGAGCAAACTACATGTACCGTACACTGAAATGACTGAATTCACTACCTGCTATATAGTATCTGTGGTTTAAAGAAATTTAAGGTCAATAAGATCATTTGCAAATTTGAGTCCATTATGGGAAGTTAATGCACACAAAACATGTATACAGTAAACTCCGGCTAAACCGACATCATATAAACCGTCATATCGCTTAAATCGGCCAGCTGACGAAAGTCCCGATTAATTATAATAATAATAGTGGATATTTATAAAGCGCACGTATCCACCAGGACTGGTGCTCAAGGTGCTACATCATTATTACCCCTGCTCATTGGGCCCATGAAACATTCCAAATACCATCTCAGCTCCCTGGGGAGTATACAGCTCGATGCAGCCTGTTAGGCGCAAGGAAGCTAATTCAATCACAATAACCATCTCTGCCCTCACAGGTACCCATTTACTCCTGGGTGGTGAGAAGCAATGAGTGACAAAGTGCCTTGTCCAAAGGCACACGCACCATGACCCCGCCAGGACTCGAACCCACAACCTGCAGCTTTACCCGCAGACCACGAATCAGTGCCCTTAACCACGAGGCCACAGTACTCCAATGTATTGTCTCTAATGCATTTCCATTGACATTTTCATTTCTAATTTGGCCTTTGTAAGCCGCCATTTCGCCTATGTCGGTGTGTTGCTTTCAGTCCCATTTCTTCAAAACCACAAAAATTCCTCTGTATAAGTCGGCATCGTGCTCTGCGGTTTGCAATAAGTGTCGAGTGAAAAGTCCCACACACTGCTAACTGACATCTGTTTATCAATGGCACGGCCCGTGATTGATGCACCGGCCAGCACGTGTACACTAATCGCACGTGTACACTGTTTCATGCACGGTCTGTACATTGTGTGCATCGTTCGCTTACACATGCATGATCAAAAAGGGGTTTCCCGATAGCACATCAATACCAGTACCCCCTTTCGACTGCAAGCATGCGCTCTGTTCATTTTGGGGGTCCCCTTATCAGGGGTGTGAGTGGTGTGATAAAAAAAAAATAAAAAAATGAGAAAAAAAAAAAAAAAATTTTGGAATTCTATCTCTCCTACTTTTTGTACACAGCAAGTGAAGGGAAAAAGCTGAAAATCCAAAACAAAAAAAGCTGAAATCAGCTAAAAAGCTGAGATTTCACACCCCTGCCTTATTGTACCAGTACCATGCACACATTTAATTCGTGACTGTACGTACGTGCACAATGTACACTACATGTACATGGACGTACAGTATGCAAGTGATCTGTATATCGTACCACTGTTAACGCTAGCCGGCCGCGCCGTCCTTGCATCGTACGTACGTACATGTACATTCATGATTTTCTGTGATCAATACCACAGTCTGTTTGTGATGATAATATATATATTTGCTGGAATCAACCATGGATGTAGAAATAAACCAGGGTAAATCAAAGCCTTGGAATTTTAGCCATGAATCTTGTTTGCATGATCCAGATACAGATGCGCATAGGCCATTAATTCAATCTATTTTTTTCACTTCGTGATTCAATTTATGTATTTGTGTAAGTCGGCAAAATGACGACTTGCAGCAGAAGCCGACATTCGCGTTAAGTCGTCACAAATTCTCTGGTCCCGAGAGTGCCGTCTTAGCCAGAGTTTACTGTAATTCCAATTGAACTTGCAATGGTGTAAGTCTCCCAAATATCCCTGTACCTTAGAAAAGAGAAAAGACGAGGCTGTTTCCCTCTTCACTTCAACCAGTGATAACATACTATGCTAAGCCTGGGTACCATACCTGATCATTAAATCTCCATTCTTGTGATCCTCTAGAGCCATGGCATTTCATGAGTCTTGGTAATGCAGCACTATTACTCTCAGGTTGGTCAAGACACAGGTAGTCAGCAAGACGGAACTCATGGGATTCACTCTCATACCATAGCTATCACATACAAACAGACAACTAACTTCAATTCACACATGTTCTGTTTTAGCAATTTAAATGTATTTCATGTTTGTAGGAGAATCTCAAATTTTCATTTTGTGTGCAAGCTCTTAATTATCCATGGAGAATACTTGACTGGACTTCAATGAAGCAGCTTTCTATGATGTGAGTGTTCGCAACTTGATCATGCATTTGAGACTGCTAAGACCACATAGATGCTTTTGTAGTCATACGGCTTTGTGTTCGCCTACAGGTTTTCACATCCTTTATTGATAAGTTAAACACTGCTGTTATTCCTCTGCACAACTGTCAAATTTTATTTCCAACAAGTTTTCTTTTGTAGAAAGAAGTTGTGTGGGAGTTTTACAAATGTCTACAGACAAACAAAACTGACCCAACACTAAACAAAAACAGTTCTGCATACGTTAGCAGTAATCATGTTAAATAATTTTTAAAATAGTGGAATCACACTACATAACCCAGTACCAATTGCAAGTTCGCGGAAGGACTATAGTTAACCATTGGTCGACTAACGCTTGCCCGAACTCTGTCTAGTCGACGATGGTTAACTACGCTAGTCGACTATTTGGAACCAACCTACTGGGGTTGGTTGCTTCGCTGGTAACCGTAGCCGCGCTCGTTCATAACGTACAGCAGGGAGCCAGGATCCAGACGTTTTGACCAGCGTTCGACTAGAGACATTCGCACTTTGCTATTAGTGCGCAGGCGTAAGGTACGTCACAAATCAACCACTAGTCGACTAATGGTCCTTGCCCGAACTTGGCCTTATTTTACAAACAACCTGCGTACAACTTGACGAAAGTCACACTGGGATCTCGTGGTTCATAAAAATGATTTACTGACCTGATTTTTTTGTCTCCTGTTGCACTTTTGTAATAACAGTTTAGCTCCCTTCTGAGTTGCCGAGTTCTCAGCTACCATGCATAATGACAGGGAGGGTTGATAAAGCTGTCAAAAAGAAAAAACAATGAAATTTACATTTTTTTTTCCGAATTATGAAATTCAGCTTTAAAAAAGGAAAACAACTGATTTCAAATTCTCCCTGGAATAACTTCCGGTCTGATGACATAAATTTGAAATTTCTCAAAGTATTTCACTTTTATCCACACAATGTTGGTCACCAATTAGGTAAAATTGGGACAAATAGTTTTCATATAAAAAACAACTCAATTTTCTTAAAAATACTACTAGAGGATCATGACATTATTGGGCCTTCCTTGGCAGCCCTCACTGAATCTCTCATTTGGAAAATGTTTTGGATTGTAATTACATGTAAATGTTTCTGCTGTCAAGATACATGTATATATTTATCAGTGCTCTTCTGGTAACCCTGGAATAAAGGTCAAGCGGTTTTGTGCCCTGGAATTACAAATGTTACACAAGACACTACCTACAACATCCCACAAAAAAGAACATGGGTACTCCAATCAGTTCAACAGTAAAAGGCCAAAGTACTTTGTCAAATTTTGATTTCAAATGGCTTGGAATTTTATATCTGATGACGTCATGATGACTTATGTTTACATCTTTGGTCAAGGGATCATCTCCATACAAGGTCTCATCAAAAGCCCATGAACGTTTGAAGAAATCAGGTTTGTTTTGATTTTTAAGGCTCTCATTGGCATTTGAATTTACATTACATTAACCATAGGGTAACTTCCGCAGTAAAACAAAGCCACTTCAAGTACACAAAGCAAATGTTCATCTCTAAGTATCAATGTGAGTGTTCATTTTGTTCATAAGTTCTAAATGAAAACAGATGGTCATGTTTAAGCAAAGATCACTTGTTATTTCTGATGACATCTTCATGACCTCACAGTTAATATGCACACCTTCGGATCAGTGTGATTATGATATTGCTTTTCCGTTTCAAGTTATCGTCTAAAAAAAAAGTTGTGGAGAATTTTTTTTTAAGACAAAAAAGAAAAGAAAAAAGTTAGAAGGAAGAATATCTCTAAAAATGTACAATGATGATCAGGTTGAGCCCGATAACCCAACTAAACACCTACCAGTCCCTTCCTTATAGCCAGTGGTGGTCGTTTCTTTTCCTGAAGTGCATGGTTTGCAGCTAGACTGCTGGTTTCATTTGGTAATCTCATTTCTGGGTACACGTTGTTTAAATACCACTTGAATGATTTACACTGAAGCTTCTGTCGCAGCTGGACTCTCTTGGAGATATCACCATATGTCATGCCACGGGCAAGTTTATTTGTTTGGAAAAAGTATTCCTATGTGAAAGAAATATATGAAAAATAGAAGCAGGAGTTAATTATAGCATTAGTCTGTGACAAATTTACAGATTTTCATGTCATGGTCACATGACATACATGTTTGTAGGGTACAGATTTACATACTCTTTAGCGACAATGACACTGTTTTATATACATGAGACCATATGAAAATGTACTCAAAAATCAGATTCATTGGCGAAATAGCTGCTGGAGAACATTAAAGGCATATAGGATCAGTTACAAAAACGAAACTGTCAAAATATTCTGAAAAAGCCCGCTTGATTGTATGTGAATAATAGTATGAAACATCCTGTGAAACCATTGAGCCTGGTATGCTGTCATTTTCAAGAAAAGAAGAACTTTGTATCAGTAGTAATGATGATTATTTTTATTTATTTGTTTTGTTTTGTTTAACCAAGGCAGCCCCATCACTTTTCAAAGAACTGTTCTCCCTGGGAGCCTTTTCTCAAATACTACATCTGTTAAATGGTCAGGAGCCAGTTGATGGCTAGGTTAATGTATGTACTTGTCCATGACAGAGCTGGCACTCAGACACACTCCCTGTGGCCTATGGGTTCTATGCAGAACAGATTCCGCGAGCTGCACTTTGACGCTTGAAAGTGAACAGTGTTGTTCTATTTTTTATGTTTTTCCAGCACCAATGGACACAAAACATTGAAAAGCTCAGCGGAACAATGTCTGCTATAAATTAGCGACCCTTACAGTCCAATTTATGAATGCATGTCAAATTTGTATACCTTAGGACATAGGAACTTACTGATACTGAGGATTTTTAAGATTTAGAAACAATCTTGGAAGTACCGGTAGTACAATTGATTTGAAGGATTGATGAAGCTATACACTTACATACTTGTGATGGAGGACTACTTGTACACCGAATGAATCTCACAATTAAAGTTAGTTTGATTTTGTGTTTACTTTCATGTTTATGTGTACAATGTCATTGTAAGTACATTTTGAACACTTCAATAAATTGAAACGCTGCATTCAAAAGATGAAGTCATGTGTTATCTAAATAAACTGTTTCTCAGAATTTACTTGTGACTTGACATACAACCTGACTTGTTGGTTGATTTTGAAGGATTTAGAAGGGTTGTTAGCCAGAGGGCCTGGGGGTTTGGATAAAGGTTATGACTACAGTAGATTACTCAACACACACAACAAGAATGACCTTGTAATCATCCATCCAGACATGTGCTACTCGCAGGGCATTGTGTAATGTTGTGTCTTGACCTGACGGGGAACCATATGGTCGACGTTTGCGAAAAACATGACCAACCCTTGAACACGGCACAATCTCCAACGTCCCTCCACATTGCCATATCTGCATACAAATATACTCAGTTCAGTACGGTACATGTATATGAATACAAGACTTTGGCTAATTCCTTAACAAAGAAGTATGCATGTATACATAAGAGACAAATGTACAAGTTTTGTATATAATTGATGCAGTTCACTTCATACAATTCAGCGTAGAATACCCAACCATCAATGATGTACTATGAATTTGTAAATAATGACAAAAACCACATACGTGTACATTGTACATTTCTCTCCTATTTTCGAAACTTTTACTCTCATTTTGTGTACCAAATTTATCTTTCTCTAACTGCAAGTAAAACCCGTTTTTCTTTTTTTTCTTTTTGAAAATAAAATAATTTCACTGTTGCTTTATACAATGCACACATGCATGTAAAATATTAATCAGTCAATAAACACAAATAGACCATAATACAAGTCAGCCAATGTGGTATCTCGATGATGTAGTCCAGGCCAAAGGTCATTTGGGATAATGTGGCTGACGTGATGTTATGCAAACCCCCACTCTGCTCGTAATTAACGCTTGTGCATCTCGCAACCATCTCCTTGCACGTCCACATGCCTTCCATGAGCATTTGATTATCCCCAATGACCCGAGACGTGACCCATATCATTAGTGGCTTATGGCTTATTGTAGTAGTCCATGGAGTTTTGCCCAAGATGAGGGTACTTTTTTCAGTCTTTCAGAAGTAACAATATAATTAAAATGCAAGTTTCATTATGATACATTATTTCTCCAATTTAATACCCCAATGCATTTTTACTGAGCAGTTCAATGTTTAAGTCTCTGATAACAATGGGCGTCTACATGCACGTCCCGGGTAGCATGGCCTATCTTGTGCCCAGGGTCTATTCTAGCTGTGTTGTACAAAGGAGCCGCCATGAAAATCCTCAAAAAGTCTTGACAACAATCCTGAGGTAACATGACATGGTGTACAGGTTGAGGACTCAGGCAAGTGCAGCGGTACTTTCCTCGCCTTCCACCGCTGTGACCCGCGTTCGAATCCCGCCTGGACCAATATGTGGGTTGGGTTTTCAGTCCCTACCTGATTCTGTAGGTTTCCCTAGAATATCATTCTGGGGTTTTCTTCCTACCTCTGAAACTGTTATGTCTTCTCATTGAATTCTCTCTATAAGTTTCTTCAGGCTTGCATTTTAATAACAGAAATAATTGATAACAATAATAATTACTCTGTAGAGTTCATCAGGTCATCATACATGAACTTTAGTAGTACGTCACACAAACAGTTATCATTCAATGAAATTTCACAATCTAATACATGGTATAACAATGATTAATGTGGTGCATATGTGTCCCATATGGCATGAGGCCAAGCGCCATATGGGACACAGACACAGTTCCACACGTACCAGTAGGATAACAAATTTATCTTGAAGCCAACTTGAAGCAGAGTACACATACACCGTGTATGTGGTCACATTTCAGCTTTTATCCCACTGCATGTGCCTGTAGCAGGAATACAAGCACATCTTACAATCACTTGCAATATATGCTATGTGCCAGGAAAGTAGGCTTCAAGTTTGCTTGATGATATGTACATGAATGTACTAGTTTAAGATGTCAAAGTTTCTTACCCGAAATGATATTTCCAAGTTTTCTCCACCCCATATATCCATACCTTCATCGTAAGCACCAAGTTGATGAAAGTATTCAGTATTGATGGCAAACAGACCTCCTGCCATGGTAGGTGACCTGCCATTCATGTATCCACACACAATACATTGAGAATAATTACGGCTCAATAAAGATCCAATTTATGACCAGCCGTGTGGTTGCGAAGGACGATTTCTAAATATTGCGTAACACTTCATTTTGAATAAAACTACATGTTCACATTGGCAGGGGAAATCTCTGAAAATTAATTTCTCCCGTTTGGAAGACCTTATCTTCGTGCAACTTTCAGGGTTTATTTCCTTTTAGTGATCTAAGTATGTGCTAAAAATCGTTGTGATATGTTCCTTACTTTTTGTTGAAATTGGAAAAATATGCCTGGTTACGTGATTTTGGAAAGTTGTAACACATGACATTTGCAATATCTTTAATATCTTTATTTATTATAATATATTTTCGAACGATTTCTTTCCGACTTGAAGGTCAGCTTTACCAGTAACCAGTACTGACCTTTTAGCATCGATGACGACGATCTTTGTCACTAACACAAAGTTTAGAATTTCTTCTTCCGTTATAATTTAACATTTCAATCATACTGAGCACATTTTCTGTACAAAGTTCAAAAGGCCATGGTTTTGGGGGTTCACGAATTTAACTGCTCTGTTACAGCGTCTAAGTATGTAATTGGATTAGCTTTGCATAACAACCAGCACGCTTTCGCGTTCGCAACCACACAGCTGTGACTGCGCACCAAATGTACGAATAAATACTACTAATTGCACTTCAATTTCCACAGAACAATTAAGATGCAGTGATGAGGTCACGACAAGTCCGTCTAAACCTGAGTTGTTCAAAGGTCGAGGGGCATAACATGGTGTATCCTACAGGTAGCTGTATTGTGCTGTAGTGTTGGTAATGATGGAGTATATCAACAACACAGCTGTGGCATTATGTCATGCCATACAAGTATGTAGACTTAAACAAAATGCTGGGGGGTAAAGAGGTGAGAATTTACACCTGTGAGAAAAAAAAATGACATTCTCCGTCAAGATGAACGAAGCAAGAAACTGTTGTAAAACACATTGTCTCACCTGAATGGTTTAACAAAATCTTCTTTTCCACTGAGTTGACTACTGTTGAGATTATCCCATTTAAAATGCAGGCCCCAGTTGAATCCCCCTTTGACCATAGGTGATGTTTGATAATCAAACGTATCCGAGTTGATGATATCGATGATAGGGCATACTACGGTGTGGCTGTCATGCTGAATACGGTCTAGTAGAGGCTCTAACCATTTCTCATTCACCTTAAGACAAAATAAAACCAATTCATAATTAAGACTTTTTGTACATTATTTTACCACACACTCTGTTGCTACAACAATCGTCATACTATAAGTATAAAACAGGCACCATGCATACTGTATTTATTTTGGTCAGACACAAGTTTCATGCCTGTCCCATCATATGGTGCTTTGTTGTAGCAACAAGGGAATATTTCATATTGCATATAAAAATACATTTAACCAAAAATGATCACAGTTTTGGGGATCACCTCAGTTTTGGGGATCACCTATATTAATATTGATGGTTTTGTGAGGCCAATAATCCTGCAGGGACACTCAAAAGTCCCCATCACAACTCGCTCCTATTTGTCTAAGAACAATAAATGTCCCCATAATGAGATCACGCCCAGGTCATGTACAATATCAGTCCGTAGTCTGTCCAGTGGTTCAGTGTGCATATTAAAACCAGTCTTCTTTTCAAAGGCTCATGTTGGAAGATGGGATCAGTTGGACTGATGGCAGGGGCTCTCCTCCAAAACGATAACTAGTATTTATATGTTAACAATTCGTCCTCAAAAAGTGATTACTAAAAAAAAATTAGATTAGTATGTTATTATAGATTAAATTAGTACAGTATGTACCTGAACCTCTGACAAAGAATTAAAGCTCAGATCACATGCTTAACTAATGAGTAAAAATGCTGAAAAATGCCCAGATGTGTTTCCACGCCCTAGATGTATTCCCTTGTGAAAGGCTTTCTAACCCATGTGCATGCATGAACCTGTGCAAGATGGGCCCTTGAAAAGCTTATAATGTACAGTACATGTAGGTCACACAGCACCATCTACATGAACATGCACTTAAGGCAAAAAAAAGTCTCTGGTTTCTGGTATGGAGCTTGCCCCAAAGTGATGCGGCGATGTTGTTTTTGTTTTTAAAGGAGCCCAGAGAGGCCATATAAAGCTTATACTCGATCGTAACTTCATCTAAAAACATGTTAAAATTGTGCAGCAGCAGGATTCCAATCAAACCAGTGATTTTGGCAGTTTTGAGACATCATCTTACATTGTAAAAAAAAACTTTTTAATTTTGCTGACACGCACGGCTACGGCGACGCGTGCGCATACCAAAAACAGGAGCTTTTTTTTTTTGGCCTAATGGAGTCCATGTACTCTACGACTTTGTAAAACTCAAGGCCTTTTCACACTAGAATACCCATCCCAGGGCGAACTTGCCCTGTGACTTTTGATTTTTCACCCTGGAGTTCACCCCCGCACCGTTTCAGACTTGTTTTGCGTAAAACATGTTGATCTCGCCCCGAGGCGAGTTCGCCCCTGGGATTTGCACGACTGTTTCTCACTCAAGTTTTTAAACATGGGCGGCTGGTAAGGCAACGTACATATGAAAAATGCTAAGCTTTTCATTGCCAAATTGAGATATTAATAAAAAACATCAAAAAAGCAAGAAAACATGCCTCATTAAATTCTCGAATGTATGCATGCATGTTGAGTCCTGGCCCTATTTTTACACATGCTTCAACCATCATTTTTGCGATGATTGTTCATATACTGTTGGTTTTAAGCGATGTTTCATGTAATCAACCTCTGATGGAGGCTAGTAATCAGGCTCGGAATATATTTAACTATTATTACTTATCCAATTATTAAATACATTAGAAGCCAAAGGAATAAAAACCCGTGTTGATTTTCATGTAAAAAAAGTCAGGTAATTGTTTTACAACTTACACGTGAAAATTACAAGTGTGAAACGTGGCTTGTTTTCACCCCTGCATTGCCTCGTGCCCCCCCCCCATTTTGTCTAGTGTGAAAAGGCCTTATTACACTCAAGGTACCTCACAGTGACTGTCCAGAAACATAAGCACTTCCCCTGTAGCTTGTCTGGCTGCAATAGTACGTGCTCTGATTAAACCTTCCCTCTGACTATTGTGTAGTACTCTCACTAATGGAGACAGATGCTTGTTTATGTACTCATCAAGTTCAGCTTTTAAATGATCTACATGTAAGGAAATGGATAAGGTATAGATTAATGACACTAAATTCA
Source organism: Patiria pectinifera (assembly GCA_029964075.1). NCBI lineage: Eukaryota > Metazoa > Echinodermata > Asteroidea > Valvatida > Asterinidae > Patiria > Patiria pectinifera. The sequence continues at coordinate 9,164,875 of CM057139.1, read as the reverse complement.
ATAAACTATCTAAACATTGCACAGGAATGATTTGCAATGGGAATTTTCAACAACTAAATGGCAAGCTGCATCATTTTAAATTATTTCAAAAAAACAAAAATATAAATTAAAGGTTTAAACTACCTCACAAGAGGAAACATGCCAGTGAAAGAATACAATTGAAGAAGGACAAACGATTTTAAAAATAATTTAAAAATTAGTTAGGGAATAAGAGTGTGAGGACCTGGTCTTCACTGCGTGATAATGACAGCGTTGGGGGATTGCCGGAGGCGAGGTCCATTAACCGTGGTCACCCCCAAACCCGGTCATTATCACACAGTGGAGACCGAATCCTCACACTGTTATACCCATTAATAAATACCTTTTTAACGAAATAAACAATTGAAATGCTCCGAATTTGTGACTTTTCTTTGGCGATATTTCCAGACTTTTTTTCAGGGGCCGTACTTTAGCTTATAATGTGTTAATGTTATCATCCCCCTCGTCTAGGTTGGGCGATGTCTTTATTGCAATATGACTGATGTCCAGGATATGAACTGCTGCTGACATAGCAAAAATATTTCTACCTGACTGAGGAAGCTAAAATTTTGTTTATATTCCTTGTGTCCAGAATTTCAAAGAGGCTCGGTTTAGAAAAAGTGAATATATGTCTGTGGGCGACGTGTTTACAGAAATATATCGCAGATTCATGCTTTTGTTGTAACATCCTCAGTATGAACATGTCGTGTGAAGACTTAACGTACGCATACGCATGCCCAAGATAGCAGCTGTGTTGCATAAGTGCGCAAAAGTCTTCACATGGTGGTTGGCTGTATTGTTACAAGCTACCAGTACCATAGGACTGTTGTATATTTGGCCATCATTGGCTTACATGATGCTGGATCAACACTGGTTCAGGGGCCATTTTTGCTTGTTTTTGAAGCCAGTCTTTATATCTCCTGTTATCATGTGATCGGGTCTCGCCCAATTAGAAGCTATCAACTCTTAAAGGTATTTATTAATAATTATTAATACAAATTTGTATTAAATTATGTACATGTAATGTTCAAAATGCTTCTGAAGTCAGTGACCACCACATCTCAAAATGTACCGTTTAATATGATAGTTGAGTTATATGGTAATGGCCACTTAAATATTGGGTGATTTGTAGGACACTTTTACAAATGAGCATTTTATGTTTCAATGGTTCAATTACAAAAGCCTTGTTATAGATGCATACTGACAGCCATTTCCTGAACTGATTTGTTAGAGAAAGCTACAGGTTGGTTCATGAACATGGAGATTTCATACTTACCAAAGTCACTATAATCATCAAGTAAGATTATTTCTTTGAGAAGTTCTCTTGGTGTTCTATCCAACACACTGTGTACAGTGCGCAATAATGTAGACCAGGCCTCATTGTAAAAACAAATGATGACACTGACTCTGGGTAGACCTCTAGAGTACACTTTGTATTTACATCTGCATGATGAAACAAAAAGTGTCACTCAATCATTTAACTATCTGGACTTTCTGAGCTTTTACTATAGACCTATCCAGTCATGCCATTAGGCACCACACACTTCCCATTAGGTAACCACACATGCAATGCCACACTGCATGGTCCAGAATAGCGTTTCAAGTGTTTACATGTTTGATCTTTGTCCAACATTAGCCCTCCAAACATACTTTACACTCTGTGCAAAGTTGTCCTTTCAGTCAAAATTAGACAAAGCTCTCAGCCTACATAAAGCAGGCTTGACTGGCTGTGACTGTTTATGTAACTTGATAGAGCTATTCTTGGACTGTAGATGGTTGATAAGCCAGCTGTGTCTACCACCTGCCTGAAATTTGATCTGAAAAGGCATGGCAGGAAAAGGATTGATTTTTGACTGTCTGTGACTGTGCAGGCAGTAGGAGGGTTATACATTAATAACATTTTGATTGTTCCAAACATGAGATGTAAACCAATGTATCCGGTCTCATCTTCATAGACTTCACACAAACCAAATTACTACACTTGCAGCCAAAGATACAGGTACTAATCAAAGTGGTGATCACTAATTGATGATCATTGGTTTACTCTTAGCACTGGTATGCTTAACATGTACAGGGTGTATAAAAAAAAAAGGAAACCCAAATGTAAATGCAAATTATAAAAGAAAAATGTAATAAATATTTTCAAATAAGTTAATGATCACGTGAAACACCACAAATAAGTCCCCCTTCCAATACCTTGACTGTGTGTCTGCTGATGACTGAGCATTCATCGTTATTCTGTCAAGGGTCAAAACCTGCACTGGGCCAAGTTTGTGCAGAAGGGCAACTGGTATTCTGGGCATGTGGAACAGCTCAATTTAAAGAAGACTTCCTTTTCCTGAAAACAATTCATCAAATTTTGACATAGTAATTTAACCACTCTCAATGTTGAAGTTAACCCGTCATGGCCCAAGTTTAAAGTGGCCACCACCTCTTTCCACACAAAGCTCTGCACGACATCGCATATTGCCAACCGCCTGTCCTACCTTTGTAACAATCCAGCCAGCAACAGTTGGCCCAGTGCAGGCTTTGACCCTTGACAAAATAACAATGAATGCTCAGTCATCCGTGGCCACATACACACAATCAAAAAAAAGATCATCGGAAAGAGGACACATTGGTGTTTCACATGATCTGTAACTCATTTGAAAATGATTATCAGATTTTTTTAATAATTAACAGTTACATCTGTGTTTCCTTTTTTATACACCCTGTATTAATAATCATATAATAGAATGCGCAAAATGCATGTCATTAGTGAAAAAGAGACTTTTAACAACAAATATGAAACCATACAGGGTGTCCCATTATTTTCATCAGATAACATACACACGTTCTACTCACAAAGGATTTCTGGAGTCTGTTAAACTGCGGTGATATCCTATTCTTGTACTGACTAATTCATTGAAGGCGTGTCGTCTGAAGCCTTCATCTCGTAACCTTCTATCATCAGCTGTCCTTACTATTCCGAGAACACTCTCACTCTTTCCTTGGCTCTTTGCCTGTTGATCAATATCATTGTGTTGCATCTCCTTGTGTCCAAACTGGCCATTCTCCTCATTTCGATGATTATTGCTCAAGTTTACATCAAATAAGATGTTGTTTTTTACAGCATCATCCTTTGCCATCGGCATATCTTCTTCATGGTTTACTCTCCATGGCTTGACAAATTTGTGAGGGTGGTTGACCACTAAATGGTGTGGATGTCGTTTATAGTCCTGACTGTTCCAGAAATCACTCTCCTGATGATTCACATCAGCTAAAATCATGTAAATGATAATAGCCCATGTGACTGAAGCTACAACAATGCCATAGCAGAAACACCGAAAACGAAGACTAGCCATTATGCAGTGATGTACCGGTATCAAATGTCAAACATCTTAATCTCAGGCATGAAAATACTGTAAAAAAAAACAATTTCAGTTAAACAAATTACCAAAAAGAAGTCATATTTTGCATTGAATCATACATTCCATGCCTTTTATTTTTATCCACACATGTGCAAAACCAATGTATGCCCTGGCAAGTCATACACTCTTGGCATTATTTTAAACTTTTTTAAACATCTATACTGAGCATCTCAAATGAAATAACTACTTATTAAGTTACATGTATGTATACTTGTAAAGTGTTCTTGTTCTGCTATGGGTGGTACTGTTTTCTAATGAATTCAGGTCTTATTTTTAACCTACGTGTCTCTCATTTCATTGCTTTATGGGGACTTACTGCGCATGTATACTTCTGTTGTCTTTTTTATCAATCGGTAATTGGAATTCATATCTTTCTTTGTAATATGTGATTTTCACTTTGTGTATGTACAATGTCCAAAATCTTTGGAGCCCTCTTCAGTGACGCCATGCTTTTTCAAAACAGCGTTCAGTCATGGAGCCCCTACCTAAAGAGGGCGACAAAGCTAGTACATGTACCATAATTAAGAAGAAAACCATACAATGAAAGGATGGAAGAGTTGCACTTATTCCGGGTTCCCACTTGAAGTGCGGAGAGTAAGGGGTGACCTTATTGAGACATATAAGGTCCTGAATGGCTTCGATGATATGGATTCACAAAAGTTCTTCTTGCACAGGTGCATTTTGAATGATAAAAGGGAGTCCAGAACTAGTCTGAACTGGTTTCCGTCCATAAAGCTGCCGTAGTTCCAAACTCCCTATAATCATTCGAAATGCACTTGTATTTACAAACGCAATCCAGTCTACTCATCATAATGAGTAGACTGGATTGCATCGCGCGCTCGGTAACAGAATTGCATTCGGGATACGGGGACCATCAAATGAACGCTGGGCATGATGACCACATCGCAATTCAAAAAAGAGTCGGGAAATTTAACGTGTTCACGATCGCGAGGGGAGCTCCCCCAACTGAATGGGACATTTCACTTTTCATCCGGATCGTAAGTAAACTTCAGTACAACCATCTTAATCATCGATGTCTACTTGTACCTCAGGTGGCAAATCTAGTAATTAAAAGGCCGTTTTGAGGGTGAAATCTGATGTTTTGGGTGAGCAATTTTGGGTTTTTGGGATAAGGACAAAATTGTGTTGTTCAGCATACGGATTAGCCTTAGTTGGACCCTACTATCGCCAGACAATGTCCGAATGTTAAAAAGGCGATAAGTTGGGTCCAAGTTACTCAGACTAGGAAATACCTACTTTACTTAGGGCCCCCCCCCCCCCCAAATCTCTGGTTTCTGGTATGTGAGCGTGTCGCCATAGCCATGCGCGTCGGTAAAATTAAAAAGTTTTTTCAATGTAAGATGATGTCTCAAAACCGCCAAACTCACTGGTTTGACTGGAATCCTGCTGCTGCACAATTTTAACGTGTTTTTAGATAGGGTAACAATCAACTACAACATGTATAGCTTTATGTGGCCTCTCTTGGCTCCCATATATTTTGCAATAAATTTAGTCGGGCATCATATACATGATATAAGCTTATATAAGTCCGAGTAACTTGGACCCAACTTATCGCCTGTTTAACATTCGGACATCGCCAGACCATGATCGAATGTTAAAAAGGCGATAAGTTGGGTCCAAGTTACTCGGACTAGGCCTATCCTCAACCCTCCATTATCTGCGCGGGTAACGTTTGCATACGCGCGTGCGTTGTCACACACAAATTGAAGGTAGTTGGGTAGAAAAAGGACCGCGTAGCTTTAGGGGGTCTGACGATACATGCAGTCATCAGCCGACATTTGAACATGTTGAAGGGAAAAAAAGGAAAGGAAAAAAAAGCTGCGTCGCCGCACCACTTTTGGGGCAACCTCCATACAAAAAACCGAAGACATTTTCTGTGGCCTTATTAATAGTCTTACTCTTAGAACATTTTCTTGACTCTCCATTAACAACGTTAGCAAGTCATGCAAATAGAAGTAGCATCAGGTTGCAACATTCTTTCCCACAATTGCCCAAAGTTTGGGCGATTGTGAAGTGTAGGGCCCGGTTCCTAAAGGAACAAAATCCTTAGAATTATTGGACCTACCAAACTAGTTGGTGACATTCTCAATAAACAGGAATGTTGTACATGTAGATAGAGGGCAGGGTTTTGATTTTTTGAGGTAAATTTGGGGGTAAAAAATGACGATGACAGCGCGGCGACAACACGCGACCCGAAAATAAAAGGTAGTGTATATTTTGCCGGAGGTAACCCCGGCAAACTAACGTTTACTAAAGGTTTGCCGGCGGCAATCCATATCAACAGAGGGCGCTGTACTCTTTAAGATAGGGCTGAATTATAACATGTATTAAATTCCCACCAAAGTTATGTAGCACAATCGGTGCAGTGGTTAAGCAATTGCTCTAGTGAGTGGGATGTCCCGAGTTCGAATCCTGATCCCCGCCACATTTTTAAGGTTTTTTTCCCCATCCCCAAATAAATAAGAATATTCTTCTTTTATTATTTTAATATGTCTCAAACATTTTATTACCGAGTACTACTTTTTCTTTTTCAGATTTGTGGCTCTGGAGGATTTATTTTTAAAAGGAAATAAAGTCCGAAATTATAAAATGGTCTGATTCCCATCTTGTAAATACAAAGTTACAACGATAATATTGGCATGGAGCCAGACTAAAATTTGTCACCGGAAAATGTTTTAAAGTACAAAAAAACAGTAGCTACGCATGTTCAGTGCATATCATGCATATCCGGCAAACTAACGTTTACTGAAGGTTTGCCGTCTCCGGCAAAGGAAAGATTTCCATATACGAAGTTCACTCAACACCCTGTGTACAAACCCTATGAGATTGGACTGAAAAATTGTAAGTGTTTTCTAAGAAAATGCTTGTATTTTCTCACTGCTCAAGTTGACTTTGATGACATGAAATTGCTATCTGGGTTCTTGTTAGTCAATACAGAGGAAAATTAGTGAACTTCGCATATGGTAATCAAAGTCAATTTGAGCAGCGAGAAAATACAAGGATTTTCTTAGAAAACACTTAGAATTTTTCAGTCCACTCTCATAGGGTTTGTACACAGAGTGTTGAGTGAACTTCGTATATGGAAATCTTTCCAATCCAGAGGAAAATTAGTGAACTTCGTATATGGTAATCTTGCCTTTTTGAAAAACGGAAAACATACTCACCACTTTTCAAACAAAAATCGTGATTCTGATCCCCATCCGGATTTTGACTGGACCGTAACGATCACACAAAGCGCCGCGCGAGGGATTTGCACCAAAGTTTAGGATTAAAAAGCGCTTGATATGCGCATATAATTGCAACGCATACCCAGATTTTTTTTCAGTCGTTTGCTTATATAGCGCCCTCTATGGAACAGACGTTTCCAACTGTCTGCTTATATTCATTCATAGTGGAGCTGCTAAGCGAAAAATCGTGCACTTTGTGGTAAACTAGCGGGATGCCGCGCTTCGCGCGGCACCCGCTAGATGGGTGGAGTTGACTGTTTCGTAATAATTACTGTATACAATGAAATCTCGATAATTTAAACTCTAATAACTCCAAACAACTGTTAAGTCAAATAAAGAATCAGACCCTCTGCTGCACGCAGGATTCGCCATCAGTCTCGCTTAAGTTGTATTTGCGTGCACATAACGTTTCCTGCGGAGATTGTGCGAGGGTCCAGGACATATTGTCAATATAGGGGAAGGGGCTAGCTAGGGTGAAGGGTGCTAGTTGGAACGCCCAATTTCCGTAAAACCCGTCAACCATGTCACCAATATTTCCGGGGATGGGGAGAAATATTTCCAGGGATGGGGAGAAATGGTTTTGTTATAGAGGGGAGATGGTGATATTGAAATCGCTGATATTGTGGAGGTTTATGTTTGTGCTGGGATTCATACCGTTTAAATGTTGTTTTAAATTGCGCGCCGATTAGGAAGGTCTTGCTGTCAACAGTTGAATGAAATTAAGTATTTATTGCCGACCGATTGTCTCATGCGATGTCTCATTATATAAAGCTCATAAATAATGTTGTGCTAGAATATTGTCCAGTCAATTTGAACATTGATTTTTCAAGGTGCCAAACCATTAAGGACGTATACACCAACTGTACAAATAGGTAATTTAGACGAAACGCGGTTTGATCTTGGCCTATACAAAATCGTATCCATCGTTCTCACTACAGAGGAGAGGAGGGGGCAGCCAGTGGGGGTGGGGGTTGGATATTGTGTGGGCGTCGCCAGGATTTTTCTAGAGGGGGCAAAACATATTTTGGCCCAAAAAATTCCTGGTTTTCTCAACACATTCTCGATTTATCAGTTTTAGAGGGGGGCAGGGACATTTTGCACCCCAACCCAAACCCATTAAATTCACACCACTATGACTTTGCGCCTCTTTTTATTATTGGTTTTTTTTTTCGGGGTGCCCCTCCTCGCGACGCCCCTGCCTATTTATGTTACACCTGTGAATGGTCACATATTATATTTCCGGGGAAGTGGGCAACAATTTATATTTGTTACGGTGAAGGGGGTATTTCTTATTAAAGTAGAAGTTAATGTCATTATAGCAGTTGGTGTTTTTATTATGGTGGTGGGGTTGTACAGCAAAGTACTGTAACACGTTCATTTGCAGAAGAGAGTAAAACTAAAAGAAAGGACATATTGGAGCACTTCATAATTATGTCAAGCACCACATGTTAAATGTATTTATTACAAAACTGTGAAAATGAAATCAGGTATACAATCAGAATTTTTTTAGTAATAATGTATTTGCAGCATTCATTACTGTACAGGGTAGTACTTCGACAAAAGTCAGGGGATATAATTGTTGTCAGTTTTCGGAGCAATTTTCGCAAGGGACGTCGGTCCAGGCTTGTTTACCATAGGCACAAACATTCCATGAAAGACTTTCAAGCAAGACGGCCAAAGGTTATTGTGCAATTGCATTTTTTTGTTAAAAGCTGTAATCATAAATAATGACAGTGGCATTGTAAGTTACAGGACAACATTTTTTAATGAGTGTTGGTGAAAACTCATGAGAAATGGAGGGGTATGCGAGTATGAATATTTTGTTGTGAAATTTTAAGAGTGATTATGTAACTCGGTAATCAAAGACATTGTTTTGTTATCAAATAAGTCTGCTTGGCCAGTAATTATCGGGTAATCATTCCATCATTATTCTTGGGTACAACTAAGCCAAGGATATAATTTAAAAAAAGGATAGACATAAAACAGCAGAAAAGAGTGAGTTTTTTGCACTATTTCATGACTTCTAAAAATAAAATTATGGCTAGAAGGAAAATGTGTTTTGAATGGGTAAAGAGAAAAACCAGGAATCTTGCAGTTGAACTGGAAAGAATAGGTGTGTCACGTCTTCGTCTTGAGTTGAGATTCTTGCTTTGGGAACTGGTTGAAGCATGCACTGGAGCATGCTTGGAGCATGGTTGGAGCTGGTCATGTGATGTGGGTGTCATGGAGAGTCCTGTTTAAAGGAGTTAGAAAGAAAAGAATAACGACTAAGGTGAAGAAAACTTGTAAACAAAAATACATCGGATAACAATAGCTCTTTATCCTGCTTGGGTTCATGTCTGTTGTCGAGTCATTTGATTTTCTGCCAGAGTGTATTCTCTAATATCCACTATTCTAACTGTGTTGGTTTCAGGTTTTAGTCTTTGCCTGTATTTTTTGGTTTTTGGCCTGAGGTTTGAACTTGATCACGTCTTGAATTTTGATTTGAGGGTTTCTTTATTTAAGTTGGTTATTGGTCTTTGATTTGCAGTAAATTAATTTTGTTTTGCCTATGACTTATGAGTATGAAAGTCATTTCTTTAAAGGAAGTTTTACGTATGATTTGCCGTGTTCTAAGATTACCACAAAGATTTAGTGTGCATAATTTGTATGGAATGAATGTACATTTCATGGCCTATATACAAATGCAGCAGGTTTTTTTCTAGCTAGTAGTAGGCCTATAGGCCTAGGCCTAAAACAAACTAAAGCAAAATACAAAAATAAACTACAAACAAAGCCCAATTGTGAAATCAAGAGTTGGCAAAGTTCTACAAACATGTTCGGGTACATGTTCCAAGTGAGGCCTGTATTTACGGAGGTCATGCAGTAAATTGGCAACATTAAGCCTAGTAAGTTAACCCACGCCACGGCCAAACTCTCGATGTCCGAGGCCTCCCCCCGTACGTACAACCCTCCCCGTACAACCCTCCCCGTACTCACAAACTGAAACTCACAGTCACACTTTTCACAAACAACAATGCTTCTCATTGCCAGTGGCGTTCGAAAGAATACCACTTTTCACAAACAACAATACATATCATAAGGAGACTTACCGTTCAAAGAGAAAACTGGAGCAAGGAACAGATATACATCAACCATGTCAACAACGCTGTGCTGAAGAAATGTGGGGCATGCAAGTTGCATGCGCTGCATGCTCAGCGCTCATAACGAACGTATACGTGGCACGTCAATTATCCGGCCCGTACGCAAGATGGCCGGCGAGGCCCAATGGGGAAGGGAATTATGGGAAATAGGGTGGAAAATAGCCGGGCCCCGTTCCGCTTCCCCCGTAGCCAACGCGCACGATGAGGACGGGAGACCGGTCGGGAAAATGGCAGCGCCCTCCAAATTTTCGTAATTGTAGTATAGAAGCATGAAATTTGGCATGTGGGGTCAAAACGGGCTACAAATCATTTTAAAATCGGGACCCATCCTGATCTTGCCCATTTCGGGGGCGGAGCTTGATTTTTCAAAAAAGGGGGTACAAACAATACAAACTGTATTTAACATCAAATTTCCTTGTTTTTTTACTCTTTGAAATAAACTTAAACATGAAATATAACATTCTAGCATTCTAACACCTGTTATTTTCGACCCATTTTGTGGGCGTGGTCTAAATATGCAAAAGAGGCGATATATAGTAGTAGTATGGTTCTAATATGGAAAATATTATTCAGTTTGGTGGTAAAATTCTGAAAATTGGCATGTCCAATTGAAATGGGCTGAAAATAATTTTAAGAGGTGAACCCATCTTGGATCTTGCCCATTTGGGGGCGGAGCTTGATTTTACCAAAAGGGGAGTGAAAAAAATGAAAACTCAAAAAACTGTATTTTATGTCCACTTTGTTTCTCATGCTTTGAAATAAACTTAGACATGAGAAATAACATTCTAAAATTCTAACTCGTGTTATTTTCACCCTTTTGCGGGCGTGGCCAAAATATGTAAAGCGGCGGTACATTAGAGCAGCTTGATTTAAACGAGGGAAAATCATCAATTTTGCTGGTAAAACACAACTTCTCCATCGGTTAACTATGTTTGCCATACACTGTAAAGATAAGTTTAAACGGTTGCAAGACTAATTGTTGTCCTTTTAGGGGAGGAGCTACAATTCAAAGTAGGCGGCTTTAAATATTTCATATCTAAATTGGTATAACTGTCTACAAGTAACTTACACAGGGTGAGTAAAAAAAAAAAGGAAACCCAAATGGCAGGACAAATTTTGAAGTTCTGCATGTAGCACTATCAAAATCTAGATGTGAAAAGCCAAATTTATAAGCTTTGTTTTAGTACAAGTACAATGTCCTTTTCAAGTTATAATACTAAACACAAACACCGTTTTAAAGTTCAGTCAGCAAAACGAAAACAATTCAAATATAAGGAAATGCGCTGGAATTGTTTTCGTTTTGCTGAAAGAACACACACCTTTTTTTGTGATACGTGGACAGAACTTAAAAATCAGTGGTTGTGTTTAAAATTTGAATAATTCTTGTACTAAAAGAAAGCCTATCAATTTGGCTTTCATATCCTAGATTTTGAAAGTGCTACATGCAAAACTTCATTAAGAAAATGGTCCCGCCAAATGGGTCTCCTTTTTTTATTACTCACCCTGTATACTTACAATGGCGGCATTTCCTAATTGTACATGTATTATAAACACTATGGAGATCACAAGGGGGAGGGGGATTAGTGGTGGATTTCTTGAAAGTGTTTTTTTTTTAATGTTTAATATATATAGGCATATAAACATGAAAATGTGCACAGAATATACGTCCATTCCTTGCAGTGTGTACTGTTGGATTTATATTAGATGGATGTTTGGACTTGGGGGAGTAATATCTTAATGACTGAAAAGGAGGGAATAATGTTGTTGTTTGTTTGAGAAATTATGTAACTTCTTAAATAACGCTTTAGCACTTAGATATGTTATTGGGAGAAATTGCAGTTGACGCCCCCTTTCCCAAATATAAAAACTACACGAATACAAGACATACACGAATGTATCAATGTAGCTGATAACATTATTTGTTGTTTATTTATTTGTGCCATTATTTGTTCCACAAACATTGTCACTTGATACGAATTCATACAATGATATGAATTTGATTTAAGAAATAAGAGGTCATTTTCTAATTCTTCCTACATAGTATAATAAAAAAAAGTGTATACAGGGTGAGTAATGTCCAGTTTGCTGACGTCGCGATCCTTAAACCTCACAAAGTCATTACGTTTTTCTATATAATATCTTAGGGTAAGTTTGGTAAAATTTGGATGAATGGTTTTTAAATTAAAAATAGTCTAACTTTCTTGAATGTGCTAGGGGTGCCATTTTAGGCGATGACATCGCCATGCCACTGATTTGTTTTGGTATTGGGCATTCCTCACCTAACATTTCCATTATTTATTTAATTGTAGTAAAATCTAGGAGGCTTGTTTTGGTCAATATTTTTGTTTTCAAATTTCGAGGACAGACAGACAAGACAGACAGACCGACCGGCCACCAAGTGACATGTAGAAGCTCCCGCCAGAGCTAAAAAAGGTGTTTTTGACCATTTATACTATGGTACATGTATCTACCAAAATGGCATCATTTCAAGTACTGGTCAACTAACATTCCTGCTGAATTTTAGGAAGATTGCGCGAAAATATAGGAAATACAAATGGGGGAGGGAGGGGGCAACAACTTGTCTTTACAGTGTATGGTAAGCATAGTCCAATACAGATGTTGTGTTTTCACCTGCAAAAGTGATGATTTTCTCTCATTTGATTCAAGCTGCTCTAATATACCACCTCCTTTACATATTTAGGCCAAAATGAGGCCACGCCCACAAAAGGGTTAAAATAATAAGTGTTAGGATGTTAGAATGTTATTTCTCATGTCTAAATTTATTTCAAGCATAAAGAAAAAAGAAAAAAGGATGTAAATACAGTTTTTCTGAGTTTTTATTTTTTGCACTCCCCTTTTTGAAAAATCAAGCTCCGCCCCTAAATGGGCATGGTCCATGATGCGTTCACCTCTAAAAATTATTTTCAGCCCATTTTAACTGGACCTGCCAATTTTCAGGATTTTACTACCAAACCAATTAATGTTTTCCATATTAGAACCAAACTGCTAATATATACCGCCTCTTTTTTACATTTAGGTCGCGCCCACAAAATGGGTGGAAAATAACTGGTGTTAGAATCCTAGAATGTCATATTTTATGTTTAAGTTTATTTCAAACCATGGAAAAACAAGGAAAATGGTTGTTAAATACAGTTTTTATGAGTTTGTATTGTTTGCACCCCCTTTTAAATAAAAATCAAGCTCCGCCCCCAAAATGGGCGAGATCCAGGATGGGTCCCGATCTTAAAATGATTTTTAGGCCATTTTGACCCTACCTGCCAAATTTCATGCTTTTACCACAAAGTGCACGATTTTGGCCAACAATGGACCTAAGCAGCTCCACTATCAGAAATATTTTTTTTTGAATGGCATCACGGACCACGTGTATGGTCCGTGATGTGAAGGCAGAATAATAATTTTGGGTCAAACTTAAAAATACATGTACTCTCCTTTTCACAATGCAATAGCGCTGATATATTTGATAAAGCCGGTTATTGGTATATTCAGGGGTTTGTCACCATGGGCATCGCCAGGATTATTTCTAGGGGGGGGGGGCAACATTTCTGTGCCAAAAAATGCCAGTATTTCCCAACACATTCTCGATTTATCAGTTTTAAAGGGGGGCAGGGACATTCCCCCCCCCCCACCACCCATTAAATTTACACCACTATGACTTCGCGCCTCTTTTTCTTTCTTTTTGTCTTCCTTTTTTATTTTTGTTGCTTTTCCGGGGGGGGGGGGGCAAGTGCCCCATTGCCCCCTTCGCGACGCCCATGTTTGTCACTAGCTACTTGGTTTTGCCCCAAAATGGGAGAGGGGTGTACGCATGCAGCTAGTGGCGGCGCCAGACTTTATAATGGGGGGGGGGGGGGGCAGTACAGTCAAAATATCTGTATCCGTATCATGTAGTCGGAAAAGCATCCCGAGGGAAACATTACACCGTTTTGTTGTGCAACCCTATGTGGGGCTTCGGCAAATTTCATCACCCGGAATTTATTCTTTTACATAACCCAAATATTTGTTGGAAATGGATACAAAATTTTTCTTGAAAATGTCTGTACACCAGGTGTCATGATTTTACAGGATGCTTTAGAGTGTCATGCCCTAACAGTCCGGTAAGGTTTTTTATAATAAGTTGGTAGGTTTCCTTTTTTGTTTGTTTTTTTAAGTTGAACGTATATTCCCTTTAATCTGATGGCTTTTTTTGGGTCCAAGACCGTGAGCCCAGTCCAGCCTTGCCTCTATGAAGTAGGCCTAGATTTGTGACAGTTCCCGCTGTTGGACTTGCTTGTTCCAAGCAGTGAATGTCGCACTTTAAATGTGGATCTCAGGCACATGAAGACATGTTCCAGTAAAGGTTGAACCAGCATGGAATAGGCTATGCAGTTTTTTTTTTTAAATAATCTTAAACCTGTGTACGTGCGCGCGTGCCCATTGTCAATGGTCCGAAAATACGCCACTTGGGGCAACTTCCTGTAAGATTTGTATGAATGAGAAATGTATCAAATAAAGCCGCAGAATGGTGTATCGAAGATTGGCAGCACATTATCTACGGCTATGCGTGTGTGGCGTGTTATGTCTAAAGTACCAATGTGTATAATTATGCTTTCTTTGGCCCAAAATGTGTCCACATTTTATTCTTAACAGTGAAGAAAATGAGCATAATTTATCCATTTGTTGATAAAGTGTTGGGAGAAAACGGGCGGGGATGGGAGGGGGAGGCGGGGCGCAAACTGTCATGGGGCAATGAAAAAGTGGGGGGGGGGCGACAAATGCCCCCCCCCCCCCACAGCACCACCACTGCAGGGAGTACGATATTTTGGAGTGTCCCTTCGTTTTATATTTAATTTGTCTCCACATTTTCATGTCAACATAGGCAGTAGTATTGTAACCGATCAACCAAGTTTAATTTTGGACAAAATGCCCCCAGCACCGCCACTGCAAGGAGTACGATATTTTGGAGTGTCCCTTTGTTTTAAATTAAAGTTTTCTCCACATTTTCATGTCATAGGCAGTAGTATTGTAACCGATCAACCAAGTATAATTTTGAACAATTTGTTTGTAGCTTCAAACCACACAATGTTATATGTTAAATTAAACCATTGAATTGGAGTTATAGCGGGCCGGTTGTGCAGCAGGCTGGTTGCACAATATACTCTTCATTTGAAAACATCCCAGAAACACAAATTGGCAAACTGTTTGTAAAAACTAGGCACATCAACTTGTTCAATTTATTGACCACATGAGGTTCATTATCAGTACAAAGACATTAGAGACGTTATATGTTGATACCGCTATTTCTTCAAAGTACATGCACATGTACATAAGTCAAATTTTTAAAATGGGCATATTCTACACCTCATTCTTTTTCAACAATCAATTAATAAAATGATGAAAAACTTCAATAGTCAAAAAGAAAACTGTATGTACAGGCGCCGATTCAGGGGTTGTGGGATGGTAAAAAAAACCTGTTCTGACCCCCACCAAAAAACCCACCAATTACATGTATGACAATTATATTAATAATTACCTATATGTCCACCTGTCCGCAACACTCAGACACAGAGGCATAGGGGGGTGTTTCTACATTATATGCAATATTTCATGATCTGACGGGCCTGGCAAAAAAAAAATCCAGGATCTGCCCCTGATGTATGCGAAAGGAATTTTGAATATGTTTAGGTCATAAAACTACTTAATTCAAATGTCATCCTAAACAATGGACATTTGCCAATTTGGTTATATCCATATTTACCAACAAAACATACCCTGCTATAACTAACACCACCTGCTAAACTGGTACACAAACCGTTGCTTAAAAACAAATGAGAAATGGGCAGGGTTTTCAGCTTAATTAAACCACATAAAAAGGTTCAAAAAGGGTATGTGCTTATTGTATATACTAGACAAGTTACTAAAACTAGATCATTTATTACAGTTAATCACCAGGACACAGTTATTTTCTCTTACAGGCCCCTCAATTCTTTCAGTTTTAGCAAAACAGTCTTGGATCCAAGACCTTTAGGTGTTTTTCCTCTTTACCCAGTTTCAATTTATCCACAACTGTTTTCATTTTTTTTTTTAGTGTTTCAATATATTTGATTGCTACCTCAGATAAAATTAATTCCATCATACTTTTATTAAACACCCGAATTAAAATTGTGTAAATGATGCTACATTTTCTGTTAAATCTTCTCTGCTTTCCAAAGGAACCAAATTGACATGTTGCTGTGTGTTACCATTCACAGTATCGTAGATTCATGATCTAGTATTCTCGTTAGCCAGGGTAACCTTACTCTTGTACCTCATTGAAGGCAGTACCCTGGCAAACCGAGTCCACATAATATTTACTTTTTTGACCTCTCACGGTTAATTATTTACGACACTTCCAAATATGGATTGACACAATGCCTGTCCAATCAGATTGCTTGTTATAATATAAAGCTGATCACCAATGCAACTACAGTCAGACAACCATCCCTATGTTGTGCTACACTCTCAAAAAAACATTAGTCAGATTTGACTAGAAACCAGTTTAATTTGAGAAGCCATTCACAGTGAGCTGGGTGCAAATGAAAATCATTCAATCTGACTAGATTTTTCCAGTCAGTATTGAAAAAAAGTAATGCAAATAACTAAAATTGGAGTCAAATCGAAAAACTTTTTTCTAGTCAGTCTTTAACTTTGCTTGTTTAACTGAATTCCTAGTCAATTTTCAATAACTAGGAAAACAGTCAATATTTTGACTAAGTTGTATTTTGAGAGCGCTTTGGCTGCCACTGCCGATGTCATGTACCACAGGCTCTTGCCCCAACCAGTCCTCACTCCAACAAAAATATATCTACCAGCAAGAAGCACTGATTCACCAGTTCTCTGGTGATCATGTAGGCTGTCTACTCAACAACTAAAAATGTGCAGAGTTAGCCATACACAATTTGTAAAAGTTTTGGCTCTTCCAACCATCTACTAATTTAAAAATTGCATTGTAAAGGGGCATCATGCTGTGTTAGACCAATTGTACAATACACATAGTACTAAACCCCGTGTATTCTTGGTGTTTTCTTTCCTCATTTGGTAAGGAATATGGCTGTACATGTATATGCGTGTAACAAAAGGAACATGAGCAGTAGTGTAGTATTCAAACTGGACTCTATTATAGACATTTGAAATGTTTTTCATATAAATAACAGTAAAAATAGATATGCATAAAAAAAAGAATATAGATCTTTATATTTATGGAAAAAAAATGTTTCTTCCAAGCCTTTCCTATCTATTTACCTTTTTCATGGAGGGATGAACATGTTGAGTTGGAAAATGTAGGTTCTGTCATGCTTATCCCTCCATGGATGTAGTGACAACTAGAGAAGAATTGCAGGAAAGCTTCTTCAAAAAGTTAGAAATAGTTCTAGTAAAAGATGAATTTCAAATGAGCAGCCCTTTTCTGTTTTATCTTCACCAAAAGATAGTACTGAGGCCCTCCATTCAAATACTAATTTGAAATTAATCTATCACTACAGATTGTCTCACACTTTGTGGTCAAAAATTATCCAGACATATGGAAATATGTACATGTGGCAATGTTGTTTGAAAGACTGACATGTTTCATCATGACATGATTGGTGAATCAGCAATTATATCCTGAAAGCAAAATTAGCAACATATCAAATTTGACACAAGATGGGATGATGACGCTGATAAAAAGCAACTTTAAGTGCCTAAAGGAAACATTTACTGTGTTTAATAAACACTATCATGATACAACTTGGATTCAGATATATTTTTTAATCATTACTAATACAACCTCTTATACATGTTATATGATGTATAAACCTTACAATTCTGTTGCTATACTGACAGCATCTAGACATCAGCCATGGGTCCATTCTGCAGAGTACATGTTTTAACAGATCTTCAAATACTCATGACAGAGCGGATAAACTACACAGGAGAAAGCAATAAGAAATCAAATATAAATCAACAACGCAGAAATAATCCATTTCGAATAAATAACTCAGGTGATTTTTTTTTCAATTTAGTTCAATAATGAAATTTTACCCATGATTTCACTATAAATCCCAACTGCTCTGAAATTCTCAAAATCAATATTTTTTTCTGCAGCATTGTGAAGGTATAAGATTGTTCAGTCAAGCCACTAAATATTTTATATTTCAATGGTGTTTAGTTACTGTGATGTTTTAGATTTTGGCAAATTACACATTCAGAGAGATTTATGAGTGATTCAATCAAACTTCTGTGCTTGTTTTAAACACTTCCTGAACCAATTTCAGAACAAAGCTTATAGTTTTCTCACAAGGAATGCTACAGATGTAAATAGCAAGTACAATATACTTACATCATCATACTGGAAATTGGCCCAACCATTTCTCTGGGTATCCCTACTCTGAAACATAGCTGCAAAATAAAAGGGAAAACGATTTTAATGATCCCTATGAAATGATGTAAAACCCAACAAAAACAATTGTTTTAGTCAATATTAGGGTAATTGTGACCCAAAGTAACAAAACAAAACAAAAGTCCCCAAAACTAAACAGACCTTTAAAGTAGCACATGAAAGGGTTAAGTTTATTTTTTTCAGTTCCATACAGTTTTATCAACGGTATATATGTTTTTGGAAGTCTCCTAGTCAAATAACAAAGTAAAGTTACATTCTTGGGAAAAACACATTTTTGTAATGTCTTATGGGAATTTGGATGTACATGTACATGTACTAGCATCATACATGTATTGTCGGTCACACGACAAAGTGCTGTATTGTGTATATGAAGGCAATATAGACTCCATCACTTGATAATGTGGAAACTATCCTGTCTGTCACTTTGTGGTGCACCCAACGATATTATGAATGTAATCAGCTAGCAAAAGCACACTGCTGATGGACTGACCTGTCAGAGCTCTCAAGCGCACTGCACATGACACAAAATCATCAAATGTTATGTGGCCTCCCTTGTCATAGCGTTTAACAAGCACGCCCACAGCTTGAGGACTAAGATTGTACCCTGCGTGTTGAAAAGACGAAAGTAACAATGATCCACTCTGACCTGGTTATTCTCTAAGATGACAGGTTTGTCATTTCTCAGAGATGACGATAAATTGGATGCAAAGTTGACATCCATTTGTAGAGTACTAAATCAGTATTTATTTTGCACTAGGCAACAAGCAACAGATTTCACTATCAACACACCATGCAGTGGAATGGTTTTGTTGAGTAATGATAATTTTCACTTAAAAGGCTTCCACATGCACAAGTGTACATCTATACATTAACCCTAACCATCCCAACTCCATCAAAATCCATCCCCCATTTTGATGGATTTTGGGGGACTTGGTCCGGTAGACCTGATGTGACCAAATATTGATGGAGTATAATGGATTTGGGCCTGAAGCAGGGCTAGGGGTATCCAATTGATTTAAGCTTCATGTGCTGATATTGTCATATAAGTCATGTGTACTATGTCCATCAATGTCAACAAGTGCGTCAGTGGTGGATTCCATTATGTCATGTTCATTTTTGTATTGGAAGCAGAGTGATTGATGGATTGTGATAGATTTGGTCCAGTTCTAAGTAAAATACAATAGGGAATTAGGGTTATTAAAGTAAACATTGGGAGACTGATTATGCAGAAAATGCATAATACATGTATAAGGACAATAATTGCTTGACAGACCTCTTAGAAGCAAACCCTTGGTAATGATAGTACACTGTACTGTGAATTAGGCTAAGGCAGATATACCCAGGTACCTGATTCTTGAAACCCGGCTAAAAGGGGTGGGAACCCAATTCCAATTTTTTTTTTTACTATGTATACATTCGAATAAGGACAAATATTGTGGATCAGGGTACATTGTACATACCAAAGCTTCTAATCGCATTCTGCAGTTCATGACCCTGGATGGTACCTGAGCGATCAGAATCAAAGTTAACAAATGTCTGCTTCCACTGGTTGATGACAGTCCACAGTTCCTTGAATTCAGTGAAACCCATCTTACCAGAATAGTCACGCTGTGTCAATACAAATGACTCTTTAAGGAAAATCAGGTGAACACAACACTCAATAAAAACTGTTTGGAGTAACATCAGCAAATTCATGATAGCCGCTCTAATATCCTACCTTTCTTGATTTGACAAGGGCTCAAGTGACTTCATTTTACTTACAAAATGCTGGTTTATAAAAGGTTGAACAATTTACAACCTTTCTGTTTCTTCGTGACTGCTTGTCAGTTTTCTTCTGTGATGTATATTTCATGAAAAGTATATATTATACATGTATGTTGAAATACCGGTACAACTGAAACTCACTCTATCAAGCATGCTTGGATTTAACGCAAAGAAAACTTCAACCCTACATAATGTAAGTTAAAATGTAAATGTTACACTGAATTGGCATTGTGTTAAACATCTAGAATTCCTTGTGTGTGAATGAATAGATATTTTTACTGGCTTAACATCCATTTCTATCATTGCGATACTATAAAGCAACTTTACTGTGTATGCATGTAGGTTTATCAGTTTTTCAACTTTTCCCCTTCATAGTAAATTTTCTTCTAAATCGAACATTGAATTGACTCGAAAATCAGAACAAACACTGACCCTCATCCTGATGTGTGCATATTACTTTACTGTTAAGTCATGATGATGTCATCAGGTAGTGAACTGCAAGCGATTTATAGTGAAAATTTAACCAAATCCAATCATTTAAGACATAGGAGCCACATGTGCATATTTCCTGATCTGGAAGGCCATGCCTTGAGAAACATCTTTTGTTGTGAAAGCAAAGTCACATGACAACTTCCTCTTGGGTTAAAGGAAGGTAAATGTTAGGTGAATTCAAAATACGAGAAAGCTTCAAATCAGAACATAGCCACTTTTTTCCGAACAGTTTTTTTTTCTTTTCCCCCAAACAGTCTCCTAATGACAGGCAAGGCATGCCTGTTGAGTTGCCCCGGATGAAACTGACACAAGAAATGTGTTACATACATGACATAGTGCAACTGTACACTTAGTCTAATTGCTCACTTCACCATGCAAACCTTCAAATCTTATCTCACACAAACCCTGATTTTAAGATGTGCATTTTTTTTACACCATAATATCGCTACACTATCCGATTCATAAGTTACTGCGTCATACACCCGCATGCAGCTCTGATTACAAGTGCCCATTGGCTAAACACGCCGCTCTGTACTACGTCCAAAGCCAAAGGCAGGGTTTGACCCTAGTGGTAGCCCGCTAGCCAAATGGGAGTAAAAACAGCGGCGGGCTAGTCAAAACCATTCTCTATGTAGCCCACCTGGTGATCACAATTATTGTGATAAGGCACGAAACTTGTCCGCGTATCTGCGGATTTCCGCATTTATTAAAAAGTCGGTCTTAGAGAAAACACCATAATCTGATACTGACGCGCATTCGGCTTGTTTCATGCCCTCGCGCCAAAATCACTAGCGTATAAAGGAAGAACATGGACTGGCACTGCGTTTTGTCTATAGGTACACAAAAGCATAAACAGTACAGGACACAGACTCCAGAATATCGTCTGGCCTTTTAATGAAGGAGCGTGTCGCCATAGCGCCCTCTACTTTACTCTGGCAATTGGAATGAATGCATCAGGACACAGACAGTACTACATGTATGGCACTCGTTCTTAACCCATAGCCTACCGATTGTAATCTGGTCAAATATTATAGTGTAGAAATGTCACAAAAACATCGGTAAAAAAAAGAAGATTTCTGCGACTTACATTGTACTTAACATAGCCTTACTTGATCTCTTTTTTCAGCGTCTGCATTTCCATTTTTCTGTATTTATTTTGAGGTCTTAACGCTGGTACTTGCGCTGATAACGCATTGCCACACCGGTTTTTATGGCAGTCCATGCGCGCTGTGTTGGGTAGTTTAAAATCTTTTTCAGAGTCTTGTTTTGATAGTTTTCGTCACACATGAAAATGGGACTAAAAAACTTTTTGGGCTGAAAACGTGATGTGAATACATCTATTCTCATCACCATCAAGAAATCATGAAAACTACTTATTTAATCTATTTCAAGTTGATTTAATTCATTAATGAGTATTCATAAATTTATACATAAGACACTTTACCCATTCCTATTGGTCGAGGGCCCGTCACGTGGCCGGTTTAAAACTGCTGATAAAGACGTGGCTGGCTGGTCTTTCACATTTGTCACATGAAATTTGGACTCCTAAGAAATCCGGTGCCAGCACACTTTTATTGGTTGAACCTTAACAATCCTCAAGTAGGCATGGGCAATACTACCAGTGAGTCAGTATTTCATAGTCCTAAATTCACACCGGTACTGGTACATCTATATTCTGCGCAACATCACGATGTACGCACAATGCGCACGCCGATCTCAATAAAAGGGCCTGACGATTGTATAGCTAGAGGGGTAATTATCAGCATTATTCCAACCGGTCGTAAACAGAGTGTTTTATACCTCCTAATACTAATAATGTTAATCAATCTGTGTCTGTTTTAATTCACTTTTATTATATACGTTTGTTGAAACACTGACAAGATTGCATCAGGATAAAATACATACATGTATGTATGCACATTGCCATTTATGACATTCTGGTGCAAAAACTAAAAATTCTATTGGGAACTAGTAAAAAGGTCCGCGGGCTAGATAAGAGTCTGGTTCACTAGTCCGGCTGGCTAGTGAAAAAAACAAGTGCGAGTGTACGAATGCGATGCTGAAAAATGCGACGTCAATGGCATATATGGAACACGATACTTTTTGCCAATTTTCAGAAACAGACAGACAGACAGACTGAGCATCAAATGACATGTTGAAGCTCCTGCCAGAGCTTAAAACCAGCACTCATACCAGCACGCATTCTTAATACCAGTAGGCATTCTGTAAGATTGGGCAGCTGAAATCTTACCAATCTTAAGCAGCATATTCCAACAATCGTTGGATGCAGGATGTGTACCCTTTGCCTGGAGAATTGACAAACATTTCGCCCATCTACAAGAAGGGGGATAGAAGTACAGCATCCAACTACCATTCTGTGTCCATCATATCCATTTGCAGCAAAAGCATTGAGCACATCATTTTCAGTCAGATAATGGATCACTACAACCACCACAGCGTGTTGTAATAGATGGAAAGTTGTCTGATTGGGCATCTGCAACCTCAGGAGTACCACAAGGGACAGTTCTTGGCCCCTACCTATTTTTGTCATTCATAAGTGACCTACCATCAGGCATTTCTTCTAACATCCGCAGATGACTGCCTGCTCTACAGATCCATCACCAACAACACCAATGACACCAAAGTACTTCAACAAGACCTAGATCGTCTTCATCAATGGTCCAACACATGGCAAATGCAGTTCATTACAGAGAAATGCCACTCAATGAAGTTCTCCCTCCGTGGCAACATAATCAAAGTTACATATCACCTAGGAAACAGCACCCTGAGATCAGTAGCAGACTACCCATACCTTGAGCTGACACTCTCCACCAACCTGTCCTGGTCCAATCACATCAATAAAGTCACTTCCAGAGCCAACAGGGCCCTGGGACTTATACAGCGCAACCTGAGATGTGCTTCGCACAAGCTCAAAGAACAAGCCTATCTCACGCTGGTTCGCCCACACCTTGAATACTGCTGTGCTATATGGAATCCGTTCTCCAAGAAGGACACCTCGAGGATCGAAAACATCCAATGTCAAGCCGCAAGGTTTGTACTTGACAGATATCGTCGGCGGGAGAGTGTATCTGCTATTCTGCAAGAATTCCAGTGGGCTTTGTTTGAAGAAAGACGAAAAACATCAAGTTTCCTTCTAATGTACAAGATCCGACACCATCTCGAGGCAGTTAACCCTGACCTTTACCTCACTTCAATGGTTCCTTCATCAACGAGATCATATCATCCTAATAAGTACATGTACCAACCCATTCCAGCCCGTCTCCAACTATACCGCTACTCATTTTCCCCCTGCACAGTCGCCTTATGGAATGCACTCCCTGAAACTTAAGGGCAAACCCCGAATGGTTCTAATGCCACTCCATATGTAGTTGGCGTCGTTTACATGGAAATTGAAATGACATCCCACTTGCAAACCGTATAGAACAGAAGAAAACTTCAAGCAGCTTTTTTTATGATCGTATGTGTGTGCAATCATCAACTGATGGCCATTAGATCAAAGCAATACTCCCCTGTGAAGTTGGCAAAGTGGTTTATGCAAATCAAAGGATACATCAAGCATGGCAATCATCACACGGCATGTCTCAAGGCTGAACTCTGCACATTAAACATAGACAAATGTTCATGAGAATATGATAGGGATAGATACATGTATGTACAATAATGGCTTAACCTTGAAACCCTAGCATGACTAAGTAAAAAGCAACTGACAAGCATTTTGGGTATTTTTAGTGGGTATTCCTTATCAATGGTGTATGGCAGTGCATAGGTTATCGAGTCCTAAGCCATGACAAAGGACTTGTGAAGTGGGTTTTAAACATATCTCTGTTCTTTCACACAACCAATGTATTGTCTCAAACTCTCTAAACATCTCTCTATTTATGAATCATTCTACAATGGCTCACTCAACGCAGCCCAGGATTATTCAAAAGTAAAATGCAGGTCTAAATTTTCCTTCTTCTGGTTGGTAACGGAGGAGACATTTTAATTTACAAGGTTTCTTTTCTCAAACTGGTAAAACAAAAAGGTGCACAAGTGGGAGGGGGTAAAACTAACACGCCATCAGGAGGATCAGACATTTTACGAAGAGCAAAGGTACATGTAATTCTTTTTTTTTCACAAATAATATTTCAAAAAATATTTCCAGTTTGTTAAATTTCCAAACTTCTTGGGTATCAAAAGATGTTTGCACCTCACTTTGAAAGGTTTTGGCACAGCTGGTATCGGTTGCAAATAAGGCTTGAAAATACTCATTTTATCATTGTCCCTTCTCACAAAAACTTGTGCCAGAATGCATTTGGACATAAACTTGAACAGTCAGGATAAAATCAAGTTGCATACAATAAATTTATTTATACTTTATGATAAATTCAGGTCAACAATAAAATCATAAATAAGACACAAATAACAGTACTCCATGCCAAACTTACGTTGGTAACTTCCAGCTATGCCAGATGATGTCAGGCACCGTTGTAACTCAACCGGTTCAATCTGCCCATCCTGCACACATGTAATCAAGTTACCGTGTAAGTGTTCATAGGAGTTAATATTGAACCCTAACCTCCCTGAATCCATCAAAATCCAAAGCCCCGTTTTGGAGAATTTTCGTGGATTCGGGATACTGGGGAAATGTTGGATTGAGGATTGTTAGCCTAGTGGTACTGCATGATTTTTGATGGATTCAGGATACCTCCATATTGAGCAGTCACCTACTCCAACATTTTTGTTGTGACATAATTGGTGGATTTTGGTGGATTCAGGATAGTTTCTAGTAAAGATAACCAAGGGGTTAGGGTTAAACATTTGTGTAATTTTGTTTTTAAACACAAAATTTAAAATATGTACAGTGTAAACATCCTGAACAGGTATGCACTGTATCGAGATTGGGAGGAAGTGGAGGAGGTACTCTAGGTGTATACATCACAACTTACAAACATGAGACGGGGGTAGGTATGATCTCTAAGGAGTCATGCTCCAGTCTTAAGATCACATCTCTGCAAGGTCAATTATCTTGTAGCAGGGATGAGATTGTCTATTTAAAAAAGTCTGAAAATTGGATGAAAGGTCTGAAAGATGCATTACTTTCTATACAGATAATGTCTTTCGCTCAAATTCCAAAAGTTTGCAAAATCTCATGCCTGTTGTAGACGCAAACCAACTGTTGCTGCAAAAGCTTCTGGTGCTGACATTTCTTTTTTGTAGATTTGACTTGCTCACATCAGCTCCAATTATTGTTTGTCACTGGTTGACGCCTTAAATATGATTTATCTTGCTGTTGTATGATTTATCTCACTTTTGTATAGGAAAATTTTGACTTAATGTTGATTTCAACGATTTTGGAAGCTACTGCAATTAATAACACTTTGTACTGATGATGTCACACATTGTTTACCGCAGTGCATTGCAGGAAAGAGCGGGGATCACCGCTAAAGATCGTATAGTATTAACTAGTGCACTCCACACAGCATGTCTGTGGATCCATCTCCAATTTCAAAGAGCTAGCTTTTGCTATAATTATCTCTCGAAAACTGTTGTGTGCCAGCCATGATTAGGCCCCCCCAAAAAAAGTTCTGCTTCCGGTTACCCAAACTACCCCAAGTTAATTATATGGCGCGACCCTAAAATTTTATCAGCTAGTTTTTAAAAAAATAATGTTGTCTTTTTTGTCTTCATGTCATAAAAACACTTTAATAGCTCAACAAACTGTTTACGTCAAAAACGCTTGAAATGTTTCTACTGTCAGTATTAACTTGTTTGACTATGGAAGGAAACCTGCGTTGTTTTCCCCCAATGTGATCAGCAAGGCTTCCTGGTGGAGAAAGCACATGTACCATATGCATCAAGTATGCAGCAATTATAGATGGTCGTTCCTGTTGCACTAAAAGGGCCGACAAAGTGTAACGGGTCGAATTTGATACAGTTAATATGCCAAACCAAAATAGATGGAGAAAGAAAAGTTCTGCAAGTTGATTCACAGAACATGATGTCTTTTCTGTGTATGTATTTTCCGTTTTAATATATTTATTTCGAGGTTGTACCGCTCGTACTTGAGGCGTACTACAGTGTAGCGTGTTTCCAGGAACTGAGTTTCTACCGCTGGTAGTCACGCACACTGCGCTGATACTGCATGATATACATGTATGGCCAATGTTGGCCAGTGTTGTCTAGTGGTGTGCACGACCTAAATTCTCCGTTATTTTAAAAAAATCAACGACCTTGAACATATTTTACATTGATGAATGCAAGGTTTTATCACCTTTGTGGGTAGATTTCATGGTGCAAATGAAAATAATTAAGACCCCAAATATACAATACTGCATATTTCGTATCGCGAGCGGGGTGCGATGACTCCCACAATGCACTGTGGTAAACATTGTGACATCATCAGTACATAGGGCCATTGTATGTTTGCAATCATCAAGCACAGACACCACTTACCTGTCCTGCCACTGCTTGGAACCATCCATACAAAGGATCCTGACATACAAATTGACATAAAAGGCAATCATAAATTTACAGTTTAACAGACTTCTAGTATGTATCCATGTAAAAGATCTGTCTCAATTTATAAACCTACATGTAGCAAGTGCAAGTTTCATTCATTTACCATAACAGCAATAAAGATCACTTTCATTTATAATAGCAATATCAAATACATTGTAAACTATATTGTTGTACAAACACTGTACATGTATAAATAACATTCATGTTGTTTTTTGGGTTTTTTGGGTGTTGCTTTTCCACACAGGCAGATCCACCATATGTAAACTGGTTCTGGGTTGGGGGGGGGGGAGAACCAGTTTACCCCGAGAGAACTAATTTTAATACCTCAAATTTTGCAAAGTCAATATTCCATGAATCCCCAACACACAGAGGTGGCGATCATGTGATCTTTAGAAGGAAAAAACCAGCTACAGTTTTTGGACTGTATTTCTCTTTAAAATATCCTCCAAAGTCAAGGATCACTAAGAAAAACAAGAAATCTATTTCAATAAAAAGTAGGATTTGATTTAGTGGTGGGATTAAAATCCGGATTTTTAAAAAATCTGTTTGAATTAAACTCTTTAGTTTACAATTTCGAAACCGGATATTCAAAACAAAAAATAAATCCTTCCCTTTTTTGTGAAGCTAAAGAAAACAACTAGAACATCCCCAAATTTGCCCCAAGGACTCTGATTTTAACTGTATTCACTTGCTAGTGGTCTTCTTGGTTCATAAATAGCTTGCCTACTCGGCCGATCAGTGAGTTTCCACCCTTTTCTTTTTACATTCTGAAATGTTTTCACAAAGGCCCAGTTGTCTCTCAATCCTGCAAACTATCCAATCAAACCATGCATGCAGCACCTAACTTGTCACTTTTTAGTTGGCAACACTGTCAGCTGAATGGGAGATATCTCACTGAAATTCGGATAACCGTCATTTGCTTTGAAAAATTAGGATAACCAGATTTTGAAATCTGCAACTTCTTCCGCCACTAATTTGATTTATAAAATGAGGCCAAAAAGAGTCTTCATTTTCTGGTATGGCGCTTGCCCCAAAGGTGATGGGGCGACGCAGGTTTTTCCCCCCCCCCTACTTTTTTGTTCTTCAAAAGTCAGCTTGAGGCGGCGCTTGAGGTGACCTCTGTAAGGCCATAAGGCTTGAGAAATCTACACCCACTTACGATCTCGACCGACATGAACAGTCTTCAGGAAATTAGATAGTCAAGATGTATTATACAAATATAACATGGTTTGAGGGTGGACAGTCGATATTCGCTCCCCGAGGTATTGGAAGCTGACAAACTAGTTCCCGAGGCGAAGCCGAGGGAACTAGTTTGTCAACTTCCAATACCGAGGGGAGCTAATATCGACTGTCCACCCGAAATGAACCATGTTATATTTGTTTTACTATACCTCATACATATTCAGTTGCCGATTTTTTATATTATTATGCACCTAAAACAAAATTCGGGGAAACTTGTACAGCTCACCAAAAGATTCAACTTCAATTGCTAGTTCGGTTCGTTTGCAATATAATACAGTTACTACAGTTGTAAATACAGTTGTTTGCAATGTGTACAACTTTCTTTTGTACAGGAGACATCTTTACACGGTCTATACATTTTCTCCAGTACGGCATCATTGAACTCTGGAAATTAACATTTACGCGAACCGTGCAACCATGCATCTCTCCTGTGCGTTGTTCGCGCGTGCGTACTGCACCCGTGCGACAGTTCCTCGATTGCTCTGTAAAGCGCATGCGTAGTAGACTGTCGCACGGGTAACCCATGCGACAGTCTACTACGCATGCGTATTTACAATGTGCGTGAATCCTCGCGCGCGCGTTTGGTAAACAGCAAGAATAACATCTGGCACGTGATGGTGAATTGACCAGTGAACGTTCGGCTCTCGATCATGAATATGTATGAGGTATAGTAAGAAGAAATAATATATATGGGCCCACTGTTTTAATACACAACAGACGTGCGCTGACAGAAGGGAACTTTTTTTCACGTAAGGTTAGGTTAACTGTTACTGTTAGGCTGTACCTAAGCTTGCCCAGGTTGGACGACGTCTTCATTACATTACGACTAACATCCAGGGTATAAATTGTACCACTTCAGTGGTTGTGTAAAAAGTAGGGGGCCTAGGGGCCTGGCCTAGGTTTAGCCCAGGTTGGACTCCGTTGTGTACACGCAACGGAATCCAGGGTATGAATCTCTCCTGCCATAGCGAAAAAAATTATAACACATTTTTTTCATATTTTTACCTGACGAAGGAAGCTGAAATTTCGCTTACATATTCCTTGAGTCCAGAATTGTGCCTGCGCTGGGTTTAGAAAAGGCAAATATGTCCGCGGGCGGCGTGTTTACCGAAAATAAATCGCAAGTTCTACGCTTTCGTTGAAAACATTTTCAGTGCGAACTCCCCGCGTGAAGACTTACACGCGCGTGCCGTTTGCTGCCGCTTGCTGCCGTGGCGGCAGCCTGCTACATGTAGGTGTGCATGCTTGCGCGCGCATAATCTTCACACGGGAGTTCGTACTGAAATGTTTTCAACGAAAGCATGGGACTGCGGTTTATTTTCGGTAAACACACCGCCCGCGGACATATTTGCCTTTTCTAAAACTAAAGGAATAGATGTAAGCGAAATTTCAGCTTCCTCCATCAGGTAAAAATATCCTCGTGTGACCATTTTTCGCCCACTTAGTACTGGTCCGTGTTGTGTGAAAAAAAGATACGAGCCGAGAATGTTGGTTGCGCGAATATTGGGCAGCGCGAATTTGGGGCACTGCACGATATGCCAAAAATGTGTTAGAATTTTTTCGCTATAGAATTTATACCCCGGACGTCAGTCGTAATGCAATGAAAACGTCGTCCAACCTGGGCTAACTCTCCATAGATTTTGTACATAACCGCTGAAGTGGCGTCAGGTTGCAACATTTTCATGAGATTTTTTTTTACATTCTTACCTGCTGAGGAGCACCGGGGTACCCAGGATAAGCCATTCTATTCGCGTTTTGAGATGTTGAAATCAAGGGTGTTGCCCGCGCGGTACGGTACATATACGTAGGTGTACACACGTACGTAGCTAGCTGCGTGCGTACGTGCGCTCAAACCATGCCAGCGCCAGTACCAGGGACGTGACAGTGCGCCCTCTCGCGTCTATCATGCATCCTTAGCTAGGTACGCACGCCGAAAACTACATGTAGTGAAGTTTCAGTTTGAAATACTTCGCGCGCTCTCAAAACTGTGGTAGGGTTCTTGTTCTTTGGTATTTCGTAAATTATCTTCTTGTTTTGTATTTATTTTGAAAGACCTATAGGCCTATGTTTTGGAAATTTCTGCTCTTACTAGTACAGACATGACAGAGTAGTCCTTTTTATAGCTCCATGGTACTACTATCACCATATGTCATGCTGTGTGGGGAATAGCTGGAGTTCAGTTACCCAGCCCTGAGCGACAGTTCAGTCGATAGAGGGTAGGATTTTGCACCGCGAGGTTGTGGGTTCGAATTTCAGTTTTGCACTCGAATTTTTTTCCTTTTCTAACCTGAGGCTTTGGAGAATTTTTTTTAAAAGGGAAATAAAGTCCGAATTTCATAACGTTCAAATTCACTTTTTTCCTTCTAATTTTATATTTTCTTGTCATGTTTTTATCAAAGTTGCAGTCTACCATAACGATAGAAAATGGGAAATGCGTTACGGCTGCCGTAACAATAGCCACTGCGTAAATTTTATCATTGGGTTGTCATTGCCCCAATGATAAAATTTAGGGCTGGGTAACTCCAGCTATGTGGGGAATAATAATTTGGAGTTGCAGTTGCTGCTTAACCAGTTCGTGCCGGATGAGGCCGTGTATAGTATACACGCAAAAGTTTTGCAGAACGAATGACGGATAAAAATGCAGGGAGAGAGGCTGTAGTGTCATGTCTGTCACTGTCGGCGCCTAGCCCAAACTAGCGAGTAGTGTGGCCGCAATATTGCGCAAAATATCAAGGCCACACTAGTAGGACTGTGCCTATGTACATGTAGGCGACCTGTCAGGTAGCGAGCGTTGAGTGAAAAGTAATCCTGTGCCTTGTTCCGTTCTTGTCAAAACAATCCCAGCGTGAACTGGTTAAATTTGATCAAAGATGATGTGTTGACTAATAAGCAGTTTCATGGTGTAAATATGCGCCATCTTGTTCCTTGGGCAAAAAGAGCATGCGTTGCTAGACCTGGGCGCATAGTTTTTACTATTTCCCCGCGTCTTCATATGCGGGCGTCACACGAAAAAACCAGGGAGGTACTGTCACACACTTGGGTCGCAGCCTTAGATTTGTTCCAGTACTGTATTATCTTTTTACCAATGACGCAGGCACTTTATGTGCATACAAGATCACCGGTGAGGACAGTTGTGCAATTATTATTATGTCTATTACGACATACATCAAAACGGCGACTGGTGGTGCTCGCTTTGCGATTTTAACCGAGGAAGAACTGGGTGAAATTTTTGACAACAATAATAAATCCAGTGTTGTGTGTGAATGTTATAAAGTTATTAAATGACACAACATTAACTTTCTATTCTGTTTGTCACCTTAAATTAAAATTAATGTTTCAGCAAAATCAAAAACATGGTGAACTGGACCAATGAAATACCACAGCAGCCTGATAAATATTTATGAGGTATAGTAAAACAAATATAACATGTTTTTTGTGGGGAAATAGTGAAAACAAATGATCCCTCGTTGTTGGATGATTGGGACTATCTCCCTTGGCTTCGCCTTGGGATATACGGTAGTCCTAATCATCCAACACCTCGGGTTCATTAGTTTTCACTATTTCCCCAAAAACCATGTTGTATTTGTATACTGTTGTGGGATTATTGGTTAAGAATAAGTCTATCAAATTTTCACAATCATCCTGACGATGCCTAGGTTCTTTGATCTGCTGTAATGTTCAGAAGTTACTGACACTGGACACCTTTGCTGGCATACTTTGGGATAGAGTTGGATCCCCTATATCCATATGTTAGCAGACTTTGTCCCCTCAGATACCTTAGGAAACTTCTAGCTGATCGAGACTGTTGTTCTTGTCATCAGGGGGTCTATAGAAGCATCCAATGAAGACAGACTTCGCACCTTTAATCTGAAGTTGTTCCCAGGGAAGTTCACTGCGATGAGTCACTCGCATTCATTGATTTAAATGGGAAAAAATCAAATGGCTGCAACATGATAATGGTCTATTAGATATCTCGTCAATTTGCTTGGTGTGCACGGTGTGGACTAGCCCTAACGTTATAGATGCTCTATGGCCCCGCACTGGAGTAGACGCTGTACTATGGGCCATAAGTACATCAGCCCAAAAGGTCGGTGTTTTTATATTGGAAAGAAGAAAACAAACATTCTTGGAAATCATACATGTGGACTCCTACTCGGCATGTTAGCCTTGAATACAAGGCTGTGTGTGATCAGCGTGCAGTCATCGATGTCATTGTACCGGGCTCACAGGTCCACACACACAGCGAACCTCAATCCGTCACATCATACTACGAAGCCTGGCACGCAGTACATGCACACATTAAATGTACAGTACTGCCCGTGGTCCGACAGGACAACAGCCTGGATTCAATTGTAACTTCCGGGTTTTGTGGTTAATGAGTTGCTTACGATCCAATGGGTCTGATTGGACGAGCTATGTTGTTTAAAAACATGCCCTGGGTCACTTCGCAGGTATGCTGGTGTTGGGTTACCAAACCAACAATTATTGATCAGATGAGGAGTATGCATTATTCAGACTGAATGATTTCCATATCCTGTCACCCTCCTCCCCCCGTCATTTGCCTGAGATTCGCAAAATTTGCCGTAAGTCCGCAAAAGCCTGTGTTCTTATTCACTACAGAGTTTCTTTTTATTTGTTTTATTTTTTTTATAAGATGGATACAACAGCAACACAGACACTGGCAGATTGTTCTTTACCGGCAAGGGAAGAATTGATGACATTATGTGAACTGAATGGTGACTTAATAACAACACAGTTTACAAATGATGATCTAAGCAAACGGATTGTACAGGTACTGCTTTCATTAAAGGTAGAACTAAAAAAGAGATCGAGAGACTTTTTCCAGGCAGATTCTTTCTAACTTAATCATGTGGAAATGGATCTAAATGCTGCTAGAATTTCACATTTTTTGGTTTTTCACATTATTTGGTGAGGATGAGAGCACATTGTCCCCACCTGGGCCCAATGTCGTAGCTCTGCTAACCTCAGAATTCCACGCTGACTATCACCATTTTGTGCTAAACGCCTTAGTATAGATATGCTGTGCTGATCCTGTAAGCACAGAATCCTTAGTTGTATGCATGGGCAGAAGCCGAATTTCCTTGCTAATCCATGAAATATGCTTACCATAAGCACAGAATTTTCTGCTACATGTATCATAATTAGCGATTTTTCGCTAACAGTAAGTACTAAGTAGAGTCAAGAAATTGGGCCTTGGCTGCAGTCATTCACAGTTCAGTGTACCATAAAAAGAGGGCCATACATTGTAGCCTACAGAGGCTTTTATGAGAAGATAGTCAACAAACGCACACAAACAGTATTCCGTGTGTGCAAGTGTTTACATTATTTCGGTGTGAGACTTCAAAATGCATCATTTTTTGTGTGGATATGGCATGAAAACTATAGTAAACATGATAAACTGTAGGATGTCAACTCATTTAGGCAAACAGTTGGCAGTGTACTTCATTGTAAATTGCTCCTATTGTTAAAGCAATACTATCAGTGCAACAGTTCTGGATCACTTTTTATACAACCTCCTGTTCGGAGTTTCCATGCGTGAGTGACATCACTTTATAGTAAAATTCCTCCTCTTCAAGTTAAAACCAAATGTGTTCACACAGACTCCACTTGTACAGGACTGAACCCGACAGTTAAGGATCACATTTGACAGTTCCGGATCACGCACCCTACGCTACCTGGTACACGTACAAATTCATCACTCACGATGCGCTCATCATGTAAACTACACTCAAAACTGCATTGTGTGCATGAGTGATCCGCAACTGTTTCACCTGGGGATAAAAAATCTTTCGGCGAAGACGGCAAATCAGTTAATTCAAATGCTCAAATCATTATTACTCAGTGATGCTTGAGATTATGTTCTTACAAGGAAAATATAGTGAACAAAAAGGATAAATGATGATTATGGTCCACAGAAAACCAGATAGGAAACAGTTAGGAAACAAGGGGACATTTCACTGAACTGGATTGTGGGTGATGTTTAAGCAATTTCCAAAATTTCTTTTACCCAACTATTGCAAAATGAAAGATCTTCAAATTGGTGGGGAACAAACTCGAAAAAAAGTTTGGTTACACTTGAAGTACTATATTAATTTTTTTAAATCAAGTAATCCAGAACTGTCAAATCTGGAACTGTCGCACTGACTGTACGTTATTTGACTCTATTATCACCGCTATGTTGTAGTTGGAAATGGCCATCGGCATCCTTGCCTTGCCGGTTTCCCTTAAAACAATTCTGACAGACTGATCAACTGTGAAAGATTTTGTTCAGAAATGTAACTACACTATTGACGGCCCATTCTGAGCACAACATAAACTTGTTCTTTCTTTTTTCATTATAAAAGCCTCCCATTTCCTTCCAATACCAACATTTTCTTTGCAGTATTTTGGTAGTTTCAGTTCAGTCTTACCAACATTGTAGTACTGAACATAGGGCTGGATGTCCAAGTTTTGTTTCAGTACAGAAATGGATCATTGGGTATAATTGTGGTAGTGGTTGGGGGGGGGGGTAAAAGTGCCTAGGGAGTTAGAATTACAGTACTTGTACATTGTCAGTGTTGCATAAATTGTTCTTTAAAACGTCAATTTTCAACTTAATTTACAAATTGGTATCATAATAATCCTGATCTCAGGATAAGCGTGTTTGCAGGTTATGATGACCTATGAAGTATCACATTACATCACATCTCTGTTTCTTTCCAGGGGTTCGATTTCCCAAAAGTCACCCTAGCACTTGAGACTCTGTCCTCTTTAGCAACAGATGAAGATGCTCCATCAGCCTTTTTACCATGCGATGCTCGTGTGCCTTTGTGGAAGAAATGCTGGTACTTATTCAAGGAGCATGGAACTTGCGGTCTGCTCAATGAATTAACCAAGACCAATGCAGAAGGTGAGACAATATCTGAATTTTGGGCTCAATTTGACCGTTTTATACGCTGGCTCAAGGTGTATTCTACACACTGCTGTGCATTGAGCCAACCCGACAGGCTAGGAAAGTAATCCTTGTGGCTAATAAATCAGGACATTTTGTACTTCTGAATTCTTTTCAGCTGACCATATTTTCTGTTAAAATGGGACGTGACAACCATTTGAAAGGTTGTGCACCTGTATATGACATCCAAAATGCTTGGAGTTTTGCACCGTGATACGATTTAAATGAAATGCGTTCTGTTACCCAAATCATGATAATCTTGAAGAAGGATTACAACTCGATATGTACACTTACAGAGACATTTTGTATCTTGGCCCACACGTGACATCGATATTTCGATGTCTTCCTAAGGTCACAAGTACCCTTTAGGGAGGAGTTTGGGATTGGTTTGAAGGAAAGTCCGATAGTTGGGGGAGTCATTTAGAAATAGGGAAAGTTGGGTAGGGTCAGGTCAAGTGGGTCAACAGTTATATTGACATACTTGTGTACACAAGTCTACGTGTGTACCCTTTTCGTTTATTATTAGTTGTATTGCTATGATCACTTAAACAATACTGTTAAAGCTACAAACATTGGTTTGCATGTTCATCACACATTTCATCCATCTGACAAATGACTTTCCCGACTTGAACAAATGAACAAGTGGGATTATGCCAGGGACAGAAGTGACCAACATTTCATTGTATGCCTGCTTGCAGCACCTTGGTTAGTGTCAGCATTTGCATGTTACTGTCTGGCAGCTATCAGATGGGCAAGTTCACTGCGTGGATCTTTCTATCCTCATATTGTAGTAAGTATATCAACCAATATTCAGATTGATGTTACATGTACCGAGCTGTAAATATTCCATGTGGGTAATCGTACCATAGATGAAGCATTTAATATGTCGGGAAAACCAACTCACATGGAATACAAGCTTTGTATAATAACCCATATTAACAACAATACTGTACTTAAGGAAAGTACAAATGAAACTAGACTTATGTTTGTGGACAAACACAGGGCTTTTTTGGCAACTTTTTTGTGACATGTTACATGTAAAGTTTCAAGTATAAGTTCCATCCAGGAAGGATGTGTAGATCTGTTTATAATAAATGGCAGCATATAAATATGTGATTTACAATTTCATAGGGCTTTGAATTATGACGTCACTTGTCACGTAATGACGTCATCATGACATCACATCAATTTTCATCAATAACACATCCCAGTCTAGGTACATACCAACTTTCATCGCAATCGAATCTGTAGTTCAAATGACAATATACTTAAGTTCTGGTTTCAACTGGAAGGAAGGGTCACGTGATTTGCACGTAATATCAAAAATGAAGATCCTAGATTATTCTATCAACTCCCGTAAAAAGCAAAATCACATCTTTCACAGTTGGTTTTATATTGATTTTCAAAGATTGAATATAAGAATCTTCGGTTGCTTGTAACCTGATACTTGATGACATCATCATGATGTCATTACCAGAAAGATTGAGAGCTATGTTAGGCCCCGTGGATTAATTCCGATTTGCGTGCGCCCCCGTGCGCCCCCGTGCGCACGCGAGCGCACGCGTGCTCATGCGTGCTACCCCGTGCTGCACTGGTCTGCCCGCAATGGACCGATCCATTAAGCCCCGCCCACCATAGCAACTGCCTAGCAACGACCCAGACTCCGACAAACTTGACACGTGCCGGGCACGTGTGTACGTGTTTTGTGCATGCAAAAAATTATACAAAATAAATAAACATGGCGCACGGTGTCGGTGCTACATGTAGCTTTTCAGGGCCAAGTTCAAGTCTTCGCTGTTTAAAAGGTGTAGTTAGCCTTGATTTATATCGGGACATTGCCTTAACAAAGAGAGCCAAGGAGAGAGGCTATTTATTTTTCGTTCAAGGTTATGTCCACGAAATTAAGTTTCATTTTAAAACTAATTTCGAGGTCGTCATGGTCGTTGAGGTATCCGCCAAGTGTTTCCGATCGATGCAAAAGTCACTGCCAGCCCACTCAATAAACTTGATAGTTTATTTTGAAGATGCCAGTAGTGGGAAACTGAGCCGGATTACAGAAAGTATCTGCAGCTGTGTAGCAGGGTAGGTTTAATTCCAATATATTTCTCATTTCAACTGGACATTATAAAGTGTAAAACGATCGAGTTTACAACCATCGCGGCAAGGCTTAGGACTAGTAACAAGTTACGCTTTAATTGTTTCTGTGAACCATGTGAACTGATCCTGATCTGTCAATCGATAAATCGAATTAGGTTTCTCCAGCATCTGTATTAAAATAAATAGGACATGATACCGGCCCAAAATCCCTGACCCTGGCTAGCATCCAAACATTGGAAGACTAGCATCCCTTGATCAAATCCACACTTAAATCAACGATTGACATGATTGAAACTGGTCTATAAAGTCAAACCTACTGACCTAGGAGTAAGAGTAGGAGGTAACCAACGCCTCCGACTATCACTCCCCCCCACACTGTTTGCACGTATAAGTCCCCCCTCCCCTCCCACTGAAGAATAACCGTTGCTTTAGACACTTACAATAATTTAAGCATGCATTTTAAATTTAATTCACCTCGTTAGGCTATAAACTGACCTCATTATTTTGTTTTCTTTATCATAGATTATCTGGAACATGTTGCCACGTAATTGGAGTGATTAACACAATTGCACACTACCAACAGCTGGGGTTGAAGGAAGTGCCAGCATTTTCCTCTGTGACAAGTCTACCACAGCAGTGGCATAAGCCCAGAGGGGTCAAGATTAGCCCCAAACCTGTGACCTCCATGGTCTTTGCCAAGGCAAAGAAAGATCACCCCAGGAAAAGGCGGCCAAACCTCCCCAAGAAACCAGAGCGGTACAATTTTTGTTTCAAATATTGAAATTCAGCTTAAATTTCGCTAGCTTCTTCTCTAGGACAGTGGTATCATTTTGCAAATTGTGAAGCAAACAGACTGAAATGAACATCAAATGACAGAGGTTACAGTTTGTTATTCTAATGCACAAATGAGACTTTTATTTATTTATTTATTTTTTTACAGTCTTTTCCTCCTTGTATTTTACAAATAAATTAGATCAATAATTTAAAGAACATTTCTGACAATTGCATACATGGATGTGTAACCACTTGTTCCTGAAAACAATTCTGATGGTTACAATATGAGGTTGATAATGATTATTTTAATAAACGAGACCTTGGATAAGTTTTTGTCTACAGTTTTGGGAAATGACTATTTCAGATTGAACTCATTACTTTCTGAACACAGGTGTGAACCACCAGGAGAAGAGGCCATCAGCAGGCTCAAGTCCTTCACCTGCACCCCCCTGGGATACCTTCTTGATGAACAAAGGCCCACTATGTCAACATCAATTGGTCACATACAAATTGGCTCTGCTGTCCCATTTCATGTAAGATCCAGTTGAAGAAAACATTGAAAACAAATATTTTATAAGCAACTGTATGAACATAAATAATTATAAAACTACCCGCCACTTATTTCAATTACAAAAATTATACACAAAATCATTTCACAATAGTTTGTAATATATTAGTCATTTGGGATATATTTTGGAATTTATAAGAGTTGCATGACTCATGACTACTACTGTGACTCAACATACATAACTTGGGACTTGGTCTAAATCTTGGACAATGGAAACCCAGACTAGGACTTAACCAGGGTATCTTGAAAGTTAGTCAGCATGCCACATACATACCATATCTCATTTATCTGATGGAGAAGGCTTACTGGAATTTTTCTTCCAACAATTTGAAATCGCTTGATTTGATTAATTGCCCTTTCCACATGGATCCTGTGTGAAGCTATTTGTCTTGTTGTAGCTACATCCCCAGGCCTCATTTGTGAGGTTGATGAAGCATTGGGAGGAACATTAAATTTCAGTCCCAACTTGTGCAAAGGTTCTTCAATTTGGAACCCCTTATCAGCCATGATTGCATCCCCCTCTATAATTAGACCCTTATTCTTATAAACACTTAACAAGTCATAAAATCCACAATCCTCACAAATCCGATTATCTGATATCGACCCAGAGAATAACTCAGAAAGAAACATAACAGATCCTCTAGAGTCCACTACAACCAGTGCTTTTAATGTGTTGGTTGATTTGTAGTCAGAGTAGCACTGACTCTGGGATTTCAATGATGATGGTCTTTCTATCCGAAGCTCAGTTCCATCTATGATGGCCAAGGAGTTTGAAAACTGTTTCCTGTATTTTGATGTCATTTGACTTATAAGAACATCCCTATGAGGCCAAAAAGACAAATATCCTAATTTTGCATACATGTATTTTACCCAACTACTGAATATTGTACCAATGGTCTGTTGACTGACAGATGTTCTAAATGCAATATCTTTCAAGTGAAACCCATTTCTAAGCCTACAAAGTACCAAAAACAACTGATGCTTTAGGGAAAATTTATTGATATCATGCCGCTTTTCAGAATATTGTACTGGATTATTAATGGGATCTGGCACAAGGAACTCAAACAATGCCATGAACATTATGTACGTTAGTCCGGTGTAGTAGACAAACAAATTCTTAATGTCACATGACTCCACCCTCTCTGGATCCAAAGACTGGCTAGGAAGAGTTGCAGTGAGCAACTTTTGTTCACAACTTTCAAGTTGTTTTTCAGTTGCAAGTTTTCTTCCTTGTAGCCTTTAAGTTGCTCGGTGAGTTTTTCTTTGTCATCTTCCAGCTCCTTGAGTTTTGCTTCAGCGGCAAGCATGTCCAGAGATGAGTACACTGTAAATAAGAAAAAAATGACACGGTTTAAATGTTTGAAATTTGTCTTCTTTTTCTTTCACTGGTCATGCAGTTGAAGAGCTACAAGGACATCCCCAAGCCCAGCAAAACTACACCATGCACAGACACGTCTTTCCCAAAGACATCCCCAGTACACCTTGGACAAGAACATGCAGTCTGTAACACAGCGTACCCAGTCACCAAAGAAGATGCAGTAATGTTGGAGCAGAACACTAAACGGCAAAGCAAATGTAAATTGTGGAATGATGAGCGCAAAAATCGTATCACATCCTCAAATTTTGGCAAAGTGTGTAAGCGTAAGAAAGACATTAATGATAAATTCTTAGATCGCTTATTTCAGCCTAAACCTTTCTCAACTGAAGCTACTTCATATGGCAAGGCCCATGAAAGTGAGGGAAAGGTGGCATACTGCAGCCAAAAACCTAATGTACATATACACGACTGTGGTTTGGTTGTAAACCCTGCATTTTCTTTTTTGGGTGCAAGTCCTGATGGAAAGGTTTGTGATGGGCAAGCCTGTGGAATACTTGAAGTTAAATGCCCATTTTCAGCCAGAAATATGACTGTGAGAGAGGCAGTTGTCAAAGTCAAAAATTTCTGCCTCATACAAGAAGAGGAACTAATTTTAAATCCAACACATGAATATTACTACCAGGTCCAGGGGCAGCTTATGGCCACAGGTGCACCATTTTGTGATTTTATAGTTTACACAAAGAAAGATGTTGTCATTGTTAGAGTTCTGCCAGAGGTATCATTTATGCAGAGCATGCTTTTTCGTTTGGCTGGCTTTTATCACACTTATGCAATTCCATATTTAAGTGCACAGTAATGTTTTTGCAGAGGGATCAGGCTTGACAGATGTTAATTTTGTCTAATGGGGTGGGGGGGGGGGTCTTCTAAGCAGGATTAGAGATAAAGAGATCCGGATCTGCATGTGTGAAACAAACTGGCTCTTAGTCACCAGTTTCAGCTTGACAAGTTTATAACAAATAACAAATACAGGATAATAAAAAAAAAATCAAATTTCCCCCAAGTTCTACAAGTGTCATATATAAAGCGAATATGGATATAAGCCTTCTTTTCGTAGAATTTACATCCTAAAATTAATTGTAAATTTGTTGAAACCTTTGAAATATTCTTTTACTTGAGTGTATTTGTGGGTTTTTTTTTTATTCACCCTGTATCAGAGTAGCTTGTGGTTTTAATCGACCAAACACCGCCCTTGTTGTATTGACCAATCACAGACACGTGCCACATGTCCGTCACATCTGTTGGACTTTTGTCAGATCATACTCGTGGCTGTGATTGGTCAATATGTCAGGGGATGTGGTTTAATGAATCAGTCTGTTAATGCTTCTCTAAACTTACTTATTTCTTCAGTTTGTGTTGAAGTACATGAGGGGAGGTTGGAATTCTTGCAACCAGGATGCGTTGCTCCACACACAACTTTGGCAGTACTTGCCGAGTGGCTACATTAAAGAAGGATAAAAGTATCGAAAATTAATGTGCCAACAGGATGTGTACCTGTAAAAAGGTTGCAGTCGCCATAGAAACAATGTGAACACAACTGATACTTTGATAAGTGGTGGTTTCCTGATTAATATATACTGCAACATATCATAAATGTTTGGATTCAGCTTTCAATAAATGAAATTTTCTTTGCCTGTGGAAAGCTTTCCTTGCAAATGTTGCTGTGAATGTGCTTTCAATTTCAACTTTCCAGGTTTCTGTACTTGTTGCTTATAGTGGCCTTGAAAACATAAGTATGCACATGTTTGCAGGGGCAGATCCCGATTTTTTTTGCA
Source organism: Patiria pectinifera (assembly GCA_029964075.1). Classification (NCBI taxonomy): domain Eukaryota; kingdom Metazoa; phylum Echinodermata; class Asteroidea; order Valvatida; family Asterinidae; genus Patiria; species Patiria pectinifera. Next base: position 9,123,082 of record CM057139.1, on the reverse strand, counting down.
GGGGGGGGGGGGTTCATCTACAAATCAGTTCCGAAATGTAGCAAGATTTTTTCTCCAAACACTAGGCCTCCATAAAATCAATAGGGAGAGGGAGGTGGGGTGGCCTCATTCCAAACTTAATGCTCACTATAACACATACTAGTGCACAAAAACCCCTTACCCAGTGCGAGTTTGTAGGAAAGGATTTTCATTGGAAAAAAGTGGGATCCGCGCCTGGTTATATTTCATGTTTAAAAGCAAACCTGTGTCCACGTTCACCCCTTGGTTTCCTTGGCTTTCTGGCCTTGAAAACTGCACTGCCATCAGCTGGAATTGGGTCAGGATATTGCAGTGTGGGTCCACTTCCATCTTTGAAATGCTGAATGAAACAGAAAGATTTAAATAATTATAAACATTTATCCATGACTTGAATTATTTCAGTAGGCCTAATGTGAAGTAATGTAGTCTAGTGATAATCAAAAGGGGGCTGTGGTGGGGTCTATCAAATATGTCACTCTAACTATAAGCAGGCCCGTGCGCAGGATTTTCCGTGTGGGTCGTTACAAAAATCAAAAATTCCAGACCATATAAAAAAAAGTACCTACACCTTTTGCCTTTTTTTGGGTGGGGGGGGGGGGGGGGGGGAGGGGGGTTAGGGGCCACTTTTGCAATGGCAGTGCTACTTCCAAACAGAATGCATATCAATGCCTAAGAGGTGGGGTTGATGGCGACAATGGGTATTCAATTCCTTAGGCCTAGACTAACCTAGTATAAGTATGTTTATGTTGCAACTGGCCATATTCTGGCATGGGCGGGTAATTTTCGATGTCGTATCTAATCGTATTATACTGGCTGTGTAGCGATGACCGATATTTATGATTTTTTTTTACATTTGGATTCTTTCTGGTGTAAGGCGAAGTAAAAACAAACGTGTTTCTTGTCCCGCCCACTTCCTTTTAAGAGCCCACCTAGAATTTTTTATAATTTTTTATTTTTGAAAAATGCAGTAAAAAAACACAAAAGTCCACAAATTCGGTGGTTAAAGCAAATGCATCTAAAACCTGAAAACTATTCATTGTAGACCAATACAACTCTAAATGACCCTGTAAATATGTTCAGTTCTCTTGTCCAACTTGTCTTTCATTTTAAAAGTGTCTTTGAACAGTGACAGTCGAAACATCAATGGTTGCAGGAAGTTTTAAAATGGCGGCCATATTGAAAAAAATAAAAATTAAAAAAAAAATCTCCTCTTCCTCTTTTTCTTCAAAACCCGAACGAGAAACATGTGTTTTTTTTATTCGGCCTAATTAAACCAAAATTTCCTCAAAAGTGGTTTAGCTTTAGACCCACTAACCTTGCTAACTGGGGTGCTAGAACTCCTTTTTTGACATTTGGGATGACAGACCACATCCCAACTGTCAAAAAAGGAGTTCTAGCGCCCCAGTTAGTGGATCTAGCTTAGCTTTAGTTTCAGCTTGTCATGCTTGTTCAGTGTTGTTCCAACTAGCCATTTTCTGTCCTGGACAAGCCATTTTTTTAGATGACATTGACATATCAAATTATTAATTAACTTCACATACACATACAGTATGATTTGCTCTAGCTGTCGCAATGATCGATGTTATGTCAGAGTTAAAAACTCGGTATTTGTGTCCCAGTGTACATTCAGGCAACAAAAGACATGACAGACTAATCAGCATCTTAATTGTTATAAGTGTGTTAGCCTAAATGAAATAGCTGACTTAACCCCACGAGAGCACGAGCATATGCGAGTGGCAAGGCAAACACATCCCCCATGATCAAACACAATGTAAACAAAAGATCTAGCACTTAACAGTGCAGTCCAGTACAATAGTAAGCCTAGTACTTTTTGTAGTAGGCCTGGCCTACTCACCTTGGAACATACAAACGAGTGCCTCGTTATGCTGTTTATGTCCACACGACCGTGCAGTCCCAGTCGACCGCCACAGGCTCTGGCCCACCGTCGACATTTTTCCAAATTTGTCTTCGGCTTTGGAAACGGCCAAAATCTTAAATGTTCTTGCTTCTCAGCATAACGAGAATCTGATTTACAGTGGACATAAGAACAACGCTTAACCATGACTGCAACAAAACCGGTTGAATTTATATAATCTGCACGGGCTGACGAGAAAAGCAAAAAAAAACAACGGAATTGTGCGTTAAACAATAGGACACGATGATAATTATGTCGGACAAAATGGCGGACGTCCGGGTCAATCTCTCGGAGCATAAATCAAGACATGTGATTGGTCAATTTGTCAAGTGGGCGGAGCTTAATGGATCGGTCCATTGCGTGCCGTTGCGTGCCGTTGCGGGCAACTGCGTGCCATTGCGTGCTTATGCGGGCTATTGAGCACAGGCAAGGGTTGCTACACTAATCCCTAGATTAACGCTGACAAAGGAAATTGGGTAGCCGGCCAAGGCGGCACCAGACAAAGAGGTTGTGATAAATAATGAAAGGTTTGCGATGAAAGGGCTGGACTTCCAATGACATAAAAGACGTTGGTGCATGGCAGTGCCACAATGCATGGTGTCTGGATTACTCTTTTATGATACGTGACATTACATGTACTACACTTTACGTACGTAAGGCTAGGCTATTTTCATAGCTTTTTTTATGCGTCGTTTGATTGAGCTCCGGACATATTATATTTCTTTTTATTTTTCGTTGAGAGCTTCGGTTTTAATTGAAAGACACCGAACGTTCTTACTGTAAATATGAACGTCAGTTGAAAGACTGCTTTATTTATGTCATTATTCTTAATTTATATTAATCTGCATTTTTAAGAAAGTTCCACTCCATTATTCAAGTTAAACACCAATTATTGAAAGAGAAAGAATACACATCATCAAGTTCATTTTCATCATTCAACTTTATAGTCCTCCGATCAAAAGGTATCAAGCAAATCAAACGAACAAGTCATGATAGGCACTGCTGTACATCAATCATAGGCCTACACGTACGTATCGTCATGATATGTTGATAAAGTTATAGGCCTCATAATTGGGGCCGCGCCCATTGAGAGTCAAGTTGATTTTTTTGTTGCAATGGCGATCGGTATTTTATTTGCTGTAGGCCCATGCATGCACAATTGAAGTTGAATGTTTTGTTCGTTTCATTGTAACTGTTGTATCCATTTTCTCATTGACATAAAAAAAAATGTTATGTGCTCTCAAATTTTCAATTTTGAATTGCACCGACCCAAGTAAAATGTTTGGGGCATTTCCTGTCCTTTCCTGGGCACTTTTATCATTTCGTTAAAATGTCCTGTCTTTTTGGAACGCGTGTAATTATTGGTACCACCAGAGTAGATGAGTCATGCTTGGCCCTGCCAAGTGTTTACAACCAACTAATGAGCGGATTAAGGGACACAATGGCTAAAGTCCAAGACGATGTCTATTGTGCATTTCTGCGGTTTGTTTGTAATGTTGTACCGCCTGGCACTGAGCCCGTTTGCGTGCCACTGCGAGCAAGTCCGTGCCAATGCGGGCAGATGCGTGCCGATGCGTGCCGATGCGGGCCAGTGGGTTCAAAATCTCCTTTGTTCGAGCTTGCCTGCGTGCGCACGCGTGCGCACGGGGGCGCACGGGGGCGCACGCAAATCGGAATTAATCCACGGGGCCTTAACTATGCGATTTGAGCCAAATATCTGGATTAAATCTTGCGAGGTTAATTTTTCAGCGATTTTCATTGCAACTTCCGGTCTTGTGACGTCATCAATCTCCCTCCCCGAACTTGTTAGATTGAAGCTGGTTGTATACATCAATTATAAAAATGATTTCAGAAAACTTTGCTACACACATCAACTGATTATTCATATTAACATTTGTCAACCCGCCACTAGAGGGCGCTCTAACATTTTGTGACGTCACCGTTAATGTATTTGGTAAAGGACAATTAGCCAGAGCATACATCGTTGAAAACAAGCACACATCTATTACCAATCTTAAATTACAAGGCACCAGGAAGGGTTACGTGACCTTGCACATAATATAAAAAATGAAGACCCTGGATTATTCTATCAGTTCCCGCAAAAGTCATGTTCAGGTCTCTCACGGTTGATTTTATATTGATTTTCCAAGATTTAATCAATGAATCTTTTTACACAAGAAGCACTAGCTACAGAAGAAGCACTAGCTACAGAAATGATGCTATGGCTATGCCCTAATGACTTAACTATGGCTGGCAGTGACACACAGACCTATGGAAGTTTTTGGGGGGAGGGAAGGAAGGGGCATTTTGTGTTTGATTAATTTTTTTAATAAATACTCACTGAATGCCAAATTTGAGTTATGTGAGATGCTAGATTTTTTTTTCCATCTCAAACAGTTACCCATTGAAGAAATAGTTTCACTGTTTAGCCTAACATGCAACTGGGAAGAATCAGCAATACGTGCTTTTGCTTGGCATCCTCACACCAATAAATGTGCAGTAGCTTGGAAGGATGATGCCATAAGGGTCTTTACAGCAAACAGGTAATACTAGACATATTTGTTGGTTATTTGCAATGTTTGTAATCTTTTATGTTTTGTGCATGTGTTGTAGGCTGAACAAATTTAACTCTTTTTGGGGGAGGGGGGGTCCTGATAACCACAGTGTTAAGTGAGTGTGCATCAAACACAAAATGTATCAACTTTGCATGGGTGATCATATCAGGGATCCATTGGTAGATTTGTAAGAAAATGACTTCTGTAGAATCAGTCATGTCTGTGCATTTTTGAAACATTGCAAGCATGCATTCAGAAGGTGTTTTTGTGTGATCACTATTTCATGTAAAGAGGTGGTTGGTAAAAGAAGGGGTTACCCAGGGGGTAGGCTTGTGCCTCCAGACATCCCGGGGGCTCATCCAACAACACTTTCATGGCATTTTCATTTTCTTCCCAATCACTCCTTGTGAGTTGTGACCAACTTTCACTCGGGAGGTAACACACTGAGTATACAGTGTTTAACAAAACGTCGGTGAAGGGCAAAAAACCTCATTTGATTTATATCACCCCGACGCAAAAATTCCATCTTATTATAGTTTATGCGGTACCCGCTGCTATGTACATCAGATTCGAACCGGCCAACCGATCCCGTTAGCTCGGTGGTCGAGTGGTAAGACATCTGCACTAGAAAGCAGGAGGTCGTGGGTTCGAGTCCCACCCGAGTGGTTTTTTCCAACTTTCACTCGGGAGGTAACACACTGTATACAGTGTTTAAAAAAACGTTGGTGAAGGGCAAAAACCTCATTTGATTTAAAGTGAAATGAAAACCTGACCAAAACTGACACCTACCTGACCAAAAACAACTTTGATTTGGTATCAATAGACCAATTCATTAAGCTCCACCCACTTACCTCACTAGTCAATCATCATTAGGAGAGTCAGTCAGTCAGTCAGTGATAAGATACAATTAGGTACAAAAAAAGTACACTGTAAGCTGAAACCACTGACGCCAGTCAAGACCACTTGTTGAGCAAAGTGAGACTGGGGCAAGTGTAATTTAGAAATGACAGTGAGTCAGTTTGTGAGTAAGTCAGGTACCAAGAGGACTGTGGGCTAGTCCTCTTGGACCAGCAAAACTAAATTGTAGTCACCGAGACAACTTTTATATTGATGCAAAGTTACACTTGATTTCAGTGATGTAGTTCCGACATTGAAGCATCGTCTTCAACGTTGCGTGGCCTGCATGACTTGGAAACCTCTATCTGCCTCAGATCTAGCTGTTGCTTGCCAAACATGTATCCTGATTTGGCATATAGACCCATCATCCCTTTCCACAAGGTAAGTACAGATGGCCAGTCAATTTCATTTCAACTGGATTTCCTCTTTAACAAAATGTTATCACATTGGGCTGTGTCCTTGTTATGGACAAGCAACTGACAATATTATTTTGAATGATTAGGTAATTGTATTGTTAACAGAAGGTGCCCTCGGTAGATTTAGAGATAATGAACAACATAGTTTGCATTTTTTGTAAATATGAATTAGGAGCTTGTAAATTATAGCAGATGTCACTCCACACCACTCATCTTTAATGTTGTGTATCCATTTAAATATAGAGTTTGAAATATGTTGCACATTATGCATTCGTTGTCTGCTGTGATGTAGTCCATGGTGTTTTGTATGCAGGAGTGGTGCATTTGCTGTGGATGCCATTTGCCCCTACATGCAAATGTGTAAAACTCGTGGACTACATCAAAACAGACAATTGTTTCGTTGTACCTTACTTTTATTTTTTATAACTTGTTTGAGGCTTTTAAAGGTAACAATATGATAATTTGAATGTTGTTTTTCTGGTTTCACACCCCTGCAAATTTTAATTGAATAGTCCAATGCTTTGGTCTTTGATTAAGTGCACATCTGTGTTGACAGACGTGCAGGTACGGTGCACGTTGACTGGTGATGCCCCGGAAAACTATCACCTACCTTTTGCCTATGGTCAATCTGTGTTTACAAAGCTGTGGGAATGAAACTGTTAAAAAAATCTTTGAGAATGATGAAAGGTGATGTTCCTGTGTAACAGGAAGTGATGTACTCTGCAAAGTCCATCAGGATGAACTTTGGTAGTACATGTACATGTACATCACGTGAATAGTTCTTAACCAATGAAATTTCACAATCTAATACCATGGTTGTACAACAAGAGTTGATATATCTCATCAGCTTTAACTTGAAGATTTATGATAACATTTGAAGGTTTGCGTGGTGAAGATAGCAGTAAGATTAAGTTTACGGTAGTACCATGTAACAAATCTCTTTTATGAGTTTGTGAAAAGAAATTGGGGAAACTCAACATTTCGGACAGTATATACTTTGCCTGTTGTCAGGAGAATGAGGGATACCAACTGAAAGGTGTTATGTATTGAAGATATCTGTTGCACTTTTTCTTGTTCTGATCAGACCATCTGCAAGTTGTGCCCAGATATTGAGTCAGAGTGGCCATGGTCCTATAACCAGCCTTGCATGGGATCCTAAAGGAAGAATATTAGTTTCTGCATCTCCATGTGATACCGCTATGCAGGTCAGTACTAGTTCAAGACCGCTATGTCATCAGGAGATTTGATTAAGGATGGAGGGAATTTGAAATGTAGGCCGTAGAGAAAGTAAAGAGTGGGTGGGAAGTTTCTGTAGAGGAAGGAGCTAGAAGTTAAACTCATTCCATATGCACACTGTGTATGCAGTGCTGTTTTCAGTCATGGCTCTTAGTTTTCTTGAGTGGTGTACCATTTTTCAGCACAGGTGTAACTTTTCTTAGTCCATTTCATGGGAATTACAGACACAAGTGCATGTATGACTGGCAAGGCCACTGGGTTGAGGTAACATGTTACATGTGGACTTGCAACTCTTGTTTGGCAACCCTTGTCACTTTTCAAAAATGCTGGTAGTGCTGGAGATGATGTTCTGAAGAATGTCATGAAAACCTAGAACTTTCACAATGTCTTATGTTTCACATGTATAAAAACTTTACTAACACCTTATTACAATAAAAATATTTTGCTATAAAGTTAACAGTGGAATTATAAATATTGGTCCATATGTACTGATGTAATCTGCAAGATGTCTTTGAGCTAGTCTTGAACCCTACCTTTGCTGTCTTAGTGGTTGTTAGCGTTATGCAATGCCTTGTCCTGCTCCATCTTTCCAATTGTATGAATGTCTCATTCTTAGGTCTGGGATGTTGCAAGAGAGTCGTGTGTTGCATTAAGGAGGAGTGGTGGTGGGGGTGTGTCATTACTAAGATGGTCAGCTGATAACACAAAGCTCTTTGCTGCTACTCCTTCCAAGATGTTCAGGTATGTCATTAAGCATTGGCCTCCATCTGTTGGATGCTGTCAAGGCATTTCATTGAATGTATGTGCTTCATTTGTCACATATCACACAAGGCATGTGTCACTTAACAATTGTTGACTACTGTGATGTGCGATATGACGTCTTGAACACCCGAGGGGCGCATAGCACCCGATAGTCCATGATTGAAATTTGTGTAATTAAACCAATAAGAGCTGTGGCTAAAAAGTTGCAGTACAAACAAAGGAATGAGGATTAGGAACAATAGGGTCCACGATTGCCAGTGTTTACAAAGATGTGCACAAGCATTACATTCACTGTGTGGACTTCCGAACAAAGATGTCCACATAAACCAGAGTAAAAACAAAGGAAAAGGGAAGAGGAACAAAACAAATCCTTGATTTACACCATAAACAAACGTGTGAGTTTGTTTCTGCATTTAGAAGGGGACGTTGAACAATAGAGAAGAATAGGGTCCCCAATTCCCGAGAGGGCCCCAATTTGGATTCGTGTACAAAACATATGGGAGGTCTTCCTAAAAAGTACAAACAAAAGAGGGACAATAGGGGGTCCCCGATTGCAGGCAAATACACACTTACGTGCGCGCTTTTGTTTATGGTGTAAATCGAGGACACACACGTTCAACACCATCGGTTAATCGAGGACAGGAACCAAACCGAGGACAACCTCTATTCGAAAACGTGTACAAAACCAATGGGGGCTGTTGCGGCAAAAAAGTTAAACAAACTTGGGCGTGGGTGTGTGTGTGCATATTTATGGTGTAAATCGAGGACACACACGTTTAACATCATCGATGAATCCAGGACAGGAACCAAATCGAGGACGCCCTCGATTAGATTTAGAGTATAAACAAAAGAAAAGGGAAGAGGAACAAAAGAAAATCCTTGATTTACACCATAAACAAACTTGGGTGTGTGTGTGTGTTAAAGTGGCCATCCTTCACCTACATGTAGTTTAGGTGATGGGATTGATTCAGATTTAATTCTTTTGAAGGAGTTCATTTATTGCACTAGCTCATGAAATTCCATGTTATTAATCAATGGAAGTTTTCTTGACAGAGTTTGGGAGACCAGAATGTGGAGCTGTGAGAGATGGCTGGATTTGTCAAGTCGATGCCAAGCAGCCTGCTGGAGCCCTGATAGCACCACATTGCTTTTCTGTACTGAAAATGAGCCAATTATCTATGGCCTAGGATTCAAGGATATTGGGATGACCACTGGAGGAGCAAGGGCTGCAGTCCAGTGTGCTGACATGTCCAAGATCATGCTGCAGTGTCATGGACAAGATACCAGGTAGCTCTTTTTTATCAGTTCAGTACTGTATATCAATATACATGCCTTAATAAATCCCCCATCATCAGATTGTTGGGTCATTGATCACTTGTCATTGATTAATTGTCCCAACCCATGGCCCGGCCATACCGCAAAAATAGTTCCGTGGCACTGTCACACTATTGGTTGTGTAGCAGCGAGAAATGGCTCATCAGAAAAAATCCTGGTTCATATGATTAGATCGTGATTTAGTTTTTAAACTGGGATAAAAAAAAAGGAATCAAGGAAACAATATGGACTTCTCAAAAATTGAATTTAGTCTCTTAAAGAAATTGTCTTCAAACAAACAAACATAACAATTTCTATCCTTAAATAAGAAAAACACTTGTTCTCAAATACTTTTAAAAAAACTCAATCTGGGTCAAAATCCAAGAACAAAAAAAAAATTAAACACCAAAAACCAAAATTAAAAAAAAAAAAAATTAAAAAACCCACACAGCACTAGTGGAAAAAAGACTTTAAAAGCACAGAAATGAACTAACAACCAATGACTGGACTAGCAGACAAACCCTAGCAGGGAAAACACTCTCCAGGTAGGAGGAAAATAACAGACTATAATGTTAACTTGTCTCTCTGCTGGTCTGCTGAAACTAAAACTAAATGAGGCTTCAACATGTGGCTGCTTATAATAGGGGTGGGCTAAAATAAACAAACAGGGGGATACACTACCAACAATGGGGGGGGGGATCTAAACTTCAACTAAAATTATTTTCTTTTCTAAGGTATCTCGAGCTACTCCCATTTAATACACTATGAAAATTCACAATCAAAACTTGGCCCTGCCACAGTCGCACTATCACATTGCTTTGATGATGAGGATTTATTCAGATGTTTTATGAAACAAATATTGGAATGTTATACATTCGTGCCATGGAAAGAATAATTTTTGGTGACAGATGGAATGTTCCAAATTTGAGAGTCCGGCACTACCACTGATCTTTACAGCAGCGGGAACCAGTCTATCATTATTGCATGCATGCCGCATGTACATTGTACGCTGCATGCTTTCACCTGCAGCGTGAAGGAAAGCATTATCTAATCAACCAGCAATTCATGGATTATCTAGAGGACAATAAACTCCTAAGTGACATCCAATATGGCTTCTGACACTCATGGCCTACTCTAGCCATAAACGCACTACACGTTTCTTCATCCGTTTACATCTATATATACAATCATTGTTCTAACAGCAAATCTAAGAAGTATTCATCCAGTTTCTTCCCACGTTGCCTCACTTTGGAACCCCCTTACCTGTGTCTTGGTTTTCAGTTGATTTGGATATGTCCCAGGTCAAATTCAACATTTATAATCCTAACACTCCCCATCCAGACAAACTCCTACACCAGGGTTTGTTAGAATCTGTTGGAGTGAGTACTGCACTAGTAAACTGATTATGCTTTAGCATGGGGTCAGGCATACCCAGTGGCGCACAGGGTACCAGATGTTTTTCAAATTTAAATCCCAAAGGGTAAAGGTCACTCGCAAATGGCTTATTTGTGGGAGTGAGGAAGGTTCCTAGTTAATCACTCAAAGGGGTTAGGGTTCAATTTTGTTAAAAGTAATTTGTGTTTTTGGAATGATGTATATTAGATGTACTGATGGACTTTTCTGTAATGATGGACTTGTCTGTACACTTCTTGCAGTGCTGGAGGTGTAATTCAGGACATGGCATGGGATCCTACTGGTGAGAGACTAGCTGTGTTATTCAAACCAAGTCAGAAGAACACTCAAGACCTTATTGCACTCTTCAGCACTCGACTAGAACCCGTGCTAGAAGTCATTCCAAGGTGAGCTTTAATAGACTTTGTTCAAGGAGGCAGTTAAAGGTAGGGTAGATCATTTGTCATTTGTGCATTTTTTTCCGTTTGCAGCAACAAAAGTACTCAGAATCTAAAGACAGGCGCTTAACAACTAACCTGAAAATTGTTTTAACTCAGTGAATGCTGTACATTCCAAGAAAACAATATTCTAGGATCTTGATTTCAATTCAAAATTTGCAGAGTCGTGTTTTGAATTGCACTCAAAAACAGCATCTGGGACAATCAATCAGCCAGTTGCAGCTAGGAGATGTCACGCACAGAACTGAAGATTAATAGCAACTGCATGCGTGCATGGTATCAACGCTTGCGCGAACCAGTTAACGGATTTGCCAAATTACAAACCAACTACTAACGGAAATTTCCAAAAATGCGTCAATTGACACATCTTTGGAAATGGCTTTCTTTTATTATTTCCTTCAAAATAACAGCATGCCAGAAAGAATAATTTCACAGGGAGTTCATTGCCATTACTGTCTTTAAACCAAGGAAGCTTTTCAACAATAATTTCGTGTGACTTTTTGGATAGCTGCAAATGATCTACTCTACCTTTAAAGTAAATTTAATTCGCAGATGTCAACTATTTTTCTCAAAACAAATCGTCTTCTGTTGTAAGGCAGGCACCCTTTTTTGTCTTTTTTACTTGTTACCCGTGTACATCATTATTAGCATTTACAGCTGTGCATTCTAGAGAATTGTGAAAACTTGATTGTGAAAGTTGGAGCTCAGAATCTGTCCATGTTTTGAGAATTGCAAGAATAATAAGCTTTGTAGAGGTCAATGTATAGGTGTGACGCAGACTTCCAGGAACGTTCTGAGATCTCCTTATATCGTTCCCAGACCCAATGTAATCAATCTGAATGGCTCTTGGGTCTGGAGTGCTGAATGTAACCATTGATCCTCATTAGTAAGACTTGATAGGTCATGCATCATACCGGTACTTGCGCGCAGTGAAGATTTGAAAAAATGTGGACAAACAGCTGGGTTGTACGGTGTGGATTAAATGGTTTGTGACCACGCAAGCGTGATGTGCACGTGCTGCATGGCCTGTGTGACGACCGCATACATTTGCCAATGACTACACATCCGTGCACACACATACTGAAATTTGTATTCTTGTGGAGACATTTCTTTGTTCTCGTGTAGTAAAGTTTTCGAGTTTGAAAGTGAAGTTTCAAAATGCTCTTATTTTAACCAGAATTAATTTCCTTGGCTAAAATTTGGATTTAATATCCCTTTTCTAAAACTCTTCCATTTGCGACAGATCAACCCTCTTTGGAAATTCCTAGTTTTTGAGTAAAATCCAAATATACATGTATCTATTTCGTGAAAATCTCGTGGAGACGTATTTATCTATAGAAATTGTCCTGTGGAGACATATACAATCTTTTGTTCCCTATTGTACACACGTCTCCAGAGGGCACGGTGTATCAGATCAAGATGGCAGGCGCTGTGTCCTATCCAGTCTTACTAAGGAAGATCAATGATGGTAACACAGCAATCAATGAAAACCCACATGCTAATGAAAATCGGCTGACCCATGATAATGCAGCACCACCCCATGGGATCCGTGTGCCGACAAAAGAGGGTGCGTTTTTACCTCTTCCTAGAGCTCAGTGGACGGGACACACAGTGGTGTTCTCAGCTGATTTGATTTGGACTATGTATGTGTACATAATTGTATATATATATCTATTTATAACACCTCACCCACAGATTCTGTATCTTGATTGGCCAAGAGCGAGTCACATGGCATTCTCATTTTAATGAAGTACATTTTAATTATATGTAGATTAAATTAATCAGTTATCACTTAAAATCAAGCAGACTCTGTGGGAGAGGTGTTATAAAACAAATATTGACTGCTTTATCTCATGGTGTAGTAAAACTAGCCTCCCTCGGTGATCCATGGAGCTTTCTGTTTTCCCACAGCTATGCCCCAGCAAAAATAGAATGCTTCATGGATCACCTTGGGAGGCTATGGGCTCCGTGCGCCAACAAAAAAGGGCGCTTAATTCTTACCATTTTTGAGAGCCCCATGGACATTATACAAAGTGCATACTGTACTGTAATGGTTCACACGCAAGGTACGCACAACTTCCTGAATGTGCCTAAGCTGTTAGTGTCTTCGCGTAAGCGTCAGGCATCGTTGGCTTGCGAATACATTCAAATTTAACTTGCAATGGTCTCCTCGACTAATCCTCGTCCCCAATAACTGTGGATCATTTGAAATATGCAGGGAATGGACCAGGAACCAGTCTAGGTCACCCCCAACTCTCCTTTTCTGGCCGTTGAAGGGGCACTTGTGCACGGAGCCCACACCAGTAGTTTTAATACACCACTTGCAGTCAACATTTGTAGATAGTGTGCTATTCATGGTAGTCATTCAGAACACATGTAATAGTGTACAAATAACAAATGTTCATGAATGCAATGGTAACAAAAAAATCGTGAGGTGACAGATGAAATGTTCTATTTCACGAGGCGGAGCCAAGTGGAATGGAACATTTCATCTGTCACTGAATGAAATTATTCTTACCATTGCACGAATGTGAAACAAAAACATTCATTATTTGTTCATTTGTTCATTACGCAGTGGTTTTGTGCGTGGTGAGCCAGGACAGAAGCCAGAATTAATATCATTTCAGCCTAACTTCAGACAAGGAGCACTCCTGACAGTGGTATGACCATTTCACATTGTCTCCATTAAATGCACACAATAGATGTACATGTATAAACTGAAAAGTAGAACTATTAGACTGTATGACGACATGGGGGGTCACTAAAGGTACATTTTATTTTAGCAAAAGAAATTGCTATGAAGTACAGAAACTAAGTTCTGTACAGTGAAAGTACAATGAAATTTTCGTTATGTAAAACATGAATTATGAAGGGAAAATACTAAAGGCAACATGAGCTTTGAAACACCATGTAACTCTTTTGACTGCAAGATTAATTGCTCTTTAGATAGATAAAAAAATGTGCACCTGATCTATGTACATGTATTGTGTTTGGCATGTTTTGGCAAGAGAATAATTTCTTATCTGTTGCTGAATTTACAGTGTTGGCAGAGTGGAAAGGTGTCGTTTATCCCCTTGATGTTCATGCCAAGTCAAGCCATCAATGATACAACAAGCTCAACTTACAAGAACCCCACTCAAACTTCAACTCTTCCAACGGAGCTTTTCTCGCAAAGTTAACCTCAGGCATTATTAAAATAATGAAAAGGTCTACTGTGGTAATAATTTTTTTTTGGGGGGGGGGGGACTTTTTGTCACCGGACACTTAGTCTCTGTAAAATCAAAAGGGGGGGGGCGTGGCCGGTACCATCTTCCAAAATAGGGGGCGCTCTTCAAAACCAGCCATTATGCAAACATTGCTTTATGTGCCCATTTTCAGGCCGCATTGTAAGGGTTTTTTTGGGGGGGGGGTGGCGTGGCTGGTACCATCTTCCAAAATAGGGGGCGCTCTTCAAAACCAGCCATTATGCAAACATTGCTTTATGTGCCCGAACTCTCTACACTATTATGGAAAATGGTTACTGAAAACAAATTATCTGCAATTTTAGGGCCAGTTTTGTTTTCATCATGAGGGGGCACATATATGTCCACAACAGGGCACTTAAAGTGCCCCCGATTCTGCTGCCCTGGAAGGATCCATGCTTAGCCTAGTCACTGAAAAGAGCAAAGTTCCAAATCAACATTTGTAAGACGTGTATTTGGCAAACTTGTGTTTATAAATGAATTCACAAAATTCTTTAAAAATATATTTGTCATAAAAGCGTAAAAAGAAATCAAACATTCCTTCAGTAATCTACTATGATTTAGGAAACCTCCATGGCTGAAATCTGTGTAATATAACAATGAGTTTAGATATAACAATGAGTTTAGAATTAGAATTTCAAGCATTGATTTGAATCAATGACATACTCTGCAAAAATGAAAGCATTGTCTTGAATGAAGGAAAGAGTACCAAATGCATGTCAGCTTTATGAAAGATATCATGTTGGTTTTCTTTTAAGAAGAAGATTTTGCTACATCATGCATTTTTCTTAGATGCGATGCATTTTCCTTTGTGCTGTACTCTTAAATGTATAAAAACTATTTGACTTCCCTTTTGGTTAATGAGAAGTGCTCTTCTTTAAACATTTTTTTTTAATTCTATGCTTTTTTGGACAACAGAGGTGTCTATTTTTGTGATGTGATTTCAGGAAGACACTGTTCAGTTTAGGGGTTTTCTGTTCAAATTGTGAACCCGAAAATGTGCTCATTAAAAACATTTGTGAGAAAAGTTTGCTCTTTGGCTTACTGCAACATACTGACAATGTGATCGCCAAAAAAAGAGAACATTTACAACAGCATTCAGCAGAGCATCCAAAATTCTGGCAACTAACTAAAAATTGTATAACATTGAGGTTTCTGCCTGAAATTACATCACACTTTTGCTCATGAATATGCAAATTTGCATAAAAACCCAAAAGTCACCAAATACCCTTGAAAATGGCAAAACGAGAATTGAAAATAAGGAGACAAAGGTGCAATTTCAAGATTTACATAAAAAAAAAATCCATCGTATGGCCCTTTAAAATTCAGTACATTATTCACTAAGATAGAACAGTCATTTGAAATGAAATGAAATTGAAACTGTCCAACATGTAATAACCATTTTAGACTGGTGTTCCTCGGTCATGCCAAGTTCAGAAGTATAATGAGTAGTTAACCCAAATAGACTTACTTGGGTATCAGAAAGGTAAGCTTTCAGCATTCATTTTCTATTGAGTGATGTCTGAAATTAAGATGCACCAACATCATTTTGGACAGCTGCAACACTTGATTTGTCTATGTAAGTGTAGACTCTCCTAACTGATTCAAACATCAAACTGTTCACGTTTATGTCAAATCTGATGAATAATTTGGTTCAGCAAGACTTTGGAATGTCAATCTGAAACGCATAACACACGCATGACAACACCTTGAGTTCTGAAAATGTTCTACTTGATTCATATTTTAACTGCAAAATCTTGAATTTACAATATTTAAAACAGTGGTCTTAGCAAAGTAATTTACAGGTGAGGTTAGATAAGGAAGAAGCCATCGGGAAGTTCTACTTGAAACAAAATATCCATGCATACATAACTGTACATGAAAAAAAGGAACCCGAATTTAAAAAAACCGTCTACAATAGCACTTTCAAGGGTACATAGAATTATTACATTTTTTTTGTTGCTCTAAATCTTAAGAAGGGTGCATAACTTGTTCAAGTTTCAGCTTATGGGATATTCTATACATTTTGAGAAAACAATGTAGCAACATGCTGGGGTCTCTAATCCAACTTCAGCTGAAGGTGTTTAAGATCTTTGCATGTTTTTCTTACATTAAATGTTGTTGAATCAATATAATAAGGCACCTGGTATCCACACATAAGATTGGTAAACATAAGGCACCAATAATGCACCTTTTCATTAATCAGGCATGCAACTTTTCCTCGGATCCGCTGATTTCCTCATGTTTACTTCTCCTGAATGCCATTACAATTGAAAAACACTGTACAAAGTCTTGTGTGGTTTGGAATTTCCTTGTTTTTTCTAAATTCCCAGCTGCATGCCTGTTAATAAATTCATAATTAGGATGACCACAACTGAAAAATTGTCATAAAGACTTAATATGATAAAATTTGGAACTTGCCACTTGGCAAAATGAAAATCTCTTTCACTAAAAACTCTTTTCTTTAAAACAAAATATATGATTCCTTTCTTAAAAAAGTCCATAAAACAAAAAAGTTAAGTTGTTACTCTAAAGGTATTCTAACATGTCTAATGTAAAGTTATGTTTATTCAGGCCAAAACTTCCAACCTAAAGTGAGCTAAACTTCAAGCAAAAAAAAAGCAGTCTAGTTTCAAGTCAGCATTAGCCTGTTTTACGTTCATTATGTTATGCCCATTATTATGTTTAAATTTTGTATAAGAACATTTGTAATATATTTCAGTAACATTCGACATTCTAATTAAGCACCATTTTGAAGTTGTAAACCACTAACAAAAATTGAAATGCCAACAGGATAGTGAATCTGCACATTATGATGATCATAAAGTGAACAGCCCCAATGTTAAATGCACTGCCTTCTGCTTGATTGGTTGGGTTTTTTTAAATTGTGCAGCCTAAATGGAACAAGGATCAGAAGAGAAAAAACATTCCAGCTACTTCCCATTATTTCCAGGCACAAATTGGCATACAAATTCCAATGAGATCAATTTTGATGCAAGGCCTCATAAAGCTATGCATAAATTCACAGCAACATAAAAAATATACATGAACCTGTACATAGTTAAACTTCATTCAAGACATTTGAACTTCAAACCAATTTAACACTTAAACCAGAGGTACTGATTGACTATGATTAAATCATAACATTAATTCTTGATGAATCTCAAGTATAAAATGATTATTAAAGAGGTGACATGTTGCTTTCTCCTCTCAGTTTCTCCAATAGGAGTAGGCACATTTTCACTGTATGATAGGCGATCATTATTTTGTAACAATTGACGCAAATAACAACCTGTAGAAAATTTAATCTCTTTCGATAGTGGACATGGGAATCATATGTGGCACTTCATATTAAACACCTTGCTTCCTCCAACAATTTGTTGTGATGGGCTACTGTAAATATGTCTATGAGATACAATGAAAGCCTACAAAGTGATTGAAATGAGGTTTCTGTCTTTCTGGATCACTAAATGTGACTGGAGTCATTCTCCAGCCAAGTCTGGTCAATTTCAATGCATTGTCAAATTCTTGCTCGAGTTGCATGTAGTTGGAGTCACTGACACTTAAATTTCATCTAACATTTAGTATCAAAAATATGAGATTAAGGACAGTTACAGCATTATTTAAATTTCTGTTCATTTGCTAACTGCACCTCAACACACACTTAATGCTGAAAAGCTAGTACATTGTATCTTCCTGAACAGGAAATAGTTGGGTGATAAGCACCAGTTTATTATTAAGGGAATAAATGTGTGTTTGGGAGGTATTAAACACGCTGTTTAAGACCAGTTGGAGTCTGGATGGGTAATTATCAGCGTTCCAGACTCCAACTGGTCTTAAAAAGAGTGTTTATTACCGACCAAGCACATATTTTTTCCCATTCATAAATACCTTTTTGGTAACAAATCTTTTCGGCCCACAAATCAAAACAAGTCAAAAACACGACGTTGCCAACCGTTTTGTTCGACAGTTTTACTTCATGTTTTATGAGACTGCCCTCTGACTATAGTCATAGGGGTGTTTCTTAAAATATGGAATGTCCCTCTACAACTCCTTACCTTATAAGGAGATTGGCGTGATGTCGGGCAAAAACATAGCTGGGCTGGTTTGTGTGAAATTTCGGACTATTAAATACTAATTCGCTGGTAGTATTGCACATGCCTACCTGAGGAATGTGAACGTTCAACAAATGAAACATTAAAAGGCACCGGATTTCATGCGAGTCAAAATTTCATGAGACACTGGAAAAGTGTTTAAAGACCAGCCAGCCATGTCTTTATCATCTGTTTAGACCGGCCACATGACCGGCTGTCGACCAATAGGAATGGATAAACTGTATGAGGTATTTATGAATGGGATTTAATATTATTTAAGGACATATTTCATGCATGCCTATTTCATGAATGCTTATAGCATGTATGGGAAGTTATGAGTTACATGTACATGTCTACATGTACATCGAACTGACAGTTACCATCAGTGAAACGATAACTAGCAGTGTGACTTAACGTTACCATTCTTGTATCAATTTGTTTTCTCCTTGTTTGATAAGCCATTCTTGTCTTGAGCATGTACAGCCAAAGATTTCTGCCCTTGTTCGTATTCCTCCATGATGTAATTGAAGACTAAGATACTAAGAATAGTGCCGATAAAAGGGCCTATCCAATAGACTACAATGTGCTCATAAAGGTGATGACCTCTGCAATTGTAAGTCAGAGCAGTAGCCAGGGCAGGGTTGAACATCATTCCAGTCCAATCAAGACCTACATTTGGGAATATGCAAAAAAAGGGAATTAACAAGGTAAATAATTGAATTGCAAGACCAAAATAATGCTGCCCAACCTTAGCAGTGTCCACAGCCAATCAATTTGACCAGACTTAAAATCTGCATGTTTGAAAGTTCAAATGGCCCACTTTTTATCTGGAGAAAATTCAATCAATCAAGCGGATCAGACCGTCACTGAGAACATATGAGCTACACAACTGACGTGGATCAAAGTGATGAATCTAACAGTGTCAGAAATAAAATTCATGCTGTAAAGCTTATAATGATGATTTACCCATCAAATTGGGAATAGTGGAATTTAAAATTGTATACATGCTGTGTTAATGTACGTGGCATTTTGTTTTCAAATTCCATCCGCAACAGAACTTCAAATATTAATCTTTTGTTATTCCTTCCAGAGAAAGCAGTGAAAACAATGTGATTTCATTGGATTGTACAACATCATTCAGTTAATGTCACAACTTGTGGCACACAAGCATAGGCCCTACACTTATGTATCATGGAGGCTCACAATTGACATCACCTGCACCTCATTTCATGAAACACTTTTTCATTGACAACACATTGTATATTTAGGCCAGTGTCTTAATACCTTTGTAGCACACATTATGCCTGCCAAAAAATGACTATTTTTCAAAGTTTTGTCCATGACAGCATTAAGACTCATACGAGTTTGCTCACTACATATTTTGTGATGATATAGGTAGCTTTCCAGCAGTCATCAGGCTGTCCCAGTAACATTGATGACCAAAAGTGTAACCATAATTTCAAAATCGAACTAAAGGCCTATTGGTACATGTATACTGGTATATGTGTAGATTTTGCCACGTTAGCAGATCGGACACGATCATAGAACAAAATACTGAAACAAAACCTGCAAAACATGTCTCACCTGATACCACCACAACTGCAGTAGTGAAAGCATTCACCATTGTGTAATATTTAGGGCCCCCTAGCCCCATGCCTGCAACACTACGGGACACAAACATGGCTAAAGCCTCTGCCAAAACTCCCGTCAATAAATCGACTTGAAGAGCTGAGACACACGACGTCCTGACCATCTCTGCATGGTTGACATGTGCTGAACTGGGTGCTAACATGTGCCATACAAACAACATGTATCTGTAGGCAAGCAACCCTCCAGCAACCTCTGCAGCCATTTTCAGGATACCATTAGGAATGCTGATTTTCTTTTTCAGAATCTGCTCCAACATAGCCGCCGGGTTGCCATAAGCATCAAAGGTTAGACTGTATCCCAATCCAAGGCAGAATATCCCAAAGGCATAAACCCAGGTACCATAGCTGCCCAGCACAACACCATTCTCATAAACGCAGCTTGTGAGTTGAAATGTACATAGAAACTCGGCCACATATTGATAAATGGATTGTGGAAGGATGCTGCGCGTGGTAACTCGCAGTGCTTGTGTAAGCAGGAAAGTAGCTAGAAGAATCGCTGATGAAAATACTATTGACATCTCGTCCTTTCAATCCTGTGAAATCACCACATAAGTGCTTCAGGGAGTTAACATTCATTATGCATTAATTAATGATGATTCTTTCTTAAAGATGCATCCCCGATGCTCTTCAAAATGGATTTTTAAAAATATTATTATTATTACTTTGTATAGTTTAAATATAACATACAAAGTAATAACAATAAATAAAAAAATTTAAAAAACCTACTTTTGTGCTATTTTGGGCATCTGTAACCCTCTGAAAAGGAACCTGCCCTTCATGAGTCAAATACTGGACCACAAATAATTCAATTTTGTAAAGAAATAATTGAATGACTATACCCACAGGGGATGCGTCTTAAAGTTTTCTTCAGCAAAAGCTCATTAATTTTAAAATGAAAAGTTCAAAGGAAATAAACTGAGAATGGGAAAAAGTAGGCTTTTAATTAAGCTCTCTTCAAATTTCCTCTGAAAGTTGCAGGATAAATAGACGGTACAAAGTTGGGTTAACACAGCTTTTTACTTTAGGAAATTATTATGGAGGAAGTCAAGTATTTGAGCCACATCTTGGGGCTACATCCAAGCTAGCTAGGGAAACCCCAGCTCCAATGCTCATTGGAAATTTGACAATAGAATTCCTGATGAGCACTGGAGCTGGGGTTTCCCAAGCTACATCCAAACTAGACGGCGAGGGAATGCCAATGTTCAGGTGTATACTCTTCAACAGGTGGCTGTGCATATGCGGCCAAGGTACAGCAGCTACCCTGTGGGCTCACAAAGCTGCTGGAATGCTCGATCATATTCAGCAAGTCGTGTGTACGTGTGACTTGTACAAAACAACTATCATCAGTGATCGTTACAACTTAAAACTTTCATTAAACTGGCATTGGTAAGGACTTGATCGACATGTAGAGCAGCCATCTGCTTACTCATTTATAGTCCGAAAGTTTGATTCGGGGGTTTTCCTCATTTTTCCCAAAAAAAATTAGGGTAGGGACATTCAAAATAAGGTAGGTAGGGTAACCGGAAGCAGAACTATTATTTTTTTTGGCCTTATGTATAATAATATGGGAGTTCCAAAACTTAAGGTATTGAAAACATGCAATGCAATACAAGCATGACGAGAAAATAGACTGGCACCTGAAACAACCAGTTGAACAACCCTTCAGCACTGCATCAACTGTGCCAAAAGAAACATCTGGCAATAGCATGTCTGGTGTACAGATCTCTATTTCTACCATAAAGCTATATTAAAGGGATACTACGTCCTGGAGCAGCCCAATTGGGCTACAAAACGCGCTTTGAACGAAATGATGTTTATCGGAAAGAACATTTAAAAGTAGGATATAAACATCCACACAACTATCCTTTAAAATTTAAAACTGGGCTTTTTTGTGTTATTCCTGTATTATGCGTGCAAGAACATATTTCAGGGTCTACTTTTGCGACCCCAAAAAGTCGATCTGTTTGGGTGCTAGTTGTGATTTCATCCGTAAAGTGTTCACCTTTTGCGGACGTCGGAGAAACCACATTTTGTGCATTGATGATTGGTCACCGCTGTTCAAGAGCACGGTGCATGCTATTGCTATACTATCCGTACGTAGACACAAACAGTGTACACAATGTGTATATCATACATTGACTGAACGACAGGAAAAGCGTATTCATACTCGGTCGTGTCTGATGTAAACAACCAGGCTTTTTTGTCATTTCTCGGGAAGGGTAAGACATCACTATAGGTTGATTTCCTTTGTTTCAACAAGATGTTTGAAATAGGATAAGTAAGCAATACAAAACATGAAATTTTCAGGGATTTCAGGGATTTCAGGACACAGTGCCCCTTTAATATAGCTCTATGATTTCTACACATTTCTCCACAGTGTCACAAGCTCTCACTCCTGGGAGCTGGCTAGTCCGAGTATTCCGAGTAACTTGGACCCAATTTATCGCCTTTTTAACATCCGGACATGGTCTATCGCAAGACCATGTCCGAATGTTAAAAAGGCGATAAGTTGGGTCCAACTTCCAAGTTACTGGGACTAGGAGCTGGCCTAGCTTGAGTAACTCCAGCTGACAGGCTCCATATTCATTTACAGTCGTTTGACCGGTTCCGCAATCGCAAATCGTCTGAAGCGTCTTGTGGCGAAAAAACGCACTTTCACAGGAAGCTACCTATCTATAAAGTTGCGCAAATTACTCACCTACCTCATGATATGAATAGTTTTCTGTGGTCGTTTGAAAGAGAAATTTGCCAGGACATTTTGTAGAGGTCGGTGCTTTGACCGGTTTCGCAAACGTTTTCCGGTTTCGCAAACGGCGCCCTCTGTGAGACTGGACTGAAAATATTCCTTGTTTACTGGCCAAATCTAGATCGTTTTTGCCCCGTAACCAGCCAAGAAAAGATGTGGATTATATTTCCCTGTGCATGAGCCAAGGTCTGCACATTATAATGCGTCCAAATTTACAAAATGTAACTCCATGAAGTCATGGAAGTTGTTATGGTTCGTTGGATCTTTGTTCACGCTATAATTATTTGACTTGCTTCAATCTGTAACTTCTTCTCATTGTCTTCTCTCCACAGGTTTCTTCAGGCTTGCGAGCTACAGTGCCTAGGGCGCTTTTGAGGAATCCTTGGTTTCATTACCAGAAATTATAGAATAATAATAATAATCCAATTAAATGACTTTCTTGCTTTTTGTGCATTCTATCAATCATCTTGCAATCACTAATATTTTTCTTTTTTGTTGTTGTCTTATTCTTATTTAGACACACTCTGACTTTGGATAGAACCAGACACAAACCTTGTACGAATTGCTCCAGTTGGTTGTTTTTTTTTCCCCTCACATAAGCACAGACCAGCTATTTATGAATTTGAATTAACATTTTCTCCAGCCTCCA
Source organism: Patiria pectinifera (assembly GCA_029964075.1). Lineage (NCBI taxonomy): Eukaryota > Metazoa > Echinodermata > Asteroidea > Valvatida > Asterinidae > Patiria > Patiria pectinifera. The sequence continues at coordinate 9,099,739 of CM057139.1, read as the reverse complement.
GGATCATTTTAATTCCTATGACACTTAAGGAGGTGACTGCATGGCTGGATGAATTGGAACTGAATCATTGTTTGCAGGGGAGCACTGTTTATTAATATTATTTGTTTATTTAATTATTATTATTTATTTACTTTTGTTTATTCCCTCCCCCTTTTTTTCATTTTACTTTTTTTTTTTTTTTGGGGGGGGGGAGTGTTTCAATTTGTTCAGGGTAAAAACACTATATGCTTAATTTTGTGTGCACCAACATCCAGTAGGGGGAACCTGGGGGCCGGGAGGGGAGGGGGAACAGGCCTCAGCAGGCCAGATACATACAGGCCACATACATATTGTTTCACATTCAAATTAAATTTCACAAACAAATTAAAACAAATTGTTAAAAATGTCATAAATCCTATGGCTGTCTCATAGTAATGGCAATTTCTAATTATAATGTCGTTGGAAAGTTAAAGAGAGGGTTCAGTTACTCCTCATACTTGTTGCACATTAACTCTGTACGTGTATCATGCTTGGGCAACTGTATTAGCAAACCTCATCTACCGTTCGGTGATGCTCTTAAAAGAAAATGTCAACACATTCATCACGTACATCCCGATAACCCTTTCAATATATTGACATGTGATACCTGCATGTGTAAAATGTAAATATGTAATACAAAACTAAAGCACTCAAGAAGCTACCCCTTTTAAATCCTAAATGATACCTGTCATATAAATAAATGGTGATGAATCACAGAAATAGACATGTTCTGTGGGTTTTTCTTGCAAAGTAGCATAGTTTTTAAAACACCTCACTTCTCTTTCACATGTACTGGTTAATAAAAATGTATGTAACGCCTTTAAATTTATTGCCTTTATGACGCTGCATGTCTGTTTAATTGTTATACACAAATAATTTAAGCACTCCAGAAGCTAGCACTATTCAAAAAAGAACTTGTCACAGAAATAAATTAATTCAAAGGAATGGTGATGAAGACACAGCTACATGTACTTTCACTATAATATTCAACTTCTTCTTGACCTTCACAGGTAAAACTGAAAAAGATGTGCAGATGGCCTCTTATGGCCCATCAGGAGGATGGCGTAATCTTCTTTGTCTTTGGCATTGTCTGTATGAAACAGAAATTTTATATAAATCATTTAGTTTATGACCAAGTTGAGACAAAAATTGAGAAATGGTTTATAGTTTTGACAAATTTTGTGCTCCGAGAAAACAATCAAAATTTGTGTCTCTGTACTGACGAGAGACTGGTCTTCATTATGAAATATTAGTGTACCTATTTTTCTTTTTGTTTAAAAGGGTAAAGAGTAAGGTTAGAACCCACCGAAAAGAGATAATTTTAAATTTACTAAATTACTGGAAATGTCCTTTGGGTTAGAAACACACCTGCGTTTTATTTTCCATATTATTATGCACTATTTTTAATTGTTCCCCACAAACCTCAACTCCTAGCCTAGGCTGACTCATGCACCCTGGATGTGGAGAGTTGTAACTCTAAAATGAATCCAAACCCCTGAGGCACATGGGGTGAATTTTTTTAGAGCAAAGGAAAAACTTTAGTGGGAATTTTGCTCACTAAGAAAGATTTTTGTATTTTAAATTTTGAAGTCCGAATTTTTTTTAATCCAAAACCTAGTGCTATCCGGAAGCTGGACAGAAACAAAATCATTTTGTTTCAATTTTGTTTTCAATTTTGCACTGAACACCCAGAAATGATCATCACATTCGACATTTTTAAACAAGGATTAATAGAAATTCTCAAAAAAAGAAAAAGAAAAAAAGATTCATGCCAAAATAAATAATGTGCGCCGCGCTAGGGGGCCGTCATCAACAATACTTGTCAATAGCAGCACTGGTTAATACAGTCACACCATGGCCAGTGTATTGTATAGGCAGTATGAATGCGTTTGCGGAACCGGCCAAACGACCAGCAGTTACTCTGGTGGGTATAGAAAAAAAAATTCAAAGACTTCAAATCTTATATTTGTATGGTGGAATAATGAATAATTTCCGAACAAGTTGCATCTATTGGCATGATTTAATTCCCCTGAACAATCGTGTAGCAGGCCGACAAACATGAAATCACGCTTCCGTGCGCGTTCGATTTCGGCAGTTCGTTAACGGCAAGTGACGGTCGTAGGGGATTTATTTTTAAATGTAAGTGAGTATCCTAAAACTAAAACCATTTTTGAAAAGTAGATTGAATAACCTTTCCATCGGTACCAAAGTTTAAGTCCTTGGCGTTTTCGTCTTCCTGAAAACGAGAGCTAGTTTTCCGAAATTGCGGAACCGGTCAAATTGCGGAACCGGTCAATTGACTGTACATGTAGAAAATGGAGCATGTCAGCTGGAGTTACTCCAGCTAGAGCTAGCCTAGTCCGAGTTACTTGGACCCAACTTATCGCCTTTTTTAACATTTGGACATGGACTATCGCCAGACCATGTCCAAATGTTAAAAAAGGCGATAAGTTGGGTCCAAGTTACTCGGACTAGAGCTAGCCTCTGCCTAGAACTTAGAAGTAGAACAGTCTGGCTCATTTTAGCCCGACTGTGTCTGGCCGTACAGTACTATCGCAAGCTCTGTTACGATAGTACAGTCAGAGCTTGCGATAGTAGGCCTGTCACGCCCCAACTATCGCATCGGTCCCAACTATAGTTGGGACTGTCCCAACTATAGTGCGGCAGTTGGGTCGGCCCAACTATAGTTAGGACTGGAGTTGCGCCGGATGCTTCATGCTTGATAGATCTTGTTGGATTAAATGTTCCGCGGCGCTGGCACCGTGTATTCGTCGTACATGCATGCCGCAAGGCTGGCCGGTCACGTGGTACTGCCTAGTTGGATGAGTTGTCCAGCTGCTGGGTTTTATTATCCAGCAACATTTTGCAAAATTCAAAGATTGCCATGGCCGGCCAACTATAGATGGGTCCACCCATAGCTAATGTCAAAGGTCCCAAGTCGGACATGTAAGCAGAGCTGTAGAGAATGTTTTACAGTCGTACATCAATGTAAACTATAGTTGGGACTGCCAAATAAAAATATTGCGGTGGCCCAACTACAGATGGTCCCCACCCATAGATCATTTCATTGGTCCCCAGTAAAGTCAGATGTGTATTAGAGTTGTAGGGAATGTTTTATAATCGTACAACAATGTACACTATAGTTGGGACCGCAAAATAAAAAGATTGGGGTGGCCCAACTACAGATTCGCCCCATCAATAGCTAATTTCAGTGGTCCCCAGTAAAGTCAGACGTGTATCAGAGCTGTAGGGAACGTTTTATGGTTGTACATTAATGTAAACTATAGTTGGGACACCGCAAAATAAAAAGATCGGAGTGGCCCAACTATAGATGGGCCAGCCCAACTGTGGAACTACAGTTGGGACAGGCCCAACTATAGTTGGGACAGGCCCAACTATAGTTGGGACCGATGCGATAGTTGGGGCGTGACAGGCCTACTGTACGGCCAGACGCAGTCAGTCGGGCTAGGCTCATTTATAAACTCCTAAGCCATGAATGCAGTGCACTGCAACTAGCAGTAGCAGTAGCAGTCCCACAGCCGATTCGGCTACGCTAGTAATAACAATGACGTCCAGTATAAACTGTTTGGTTGGATTTTTTTTAATCATCAACAAAACGCAACTGTTCGTCACTTACTGCATCTATGCTTACTGAAATCCTGTGGTGCGGAAGACTTTCCTTGAAATGTTCAATTTCAAACTCAGCACTGTATAGCTGCACTAGTGTACATGTGTACATGTACGCTACGTGTACGCACGTACGTAGTCTTGGCCCAATACGCTCTATAAGATTGATAATGGACGGTGAATAGTGCGCCCTCTAATGGCACCAGAATTAGACCAGCGGGCCTAAATACTAAATGTTCGCTCGTAAACGGAGCTATACCCACCGCGCCCTGGGAAGGGCTGATGCATCTTCACAGAATCTTGTGAAGGAAGTGGGAATGGCATTCTGGGTAACTTATCATGAAGTTTTGGAATCTCAACCCTTACATCGATGGGGCGTGAGTGTCTCTACCAGCCGACCCAAAGCCGAAGCGTTAAACCACTAGTTCTTCTCGGTCTTTTAACAAAGAAAACCTTGCTGAATTCCCGTCACTCAACTCAAATCTAACTCCAAAAATTGCAGCCCTCAACATAACAACAAATGGGGTGAAAAAATTGCTGGAGGAAATCCAATCAAAGAAAGCATCCGGGCCTGACCAGGTACCAGTCACTGAATTCTGAAGAGCTTCTCAGCAAGTATATAGCTCAAGTCTTCCAAAATATTTTTCACAAGTCTGTAGACAGTGGAAAGGCTCCGAGAAGACTAGTTTGAATGCCAACATCGTCCCTATTTACAAGAAGGCAGATCGAACGAACCCAATTAATTATCACCCAATTTCACTTACTTCGATACCATGCAAGCTTCTCGAACATATAATTTCATATTACATCGACATATCATGGACCATCTTGATTTCCACCAAGTACTCACAAACCACCAGCATGGATTTCGTCAGGGTCGATCATGCGATTCCCAACATGCTGGGCTCAGTATCGATGATCTTACAAGGACACCTGATAATAAAAGCCAGATGAACATGATATTACTAGACTTAACCCTAACTCCTTAAGGGGTGTGCAAAATCGTATTAAAATTGGAGGATTTAGGATAGCTATTAGTATTTTAGTAATGCGTTTGATACCGTCCCCCATAAACGTCTTCTGTACAAGCTCAGCCATGTAGGAATCACAACAGCCTTCCGAAGTGGATTGAGACCTTTTTAACAACAAGACACCAGCGAGTTTTACTCAGAGGGAGAAACATCTGCAGAAACACCAGAGATTTCAGGTGTACCTCAAGGGACTGTGGCCCCTTACTCTTTTTACTGCACATAAACGACATGCCAAATGAAGTTTCATCTAGAGTTCACCTCTTCGCAGACGATCCAATAATCTACAGGGAGATTAAATCACCAGAGGACAGCTTGTCTTTGCAAACAGATTTGGACGCTCTCTGTGATTGGGAAAGAACATGGCAGATGTCCTTCAATGCAGCTACTCACACAAGATCAAACCACTCATCTCATGGACAGTCATACACTAGTGGCAGTCGACCATCACCCATACCTTGGTGTCGAAATAAGCAAGGATTTAAGCTGGGCAACACAAATCAAGTGACGGGTAAAGCTAATAGAACTCTCAGCCTTCTTAAAAGAAATCTTCACTCATGCAGTAAATCCGTCAAAGAGAACGCATACAAGTCATTAGTAAGACCCAACCTGGAGTATTGTGGAGCCGTATGGGATCTCTTCAACAACTTACAATAAGAATAACTTCGAGAAAGTGCGACGGCGAGCACTGCATGCCCGCATGCTGTTTTCTCTCATGGGACACCCTCGAACTCCGCAGAATCCGACTACGACTGACAACAATCTACCAGGATGTCCACAATATCACAGAGTTGTAATGACTCGAGTCAATGACTCGACTCGAGTCACAATTTTTGGTGACTCGAGTCGAGTCCCTATAAGGGTAAATGACTCGACTCGACTCGAGTCACTGCGAGCAAATGACTCGACTCGACTCGAGTCCTTCATCAGAAGACTCGACTCGACTCGAACGAAGGCTAATAAGACTCGAGTCCCAAAAATAAAAGCACAACTTTGCGAAAAGTATTTGCAATGACTTACGGTGCAAAGTTTATGCTCATTCGCTTTGCGAATTAGTCATGCATAAAATACAACGTGTCACAGACTCCCACCTCATGGTTCTAGAACGCACAAAATACTATCCAGGAACCAGATTTTTCGCTTCATCAAATTAGGTTTGCCCTTCACCGACGTATAAACATTGTTTACTCAGTGTGTTACCTCCCTAGTGAAAGTTGAAAAAAATCACTCGGGTGGGACTCGAACCCACCGTCCTCCCGCTTTCTAGTGCAGATGTCTTACCACTCGACCGAGCTAACGGGATCGGTTGGCTGGTTCGAATCTGATGTACATAGCAGCGGGTACCGCATAAACTATTATAAGATGGAATTTTGCGTCGGGGTGATATAAATCAAATTAGTTTGCCCTTCACCGACGTACAAACGTAAGAAGGGCAAACCTTATTTGATTTATATCACCCGACGCAAAATTCCATCTAATAGATTGTTCGCTGTTTCATCAGTGGCTTTAGGCGATTTCTTATAAAGCTCTTGGATTCGAACGCTGGCTAAACTTATGGCCTCCTTTTAAAAATTTTGTTATAGGCCTATAGTGTTCAAATATTCGTGACTCGAATTGACTCGAGCTAAATATTTGACTCGACTCGACTCGACTCGACCTTTTGACCTAATGACTCGACTCGACTCGAGTCACTTCTTTAAAATGACTCGACTCGACTCGAGTCACAAAAATCAGTGACTCGTTACAACTCTGCAATATCATACCATCAAACCTGCCGTCAAGCCAGAGTAACAACAATCATGCAACAATCATGCATCTTTTTCGCGGTTTTTTTTTAGGAGGGTTTGTGTAGGTAAGGGCATTCGATATCAGATATTCGTGAGGAGAGGGTTATGTTTGCCAGCCTCAACTTTGATGAGAGTTCCGGCAAGTGAGAGCTGAAGACGCTTTATTGATATACTGTAATACTGTAAACAAGCATATCTGTAAAATCCAAGCCAGAGCTATTGAGAGCTTCGTGCACATAAAGAACCAGGATCGCCACAGACCTGTAAGTTTTATGATGTAAAATTTTGATTTAATTGAAGATTTTGGGATGTCATTTACAGAATGGAATTATCTTGCTTCACTCTTGAATTTTGTACATAATGTTTGAGAATTCGTTTCATTTTCACGCCAACTATTTACCTATGTTATTGAGTATATTATACCTTGCTGTGAGACATAAAATGGTAGTCGAATAGCGTCTCAAACACTCTGATTTAAAAGCATGTTTATGGGGTGTGGCCAATGTCATTCGTATTTAGTCGGGAATACTCAATTGTGTTCTATACTAGGGTTCCTCCGCGAAAGACGGAAACGGGCTTGTGAACGGGCGAGGTTGAACGGCCGAGGTTGACAGCCAATACTACCCCAAGGCATTCAAGTTGGACCTACCCTCTCCTGGCTAGAACAGTGACAGGCGCCGGGTTCGTTCAGGGAAGCCGCACTTCTGCAGCTGCTAGCTGACGGCAGACCGCCTGCAAACAGTCGCCGCAGCTGACGGATTGTATGAGTTTAGTTAGTCATGTTAGTAAGGCAAACAAAACTAGGCAAAGATGTAAATTGTAAATTGTAATTGTAAATCAAAGAAGAAGTGTTAATATTTATTGGGGATTCATCCGTGCGTATACTTTGTAATCGAAAAAGTCCGTTAGACAAAACCTCGGGTAAACCATATCAGTGAGCAAACTAACTTTATTTTGTTTCTTGTAAAATATATCTACTGGCGTGACTGTAAATAAAAGTGTAAATATCTGTAAATACTATAAGAACTCGAGTGAATTGACGATTTATTTTGTGTGACGGTGTACAAGACAACCGAGGGTCATATTTCTTGGGGAGGGGCAAACCGGGGAATGTGACACTTCGGTCCTCACATCATTGTCACGCCAAATTTCAACAAACTGTGTTATCAATATTCACTCTACCCAAGAACTACAAGGGAATGGAACCTGCTACCACCCAACATTCGCTCTGCTCCCAATGTCAAAGCTTTTAAAAAGGGAATTGAGCACCTAGATCTCCTCAGCTTAGTAAACAAGGCCCACTTTAAAATTTAGTTCACCGCGCCAACCACTCCGACCTGTGCGAGATAACCACTTAGGAGGTGTTTGTGCAGTAACCGCCAGAACCAGGACCTATATGTATAAAGACATCTGGCTGCAGCTGTTAAAAACCGCAGTTAGCCAATGCGCGCAAATGCTGTCCGAAAACTTTCTCATAGAAATGCACACATTCCATACCGGATGTGATTTCTTTTTCATTGCGGACCACGTGGACATATTTACGTTGCAATTTGACGCTTCGTGGATTCGAAACGGAGCCTGAGCAAGTGAAGGGAATTGATAATTTACAAAACAGATGTTTTGCAGATTTTCCTACATTATTATACGCTTTATGACGAAAAAAAAATCGTTTACTTGATGCTGAAGGGAACTTGAATTAAGACTTTTGCTCTCAATGCATTAAACAATGAGAATGAAGATGACTTGACGAAAGTGGCTCAAAAGGATAGCTACCCCTTCTCCAGCTGCCAGTTGACGAATGCACGTGGCTATACCAAAGCTCGCAGCAGTACTGTCCAGTTATAAAGTACTCGATAGGCTTTCCGTGCTGTTTGTGCCTAGAGCAGGACAGAGGATGAACATATAAGTATGGCAGGTTCAATAATTAGGAAACAGAGACAGTAAAACAGAGGAGCCTGGCAGGGGCGGCGGAACGGGGGGGGGGGGGCTGATACCCAACTGACCCTCTTGTGGACATAAATGTGCCCCCTCGAGCATAAAATGTGCCCCTCGAGATAAAAACAAAACTGGCCCTAAAATTTCGGATAATTTGTTTTCAGTAACCATTTCCCAAAATGGTATAGAGAGCTCTGATATGAACGAGGAATATGAAAACCCGAAGCCCAAAACCATTACAATGCGCCCTGGGCACATAATCCGTAGTTTGCATAATGGCCGGTTTTGAAGAGCGCCCCCTATTTTGGAAGATGCCGCCCCCTTATTTGATTTCACGGATGCCAAGTGTCCGGTGAAAAAAACGTGTCGACATTTCAGCACGGATGAAGCAAGGGGCCCTTTTTGGCGATCCCCCCCCCCCCCGCTTGTCTATCGGCGAATGCCGCACGTGGTCTCGATTTGGCTCCGTGGGTAACGGGTTATACTCAGACGGGATCTACCCGATGTTCCCCACTACCGATGTTCCCCACTACCGATGTTCCCCCAAATCCTTAGGTTTAGGGTTAGGGTTAGGGTTATATTGGTAGGGATGTGGGGGAACATCGGTATTGGGGAACATAGGTATGGGGTGTTGGGGTGTTCTGGATGGATAGTACCTTTGGAGACGGGCAGCCGCCCCATGTTTATGGGGGCTCTAACCACTGGTTCCAACAGTTCACCCTAGCTCATGTATGGCTCCACGGAACTGCTTGTGTACGGCAGTGGCCACACCCCGGTATCCTGGCCTCGGCTGGTCAGCTAAACTACATGAGTGAACCTGTATGGTGGAATCCTGCAGGTGAGGGACCTCTCCCCTCTAGTACATAAAGTCTGTATCGGCGGAATAGGCAGGTTGGGTCGATAGGCTAATTCACCTGGTTATGATGGCGTGCAGCACTTCCTTCTGTGGTATTCCTTAAGAGTGGTTTGGGGATTGTCATTTTCCCGCTGCCTTGCGGTTTGGAGGCATTGGTTTGTCAAAGGCTAGCAGAGTCAACTGTACCAAAACCTCAGTAGTCCTGGCGTCACACTGAGTATTCAGCCACTTGAAAACATGATGAGTTCAACCTACTGCACCAGGGTTAAAGCCCCTGCTTCAAATCTGCCCTCTCACGGAACTATTGACACTCTGTCTTATGACGACGGCGTCCGAAACCCTCTTGGGAGGGCATCGTCTGATAAAAAATAGTCTCCGGAAGGGTCTTGCTCGACCTAGGAAAACCATCCTTTTTGGTCAGCTTAATTGTCGAAGTCTCTCTTCGCTGTCATCGAGAGAGGAACTTAATAAACACATTTGTGACTACAACCTTTCTGTTACCTGCATCCAAGAGCACCGTCAAGTGCATCACCTGAAGACCCTGATATCCGAATCTCTAGTTTAGGATCATCAACCATCTTCACCTCTTCTGCAACTCGGAATCGTCAAGGTGCAGCCGTTGGTGGAGTAGCAATAACTGTCCAAACATCACTGCTCCCGCTGCTGACTTCTATCTCTAAGATCAACGACAGAATTATGCTCGCCATCTTCAAAGGCAATCCTAAGACATACGTTGTCTCCTGTTACTCTCCCACTAACACCAGTGATGAGGCGTCTATTACTGGGTTCTACAAATGTCTCAATGACACCATTGCCTCTATTCCCCCACATGCCCTCCTTGTCATCGGAGGGGACTTCAACGCTCATGTTGCAAGGCAGTTCTCCTACCACTCTACCACCAACCGTAATGGTCAGCTCCTCAGTGACTTTGTCAATCAAAACAACCTTCTGATTACCAACACACTATTTCAGAAGTCCTCCAAAAAGCTCTGGACTCACCGTTCACCTAACAAGTACCTGTCACAGATTGACTTCATCCTGTGCCGTAAACGTTGGAGAAACAGCATCCTAGATTCTCAAGCGTATTCAACATCTGACCCAATTGGCTCCGACCATCGTATAGTCTGTGCTAAGATAAGGCTCAGTCTTCGTTCCACAAAACCTACTGCCCGTCCTAGACTGAACTGGTCTGCAATGGCTTCAGATAAAGAACTTGCATCTTCTATTGAGGACCGTATCACCCATGAGTGGTCCTCATTGTGCCCTGATGACCAATCTTATGGCTCCCTCGTCAAAGTGTGTGAGAGTGTTGGGAAGTCTCTCCTTCCATCACAAACCAAACGACCACCTAGCATTGCATCATCGACACCAGTCAATGTAGCTCGAACAAAGGTACTCACCTCCTTACCAACCAATCTTCCTGCTGCTCAATCCAACCTCAGCAGTGTGTATGACGAACAAGAAGACCTCAGAGTCAACAACATCCTCAGTGCTTTTGACGAATGGGAATCGACCAACTCCATCCAAAATGCCTGGAAACTTGTAAAACAGCTCTCTGGTAAGCGTCCAAACACCGTTTTCATTCAAGGTGATGATCGACTTGCCTCTTGGAAATCCCATTTTGAGAAGCTTCTCAACTCTGATAATGCCTCCAATGACCCAGTCTCCATTGATCCCGTCTTTGATCCAAACCCTAACATCCCAACTGGCAAATTCTCCCAAGCCGAGGTCAACATAGCCATTAAACAAATGAAGCTTGGCAAGGCTCCTGGTTTGGACAACATACCTATTGAAGTTTGGAGGCTTCCTAAACTCAAGAAATATCTCACAAGGTTCTGCAATGCAACCCTTGAAGGTAACCGCCCTCCAGAATGGGGCTTGTCCGGCATCGTCCCAGTTCCAAAGAAAGGGGACCTCACCATCCCAGACAACTACCGGGGAATCAGCCTCTCTCAAACTGCTGCCAAGGTTTACAATCGACTACTTCTGAATCGCATTCGTCCGGAAGTTGAGAAGATACTCCGTCCCAATCAAAGTGGCTTTCGGCCTCTACGTTCAACCTCATCTCAAATCCTTGCCCTCAGGCGCCTTATTGAGGAAATTCGTAATCACCAGAAGGAAGCTGCCATCATTTTCATCGATTTCCGTAAAGCATTTGACTCTGTTGACAGACCAACAATGTTTAAGATCCTGCATGCCTACGGTATCCCGGAGGAGACCATTAATGCCATCAAAATTATGTATGAGGATACAAGTGCTGTTGTTCTCACTCCCGAAGGTGAATCAGATTCGTTCTCCGTCAACACTGGAGTTCTTCAAGGTGATTCTCTCGCCCCCTACCTATTCATCATAGTTCTGGATTATGCCCTGCGGACAGCATTAAATGTAACCGATGGTCTCACCCTCTCACGCCGTAGGAGTAGTAGACACCCTGCCCAATACCTATCCGACCTAGATTATGCAGATGACATTAGTCTGCTTGCTGACACCCTCCTTGATGCTGAATCTCTCCTCCATAAAGTAGAAGCTTGCTGCAAGTCCGTTGGTCTCTCACTCAACGCAAAGAAGACAAAGTACATGGTCATCAACCCATCTACCTCTGATGATGTCACTGCACTAGATGGCAGTAAGCTCGATAAAGTTGATGACTTCAAGTATCTGGGCTCCTACACCAACACGGCTCATGACATCGAGTGTAGAAAAGCTCAAGCTTGGTCTGCTCTGTTCGCACTGACCAAAGTATGGAGATCCTCGATCTCCAAGACCACCAAACTTAAGATATTCAAGACCTCAGTAGAATCCATCCTCCTCTACGGTTGCGAGTCCTGGACCCTGACCAAACAGATCTCTGCATCCATTGATGGCACCTATACACGGATGTTGCGGGCTGTTCAGAACGTTTCATGGCAACAACATCTCCCTAACTCTGTTCTGTATGGTGCCCTTCCCCCTATCTCCACCACCATCAGACAGCGTCGCCTTCGGCTAGCCGGTCACGTTTATCGACATAATGAGCCAGCTAGTCAAGTTCTCCTCTGGAACCCTGAAGCCCCTCGACGAAAAGGTCGTCCCAACATGACCCTGAAAACATCCATCGAGCTAGAAACTGGTCTGAGTGGTCCATCTCTTTCCAACACTATGCTCGACAGGGACAGTTGGGCCCAACTCATCAAGTCATCATGAAAATGAATGAATGAAGAAGAAGAAGAAGGTATGCACCCAAGACTACCCCCAGTTTGAAAACCGTTCCGCCGCTGCCGCCGCCGCTGGAGCTGGGTTCTACCAACAACCTGTCTCTGATCATGGAGGAAGGCAGTTCAATTCAGTGGTCAAGTCAATACAAATATTAACTTCATAAAATAATAAGTAAATGAATCTTCAAATAATCAAAAGTGAAAGTCCCTTCAAACAATAGGCTGTGTGTAACGTTGTCATGGTCACCAGTAGTGCTGGTCAATGCCCTCCACCATTAGTGTGTGTACGTAAGTACCCCAAGGACATTATACTCAGGCATGACAAGGTTACACCTGTTGCAAAATAACACTTAAAGTGGATATGAATGACTCGTACAAAGAACTGAAAAATACCAAGATCCTAAATAATCAAATTAATCTTAAAAACAAGAAGGAATATGGAAGATTGTAAACTTGGATATAGAGAACTAAAGAAAAGGCTAGCTACCTGTACTGGAATAAACTAAGCTAAGATAAAAGGCTATATTATAATAATAGATATATCAAGTAAAATGAATAAACCTATCAAATGATCAGTCAAAGATAACTGTTACAAATCCACAGAATTTATACTAAGGAAACTATTCCTCTTTTCACTTTAGCCAAAAGTAACTGGGAATGATTATTAGATGCTGATTAGATGTCTTTTGGAATATGCCAAAAAGTTAACTATAATCCATGGATAAATAAATCATGGTTTTTGTGTACATGTAGTCCTACAAACTCTTCTTTGTTAATAAAGTTCCACTTTATTTAGACTAGAGTCGCCACAAGTCTTTTGTACAAAAATGGCAAATCTTTACGTAAACTATCAGATCAATCACAGAAAATCAACAAAAATTCAAAAGAATTTAGGGAATCTATCAACTTTGAATTTTACTACTTTTCGAGAACATGGTTACTTCTCAAATCAATTTATGTGAAAATGAAATCATCAAACATCCAAAAGAAAATTGTGCTTACTTCAAGAAATGACAACAACGAAACCGTAAACAAATTTCAGTAAGAACTTCTCAAGTGGATATTGGCCAAAGTTGGAATGTCTAAGAACTTAATATCCATTCATTAATTAAGATTAACAACACTCCACTCAACATACAGTGATGGCACGAAAGGAGTAATATTAGGCCTAACAACATGTGACGATTCGGTCTAAACTCTGAGTAAAGAATGAACACTTTAACCTAGGAGTAAAAGTAAGATAAATCATCAAACTCATAGCCTATAGAGCAGTACAGAGGATGAACATTTAAGTACGGCAGGTTCAATATGAGGAAACCGCAGAGACAGTAAAACAGAGGAGCTGGGTGCTCCAACAACCTGTCTCTGATGCGCAGTTCAGTGGTCAAGTGAAGAGAAAGTTCACTGGCCACCGAATTTAACAGTTCCTCCTCAAGGACTCTTGTGGTTGGCTGCAAGTTCTGCTACCAACCGCCCACACGCGCTGCCAAGCAACCCACTCATTTCTCAGAAAGTGCATGACCTACTGACTCTGGGGGACTTAGGATCTCGAAAAAATGGGGGGCACAACATTAATAGTATACAATTTTTCACAAGCTGCGTTGACGCGACTCTACCGCGCGCTCTATAGGTTGATACCTGACGCGCCCGGGGCTAGCTTAGTCTGGTTCCCCGACCTGACAATTTCCCCCGACGTCGCTAGCGCCGCTACGCGGCGCTATACCATCTTTGGGCAGCAGCTAGCTAGACTCAGACTCGAGAGAAGTCTATTTCGTATTTTGATTGTGCCGTACAGCATGAACTTGCAATATCCAATTTATTACAGGGTGATTTTCGCTGACCTCTACCATGCATAGCTAGCGCGCAGCGGGGCGATCATCCTCTCCTCCTGCATGGATTTTCTGCAGACGCATTTTAATTATTGGCGAATTGGTGAAGGCCTAGCCTGTATACTGTCTGTACGCACGCACGGTGTAGAGTCGCAGTTCTGAGGCCCCCCCGAAAAACCTTCTAATTCTATGCCGGTAAGATTTTGTTAAATAAAAGGGACTGAGATTTACATATCTTGTCTGATGCTAGTCTGAAGTCTGAGAAACTTGGTTCTACAAATTACCTTTTAAACATTATTCATGATTTGTGGCCTATTTATAGTCGTGTTCCCTAACGTGGCGCACTTCGAAGCTTACCCGACTTTCCTCGTGTAGTGTTGCCAAACCTCTTTGTTGACAAACCTCAAATTCATGCAATGAGATACTAGTACTTTTACCTTATCAATGCTTGCTATTTTACCTCTGTGAACAATTTCATTTTCATAAAATTTAATCCGAAATTCAAAAACGGTGGTGTCCGGAAATTGGGCACAAATTGGCGGAGTGTTCCCTAACGTGGCGCACTTGAATAAATCTTGGGAAATTCCAAATTAACACTTAGGAATTCCTGTAAACTTGATAAATTCTGATACATAATTAATATCTTTACTTACATACCCAGCCAAATGTTTGTCATAAAATTATTTTCTTATTTTTCAGGGCATTTTTAAAGGGTTCACTTTGCACTTGAAAATAAAATCGGAAAATCACGCCAAAATAGCTTTTCCTTCTAACTTTGTTACGGGTAAATAAACTCGCGATTTATGAACAGGACCGTTTAGAACTTGATGAAATTTCACTTTTTGTGAAATTTCAGTTTAAAATTTTGCTCTAGGTAGGCGCTACCGGCGAAAAATCCAAGTGCGCCACGTTAGGGGGCGCGCCACATTAGGGTACATCAACAATACTGGACTGCCTCCGTAAACATACTTTGTAGGCCACACATCCACATGTACATGTACAAAAACGTGTCGCTCTTTGCCAAATTTTGATTTTCTCATTTAGGCTTAGTTTGAAGGTTTTTTTGCTTTAGAAGCATACTCACCCTCTTTATAGGCTAATCAGAAAGTGCTGCCTTTTTCAGATGTATACTTTTTGTGAAATGTCATGTTGAAATTTTGATACGAAAACTTGTAAAAATGAATCTGGAAATTTCACGAAAAATATACACCTGAAAAAGGCAGCACTTTCTGATTAGCCTATAAAGAGGGTGAGTATGCTTCTAAAGCAAAAAAACCCCTACAAACTAAGCCAAATGTGAAAATCAAAATTTGGCAAAGTGCGACACGTTTTTGTACATGTGGATGTGTGGCCTATGTTTACGGAGGCAGTCCAGTAAATAGGCCACATTTATGGGGCTAGCGATGCCGATACTATCGTCCGGTGCCATGCCAAATTCGCGCTGCCCAATATTCGTGCAACCAACTTTCTCGGCTCGTATATTTTTTTTCACACAACACGGAAAGTGTCAAATCACCGTCGTTGATCCTTCGTCACATCGCCTTTCTTATCAATGCAGTTATGCGGAAATCAAACATGCCAAAAGCTTTTCCGAGAAGTAATTTAATGTGTGTCCTAGCCTAGGCAGGTAAATAGGCCTATGTACAGATGTAAATTCTAGTAAAAGACTAAAAAAGTGCCGATTTATCAGAAATTTGATTTTTATCCAATATCCCGGCCAATTTTGCAGGCACATAACTACACAAGTAAGGTGTCTGTCGAGCGCAATTTGAGTCCTCCACGCAAGTTTAAACTTGCGCGCGCAAGTTTCAACTTGTGCGAGGGACTCCTAAAGCACGCAAATTACACCGCGCCATTTTAATTTGCGCGCGCAAGTTTAAACTTGCACAAAGGCAATCGCAACCCGGCTTCTTTTGCGGGCGGGATTTTCATTGATGAAGAAAACAAATTTCAAAACATGAGTACATGGAGAAATCTATATATATAAGAGAGAAGTTTACTCGGCCTGCGAGACGATGTTTGCTCATGAAAGGATCTGAGACCGCGAGCTCACGCGGCGCCAAAATCGCTCCACGTCCGTGGAAAAATGCGGAGGGTGTCTTCCGCCGGGTCGGACGCTTCGGGTCGTCCTTATTTTCCCGTACGGACCGGCGATCCGTTTCGTCGAATTTTCGTGACTGCATTTTGCACAGGAATTTGCCGTCGTGTGCGCTTTCACGTTGACTGCCTGGCTTTTCTGCGTGTCTAGACTGTGCGAGGTCAGCGAGGCCAACGTAGGGGTTTCGTTTACGTGTTCTACTCGGCCGTTCGGACAAAGCGTTCACCAAACGTTAGTATGGGGTGACCTTGGTAAAATATTTTTTGTCCATGGTGCGTGGCCACCAAGTGTCCCTATTCTTTCATATGCTTCGCTTGCCGCCCCTGCGCCGAGTGCAACGAATACTCAGAAGGACTACACATTAGTATGCCTTGCGCGGTCTGACCAATCGAAAGTCTACACTGCGTGGCACTTCCCGGCTATGCGTAAAACCGTCACTGGCAACGCTTACTGCAGCCTGCTCCACACCCTGGAAACGAGGTTGAGTCTACGGTGCTCGCTATTTGAAGCGCAAGCATGTGACGTCGCGTGATAGAGTGCTGTTGCTTCCATAATGTGTTTACAGCTCCATGCTTCCACCACCAAGGCTGAGCGTTGTGAGTTCGCTGCCCGCCACGTATAATTCAGTGTCGTGTTATAATTTCGGGGGCCTGTTTGGGGTCAACGAAGGATCGATGCATTGCTTCAAACATCGCGATCTTAAACGCAGTCACAAAAAAAATCGACGAAAAAGTGTCCGACCCGGCGGAAGACACACACATGTTTCCACGGACGTGAAGCAGCGATCTCGGATCCTTTCAAGAGCAAACATTTCTCGGAGGCCGAGTAAAACTTGCTGTTATATAGATGGTTGTACCAACTTCAATAAAAGTTACCGACTTTTTCCTCGCAGACGGTCTCGCAAGTTGTAAGAAGTTCAAGTTCACGTTTGTTTAAGAGTCCAATACTGAAACTTAATTATGACCTTCCTCCATGATTCAGACCGTTTGTAATTTTATGGTAACACTCAACATTTTCATTTCAAATGACACCTTCACGTTTTATTGCATTATGATTTAAACCAGCCTTCGCCTGTGTACTACAGTAACCTTTTCACTACGTCTTCCAAATGCGACTGCCTCACAAAAAGCCAATTTAACAGACCAACGGCAACATTTACAGACAGTTGCCATGGTACATAATTATCATGTGCGTAAATCGACCCCCCCCCCCACACACACACACACATTTTGAGGCGGGGGGCATTGTTTTTTATTACTTTAACAAATATTTTTTTTATTGCAGGCTCAATCATTCATATTAAAAAATGTTTACAACTTAAAAACGCTATGCATATAAAATGGTAATTATTTTAAAAAGTAAACTAAATTTGCAAATGATTTAATTAATGAATTTAATAAAATGTTTCAAAAAAAGGCATTAAGGCATTGTCTCCCGAAGCTCAGTGATGCTATTAAATCGGAGAAAAAAATCTGCTTTAAAAATAATGTTACATATCTGCATGACTATTGAGTATACCCGGGGGAAAAAATAGTTTAGCGGCTCTGTATGCGTGGCCGGGAAAATCTATGCAGTGCGCAAGTTTAAACTTGCGTGCGCAATTTGTAGCAAGGAAATGAATGCGCGCGCAAGTTTAAACTTGCGCGGGGGACTCACTTTGCGCTCGACATGTCTAAACCCTACCCCTAGAACTACACATGTAATACCCATCAAGGTAGGCATATCAATGGGAACATGCTGTATACTCCACGAATAATATGGAGGTGAGTTTTGGAGCGGCCGCTGTATAATTGTACCCCAAGACTTAGCCCCATAAATGTGGCCTATTTACTGGACTGCCTCCGTAAACATAGGCCACACATCCACATGTACAAAAACGTGTCACACTTTGCCAAATTTTGATTTTCTCATTTAGGCTTAGTTTGAAGGTTTTTTTTGCTTTAGAAGCATACTCACCCTCTTCAAAGGCTAATCAGAAAGTGCTGCCTTTTTCAGATGGCTAATTTTTGTGAAATTTCATGTTGATTTTTTGATACGCAAACGTGTGCAAATGAATCTGGAAATTTCACGAAAAATAGACATCTGAAAAAGGCAGCACTTTCTGATTAGCCTATAAAGAGGGTGAGTATGCTTCTAAAGCAAAAAAACCCTACAAACTAAGCCTAAATGTGAAAATCAAAATTTGGCAAAGTGCGACACGTTTTTGTACATGTGGATGTGTGGCCTACATGTATGTGTACGAAGGCAGTCCAGTAAATAGGCCACATTTATGGGGCTACCCAAGACTATATGTGGGCAATTCTTTGGTAACGGAATTACGGAATTTTGTCACTTTGTCAAGGATTATTCTTTCCCAAGAAAATATGTTCTATGCTAGGCAACTAATCTAAACATGGAAAGGGAGCCAAGACCCAATAGAATTGATTGACCGCTAAAAAAAAAAAATCCCACAAGATTTCCCTTTAAGGGGCGGAGCTTAATATCGGTAACGGAATTACGGACAGAGGACGAGCATATTTGAGTTCTCGCATAAATTAATAAAACTCTCTGAAGTTTGGAAATTTTAAAATTGGACACTACCTGTTATTTGTAGAGTTCAGGGGTGTTGTTAACTACAATGCAGAACAAAGTTGAAAAAATAATCACTCTTTTCATAATTTGCATTTTAATCACGGTAACGGAATTACGCCTGGGCGGTAACGGAATTACGCCATAGGTTTACATGTAATAGGTAAATGCAATACATTAACATTGAATTCAACATAAACTCATCACAATACAAATTTTAGAAGTTTATAAAATGCCACAAGGGGAAAGCTAAGTGAAAATTAGCAGATCAAAATGTAAATGTAGGCCTAAACATGTCTGGGCTTCATTTTTTAGGTCAAAGGTCAAGGTCAAATGAAAGCAGTCTGGTGATGGCTGCATTGCCTGTTAGCAATGTATATTTTTTTTTACCGAAAATCGAATTTTACTATGAACATTTGTATTATCGTATTTCACTAGTTTATCGTGGAAAATACAATAAAACTGCACTGGTTGGCATCTCTGAGCAAGGGAAGATGTTAAGTTATGCCAAGTAGAACATGTAGAAGTACAAGGACAGTCTGGTACTCAACTTTCATCTACTTGTTGTCGAATATATTTTCTGTGGGTACCAGACAAGGTAAGGGAACCAGACTAGCTGGCCTGCACCCGTTCATGAACATGTAACAAATACCCGGTAGCAAACAAAATTTGGACTGGAAAGAGTGTAAAGTTGGAGCAGTAGTTGAAAAATAGTTAGGTTTTTCCAACGGTGGTCGGCCGACCACCGTTGGAAATGTATACAAAAATATAATTTTCTTGAAAATTACTTCATACCAGGTGCCATAATTTTACAGGATGCTTAAGACTGTCATTTACCAACATCCTAGTAAGGTATTTCGTAAAAACTTGGTAGTTTTATTTTCTGATGTTTGCAAATGTTGTATATTCCCTTTAAGCATCCAAACAACTATTAGCATTTTTTAAATAGTAAAAAAGAAAAAGTAAAAGTAAAAAATATCAATGGAACACCTGATTATTTTTAATTGTATAATAGCAAATTAAAGAGGGAAATGATTTAACAAGTAATTTAGTATTTAAAGTTATTGTCCAAGGTTACATGCAAATCTCCTATTTAATATGTCATGTACATAATCTGGAGGAAATGTGCATACTTTGTGCATGCGTAATTCCGTTACCGTAATTCCGTTACCGTTTCGTAATTCCGTTACCACTTGGAAAAATGCCAAGAAATTACTATTTTAAAGTTTTTATTTTTCATTTATGTTTGTAGTAGGGTCTTTTCTCAACATACATGATTTGAAGGAAAAAAACAAGAAAATTTGTGAAATAAGTAACTTTTGCCATTTTTTCGGTAACGGAATTACGTGCTAATTTTGATATTTTTAAATGAAGGCCTACACTATACGTATATATACATGTATATTTATATTTAAAAATTTTTTTTAATGACCCTGAGTAATGTTAGTAAGTTGTATTATCATAAAATAAATCAAATCTTTTCCCTATAATTCAGAAAGTAATACATACACAAAATTTTTTTTTTTTACCAAATCTGAACGTTTTTAATCATAAATTACAAAAATCACTGTTTTTACCAGAAATATGTATTTTTTTTCAATTTCGTTTTTTGAACTGAATTCCCCATTTAATTGAGGTCTGGAAAAAGTACAAAAAAGGTTTAATATGTAAATATTTATTTTTGACATTTTTTGCTCTCCCATGGAGAATTGCCCATATGCCCAGTAGGCTACTTCTTGTCATACTCACGTTCTGTCCGCTAAAAGTGTATGGGTTGAATCGATCCTGATGGTGCAAAAAAAATAAATGAAGACTAGAAATGTGTTTGTGGACAAACACAAGCTGTTTCGGATATTTGAAATACTCTGTGCACATGATGGACACTTGATGAAGTCACTTCGAATGTCATCTGCCAAGTGAAAAGTCAATCAGACATATATAGTGCCAAAGTATGATTTGAAGAAAAACGTGTACAAAACCTACGGGGAAAAATGCATCTTTAATGTGAAGTAACCTTACACCTGATGATGTCACGATCACGAATTTCTTCTAGGACCATATGTGGGTGGTAGTCTAAGTGTGTACTAAGTCTAACGTCGATCGGATTTACAAATGTGCCAAAGTAGAATGCTTTAAAACGTGTACAAACCCTATGGGGAAAAAGGCATCTTTAATGTGACGTAACCCAACACCTGATGACGTCACAATCACAAATTTCTTCTAGGACCATCTGTGGGTGGTGGTCTAAGTATGTATCAAATCTGAGGTCGATCGGATTTACAAAAGTGCCAAAGTGGAGTGTTTTAGAACGTGTACAAACCCTATGGGGAAAAAGGCATCTTTAATGTGACGTAACCCAACACCTGATGACGTCACGATCACAAATTTCTTCTAGGACCATCTGTGGGTGGTGGTCTAAGTATGTATCAAGTCTGAGGTCGATCGGATTTACAAAAGTGCCAAAGTGGAGTGTTTTAGAACGTGTACAAAACATATGGGGAAAAATGCATCTTTAATGTGACGTAACCCGACACCCGATAACGTCACGGTCACGAATTTCTTCTAGGACCATCTGTGGGTGGTGGTCTAAGTATGTATCAAGTCTGAAATCAATCGGATTTGAAAAAGTGGCAAAGTGGACTGGTGGAAGAAACGTGTGTTAAACCTATGGAGAAAAAGTCTGAAAAAGGAGAAGAAAAAAAAACTAGAAATGTGTTTGTGGACAAACACAAGCTGTTTCGGATATTTGAAATACTCTGAGCACGGGATGAACAATCAGTGACGTCACTATAAATGTCATCTACATAAACAGCACATTATAATATGTACATGTCAAATTACAACCAAATCGAACATTTTAGTTATGTAGATATAGACCTATAAAAGAATAAAATGCCCCTTTAAGGGACTTCACATGACATTTGATGATGATGTCACTTCAATTTCCATCTATAACACACCCATGTGAATTTGCATATCAAGTTTTAACCCCATCAGACTTGTGCTTCCGAAGTTCAGTTTGAAGAAAAACGTGTACAAAACCAATAGGGAAACAATGCATCTTTAATGTGATGTAACCTGACACCTCATGACTCCACGATGATGAATTTCTTCTAGGTCCATCTATGGGTAGTGGTCTAAGTGTGTACCAAGTATTAAGTCAATCACATTTATGAAAGTGCCAAAGTGGAGCGTTTTAAAATGTGTACAAAACCTATGAGAAAAATGTGCATCTTTAATGTGAAGTAACGTAACACCTGATGACGTCACGATCACGAATTTCTTCAAGGACCATCTGTGGGTGGTGGTCTAAGTGTGTACCAAGTGTAACGTCGATCGGATTTACGAAAGTGCCGAAATGGAGCGTTTTAAAACGTGTACAAGCCTTATGGGGCAAAATGCATCTTTAATGTGACGTAACCTGACTCTTGATGACGTCACAATCACGAATTTCATCTAGGACCATCTGTGGGTGGTGGTCTAAGTATGAATTAAGTTTAGAGTCGATCGGATTTACGAAGATGCCAAACTGGAGTGTTTTAAAACGTGTACAAAACATATGGGCAAAAATACATCTTTAATGTGACATAACCTGACACCTGATGACGTCACGATCACGAATTTCGTCTAGGACCATCTGTGGGTGGTGGTCTAAGTATGAATTAAGTTTAAAGTCGATCGGATTTACGAAGATGCCAAACTGGAGTGTTTTAAATCGTGTACAAAACATATGGGCAAAAATACATCTTTAATGTGACGTAATCTGACACCTGATGACGTCACGATCACAAATTTCTTCTAGGACCATCTGTGGGTGGAGGTCTAAGTATGTACCAAGTCTGAAATCAATCGGATTTAAAAAAGTGGCAAAGTGGATTGGTGGAAGAAACGTGTGTTAAACCTATGGAGAAAAAGTCTGAAAAAGGAGAAGAAAAAAAAGAAAAAAAAACTAGAGATCTATGTCTGTTTGCAACAGAACATAGGGCTTTTCCGCATTATGATTTTTTTTTATCAATAATATGCCCTGAATATGCATGAACATAAAATCTGTCAAAGTTAGCCGAAAAATCAGCTAAAACGGTCACTGTGGACAGGATTTCACCTCGGCAATACGATGTATGTGCGTGTGTACAAGGTGTTTGCTTGGACAAAGAGTGATCTAAATAAATTACTGGCAAGAGTCGAAAACGCACTTTGAAAATCGACAATTATTTTTAAATTTTTGATGACGTCATCGTGACGTCATTTCGAACTTTGCATACTAGTATGATTAACTACCTACCCACCAAGTTTCATGACAATTGGACCTTTCCTTATATGAGTTTTGAAAAATGGCATTTTGATGACGTCATGATGACGTCACACATTTTTCAAGTTTTGTGCGAATAGCTATTACATAACAGACCAAATGCAAAAAAGAATTTTGCATTTTGCATGTTGCATTCGGGAGATATGGCTTAAAGGTCAAAAAAATAAATATTCATATAAAATCTCAGGATGACGTCATCATGACGTCACCTCATTTTTAATCTATAACACTTCCTGGTATAGCCACATACCAAGTTTCAACCCAATCGGACTTACATTTCTGTAGATATAAGACTTCACAATATGTACGTAAATTTTCAAAAATCAATAAAAAAAATAGGTGATGACGTCATCGTGACGTCATAGTCTTGGCATAATTTTTGTATGAGGGTCTTCCTTGGCTGTAACTTTGATGACGATTCCAGATCGCCAAGTTATAAAAATGGTGGCTTGAAAACGTGTACAAAGTCAATGGGTTAAAAATCCCACAGCAGAAAAACTGCACCTTTAAATACGTGATTTGCCTTTAAACTGAAACATTTTTATAAAATATTACTTGATATTCTGACTCTTGAGAATATTTTCAATCAAATGGTTAACGTAAAAAAATACGATTTCTTTTTCCTTCTCATAGTAATTCTACGGAAGCTTAAAGTGACCATTCGAGTTTCCACGTTTCTTTGATGATTTATCTCGGAAAGATGGATTACTAAGATATTTATGACGTGTTTCCCTGATATCGTGTCTTGGAAAGACGTCTTTCCCTGATATGGTATCTCGGAAAGACGTCTTTTCCTGATATCGTATCTCGGAAAGACGTCTTTCCCTGATATAACATCTCGGAAAGACGTCTTTCTCTTATATCATCTCGGAAAGACGTCTTTCCTTGATATCGTATCTCTGAAAGACGTCTTTCTCTGATATCATCTCAGAAAGACGTCTTTCCTTGATATGATATCCCGGAAAGACGTCTTTCCCTGGCGGAAAGACGTCTTTCTCTCATATCTTATCTCAGAAAGACGTTTCCCCCTGATATTGTATCTCGGAAAGACGTCTTTCATCTCGGAAAGACGTTCTTTCTCTAATATCTTATCTTGAAAAGACGTTTTCACCTGATATAACATCTTAAGACGTCTTTCTCTCATATATCATCTCGAAAGACGTCTATCCTTGATATCGTATGTCGGAAAGACGTCTTTCTGAGAAACGATATCAGGAATGACGTCTTTCCGAGATACAATATCAAGGAAAGACGTCTTTCTGAGATACGATATCAGGAGAAGATGTCTTTCCGAGATACGACATCAGGGAAAGACGTCTTTCTGAGATACGATTTCTGGGAAAGATGTCATTCCGTGATGTGATATTGGGCAAAGACGTCTTTCTGAGATACGAATTCCGGGAAAGACGTTTTCGAGATGCGAGATCACGAAAAGACATGTTTTTATCTCAGTATTCCGTCGTTCCGAGATAAATTATCTCGGAAACTTGGAAACTCGGATGGTCACTTTAAGCTTCCGTATAATTCTCAGCCGAAGTTCAGAACTACTCAGTAAGATATATCAGTGTTGTATAGGAAAAGACTTGTGGAAAAAGCTGTGTACAAAGTCTATGAGAAAAATTAATTATTCATGAATCCATAATAAATCACTTGAAGATGACGTCATCATGATGTCGTAGTCTTGGCATAATTTTTGTATGAGGATCTTCCTTGGCTGTAACTATGATGGCGATTCCACATCGACGAGTTATGAAAATGTTTGCTTAAAAAGGGGAAAAGTCAATAGGTTAAAAATCCCACAGCAGAAAAACTGCACCTTTAAATGCGTGATTTTCCTTTAAACTGAAACATTTTTATAAAATATTACTTGCTATTCTAACTCTTGGGAATATTTTTAATCAAATGACAGGCGTAAAAATACGATTTCTTTTTCCTTCTCATAGTAATTCTCAGCCGAAGTTCAGAACTACTCAGTAAGATATATCAGTTTGTATAGGGAAATACTTGTGGAGAAAGCTGTGTACAAAGTCTATGAGAAAATTAATTATTCATAAATCCATAATAAATCACTTGATGACGTCACCATGACGTCACTCTTGAGACACATCTTGGCTATAGGGACTATGCTTATGCCAACTTTCAATGATATCTGACAAAGATTAATGCCAAAAGTGCTATAATACGTCACTGTCTATGCGCATGCAGGAACATAAAATCTGTCAAAGTTAGCCGAAAATCGGCTAAAACGGTCACTGTGGACAGGATTTGACCTCAGCAACACGTGCGCTGCAGGCTGACTGACATACGATGTATGTGCCTATGTACAACGTACGTGCATGTACATGTACATTGTGGACGTCCTGTCCTGTGCATGTTTTGAAGCAGAGGTATTGTCAAGGTGAAGTTTTAAGCGTGCGCAGGGTATGTTCGAGTTCGCTTATCGCCTCGAAACTTTGAAATGTTTTAGACCTACCCTTCAATCAACAATTAAAGTAAAAACAAATATAAAAACTGCCATGGTTGATTTTTCAGGAATTTTCAAATGAAAAAGGGTCTTTTCATTATAACTTCCGGTCTGATGGCGTCATTCGCCTAAAACTTCGCACACGTCTTAAGTGGGTCAAGGTCATTATATACACCAATATTTAGGCGATTCCGACAAACTTCGCCACAGACATCTATTCAAAATACATTTTTGCTAATTTTCAACCTGTCGCTAGAGGCGCTTGAAGATTGCATGACGTCATTGGTAGATGATTTGAAGAATACTATTGGCCAAGAGACTAACACCGTTGAAAGCAAGTTCATTTCTATTACCACTTTTAAATAATAAGCCACTTCCGGTTTGGGCCTTTTTCGACCGGAAGCAAGGGTCACGTGATTTCACGCACACTAAAAGAAATAAAGACCTTGACCTACTCTACCATTTGCCGGCAACAGAATGCTGCGGACGCGTACTGTTGATTTCTTATGCATTTTTAAATATTAAAAGTGTCACAATTTAATTGCCTATAAATAAACAGCTGATGACGTCATCATGACGTCATCATTACACAATGTTGTTTGAATTAGGGTCTTTGCTTTAACAAAGTTTGGTGTAAATGAATTACTGGCAAACAGTCGAAAATGTCGTTTGAAAACCGACAATTTTTTAAAAAATTTTGTGTACAAAGTCTATGGGAAAAATTAAATATTCAAAAATCTATAATAAATTAGTCGATGACGTCATCATGACGTCACTCTTCGGGGCACATCTCTGCTATAAGGACTATGACTATGCTAACTTTGAATGACGTATGACAAAGATAAATGTCAAAAGTGGCGTGTAGAAAAAACGTGTACAAAGTCTATGGGATTTAGGCGACAAAAAGAAGAAGAAGAAGAAGAAGAAGAAGAAGAAGAAGAAGAAGAAAGAAAAAAAATGAGAACAAAAAGAAAGGCTTTTCCGCTTTTTGCGGAAAAGCCAAAAAAAAAAAAGAAAAAAAAAAAAAAAGAAAAAAAAAAATCTTAACGAAAACAAGAGCTGTTTCGGTGTGTACACCGAAACAGCTAAAAAAAAAAGAAAAAAAAAAATCTTAACGAAAACAAGAGCTGTTTCGGTGTGTCACCGAAACAGCTAAAAACAGTCCCTTTCCATACTAGTCCCATAAATGCGACGGTAATACTGGACTACCTCCGTATTAACCGTCACAAATCCACATGTATTATTTGGACGGAGAGTCCGTTGCTAGGGGAGCCGAAAATCCATTTGAAATCGCAATTATTTTGTCACTTTATACTCACACAATGCCTCCTACAAGTACAACTGCTTATTTATCAACAAAACGTTAAATTCGGCACCTTCAGAGGTCTAGTTATCTTGTAATTTCGAGTTAATTCGGACGACTTTTACAGCCATTGTTCACGAAAGCGTCGTGTTGCATGACGTCATGGGTTGTGATAAATCGCGCCCTCACTAGCTTGCATCAAATTTTGACAATGTGCATTTGTACGGCTGTTGCCTGTCATTCAGTTTTCGTCAAAAGTGCGCCCGCATTACATGCACTTTTGATTAGAAGACCATTCACGAAGTACATTAACTATGTGTGTCTTTGGCATGAAAATATGTAAATTCTAAAGTCATGAAAGTGCCGGTTTATCAGAAATTTGATTTCAGCCAATATTTATTTCAATTTCAGCCAATATTACAGTGTATTTTGAATATGATGGCTTACAAGCAACTTTGATCATTACTGCTTATATCAAAAACCCATCTGTCAACATTAGCTGCAACATTGGCTGAGATATTGGCTAAAAATCTATTTTCTGATAAATCGGCACTTTAGAATTTACATATTTACCTGCCAAGGACACACATAGAACTTTACTTCGTGTATGGTCTTCTAATGATACCTGATCCTCAAACATGGGTTTAGACACCTTATTTGTGTAGTTATGTGCAATATTGGCCAAGATATTGGCTAAAAATCAAATTTCTGATAAATCAACACTTTAGAATTTGCATTTTTACCAGGACACACATAGGTACTTCGTGAATGGTCTTCTAATGATACTCGACCCTCAAAACATGGGGTTTAGACACCTTACATATGTACGTGTGTAGTTATGTGCTATATTGGCCGAGATATGCCAAAAACATGATTTTCCGGTATTAGCACACTAATTTGCACATTCCTATGCCACAGACACATGTGGTCACTTCTAGAACATGGTTTTAGGCACCTAATTCGTTCAGTTATCTGCAACATTGGCTAAGATATAGTGAAAAATTGCTTTTTTGATAATGGTGGCACCAATTTGCATAAAAACAATATGTGGGACATTGAATTTTTTAACATAGCAAATCGTTTTCTACGCATTTTTTCTTATCTAGAGACGTTGATTAGAAGTTGATTTCTGAGGGTGCACGATACCCCCTTCTTCCCACCCAACTACATGGGAAAAGAGAATTTTTAAACCTATCTGTGCGGGTTCTGGGGAGGGGCAGTGGATTGGTTGATCTTAAATTATATGACACTTCACGGGGATGGGGAAGGAGGCTGTGTAACTTATGAGACAGATCCTGGAGTTTCTGAAAATAAGCCATGCACAATTCTTTATGTCTTTCATGCACTAATTGGATGCCGAGAGAAACTAACGTAGGGTTATACACTGATCTGGGTATATACACCCTATGGCTCTCTTGTGTATCATTTCTATCTTGATAGACAAGTACCGGTACTTAGGTAAGATGCTGTGTCATACTTGGCAGGCATGCTCTAGGACCGGTCCTATCACTGACAAGTAAATTTTAAGTAGGTCAGCTCGATACATACCTGCACGTTTCAGCTGATACAGCATATCAGTCTTTTACTGGCCTTACAAACTATGTGGTCAACATGAGCATTCCAAGTTAGGTCTGAGGTCAGTATTATCCCCAAAACTTTCACCTGTGTAACTCTTTCAATGGTGTTACTGTCATCTGATATGTTAGGCAAACTGGTTGAATGAGATGGGTCCTTACAAAAACAAATAATGAGTTCTTTGGTCTTAGAAGCGTTGATTTTCATGTCGTTCCTCAGGGACCACTGGGAAGTAATGTCTGCAGATTATTGAAGTGTTGTAGCAGACCCTTCTTGCAGATCTCAAAAATAGTGCTGTCATCCACGTAGTGGTACTTGTACAAGGGGCATGGCGTTTCCAGGTCGTTAATCTGGACCAGGAAATCTTTGGGTCCAGATAGTGTCCCCTGCGGAACACCACCATTGGGGTTACCAAGCTCTGACAGCACAGGTCCAATTTTGATGCGTTGAGCTCTATCCACCAGGAACACAGCCATCCAGCGTACTAGGTGATGATCCATGTTTGTGAGTTTCTGAATGAGAATATGATGATTAGTACGGTCAAATGCCTTTGAGTAATCCAAAAGCTAAGAGCCATATGAAACAACCAGGTTTATCAGTCTCTTCATACCATCGATGCACCATTTCCACAAGAGCGTCTGTAGTGCCAGTCCCGGATATGCATCCAAATTGGTTGGGGTCTATTTTGTCCTTGAGCTGCACGGTCATCCATTCGAGTATGATGGATTTAAAGACTTTAGCAGCGATTGGAGTCAGTGAGATTGGTCTGATATCCCTCTCTACTGACCTGGGTGGGTGTGTCTTTGGCACGGGAACGGCATCTGCAGTTTTCCAAAAGGTAGGAACTACTCCTTCAACAGAGCTATGGTTATTGTGCATGGTTTGACAGGTATTTGGCGTTCATAGTGATTTCCTTGATCTTCGCACCGCGCATGGTATAGCAGATGACTTCCTTTTTCTTACACAGTTTTCGGGGTTGAAGTCGCTTGATCATGGAGTCACGAATGACCAAGACATCTGCTGTGGTGGCTGAGTTGGGAGTAGGTGATTTACTCTTTGCAGTGTTCCGTTCCTTGTGCTTTTTGCGTTACTGGACCAGCTGCTCATGAAAAGAGGTCTTGTTTATTGAGGGGTTGGGCTGGTTGGAGAGTGTAGAGCATTCCTGTTATTGCCAGGTTGGACACTGGGCATCAAGGCCTGGTAGTATGAGTCGATCAGCAACTCGGTCACAGTCTGTGGATCATCAATGCTATCATTGATGATGACGGGATCACCATCCTCCGTCACTAATGTAGCAAAGCGATTGGTTGTTGACACAACCATCAGCATATCAAAGTTAGAGCGGAGAGCCTCGTATTCCTTCTTCAACCCATCTATTGTTTCCCTTTCGGAAAAAGAAGAAATAGAAATCTGGCCAGAAAGTGTCAAAATTTGGTCTGAAAATTTGCAATCAAGTAACTTAATATCAGTTTGAACCTGTGAAATGACCTGCAGAATGAAATTTAGGGTGACGGGCTTTGATGGGACTGGTTCGAAGGTCATGGCTTCTGTGGTGACGATACCTGTAATGGTGGCTTGCTTTGCCTGTTTGGGTTTGTGCTGGCTAACTGAGTTAAGGCAAGTCTTGGGGAAACTATTACGGTGTCCAAACATATACATGTAGAGGCATAATTCCTTGATGTCATTGGCCGCTGCGTGTGGATACCTATAGGATTTTAGGGTGAAATGACAAGTGGAAAGGGTACTTAGCTTTTGTGTTGTGGAGTCATGTGTCGTCTCGGCGCCATCTTGCTGGATCCCATCATAAACAACAAGCAAAAAATAAACAACAGGCAAAAACAAGCAAAAACTATGTGTATATCAATTCAAATTTTTGGGATCACATCAGCACTGGGGATGTTCAGCATGACATGAATGCGTTCTGTCATTCAAAACTACAGTCCAAAACCGTCTTGGAAAGGAACTGAAAGTTTCACTTTAAAGGGAATATACAACATTTGCAAACATCGAAAAATAAAACTACCAAGTTTTTACAAAATACCTTACTAGGATGTTGGTTAATGACAGTCTCAAGCATCTTATAAAATTATGGCACCTGGTGTGAAGTCATTTTCAAGAAAATGGTATTTTTGTATACATTTCCAACGGTGGTTGGCCGATCGGCGTTGGAAAAACCTAACTATTTTTCAACTACTGCTCCAAATTGACCATTTTTTCAGTCCAAATTTTGTTTGCTATTGGTTACATGTTCATGAATGGGTGTAGGCCAGCTAGACTGGTTCCATTGCCTTACAATTTTCCATCATCTATAAATTGATCCATTTTATCTTTTATGGAGTCAGGGAACCAGACTACTTGAACATTTTTGTTTTTCTTGGTTTTTCCAACCTTTTCGAACACAAAACTTCAAAAATGTCAGTGTAACAATATTTGATCTATTATACTTACCCCTCAAATAGTTCATTTCTGAAAATTACAGCAAAAGCCAATGGTGTACATTCCCTTTAAATCCAAATCAAAAGCTAATCTTAGTATCAGAATGTCAATCTTTGATACCTGCAAATGTACTGATATCTGAGACAGTTTTATGGTTGTGGAAGCTGAAATCAGTTGGGTATATAACATTTGTCTGCAAAGGGCAAACCCAATATTCAATATTTGAAGTATTTCTCAAGGGAAAAGCAAAATGACAATGCGTTTGTTTACAACAACATAAAGATCACAGATCAGTCCTAAATTCTACATGTTATTTTCATTTTCTTCAAGGTTTCAAATTGATGTCTGGGTCACATATGAAATACTCTCTACACATGTACACAGAGTTTGCTTAAGCTGCTGTTACTGTTTCCTTGGAGATTGCATCAAAGAGAGCAATGGCAGATAAAATGGAGTTTGAGTTTGATAATCCAAGCAAGGTAAGAGATAAGGTTGTAGTTTAAAAAGCAATATCAGGAGTATGGAGGACAAAAATTGGACATTAATTTTTCTGCTATCAGAGTATCAGAAAAGCAGATTGAATGTTTTTGAAAGATCCATTTTCTACTTTCCTGTCTTTCTGCTACCAGAAAAGCAGAGTTTACTTTCCAATAAGATCCACTTAAATGCTTTTCTGCTTGTCTGGTACCTGAAAAGCAGGTTTTACTTTACCTCTTTTTGTTGGCAGAAGAAAAGTGAACTAAAAAATATGCTTTTTTAGCTCAAGTAGCAGGATATCAATTGAACGTTTTCTACATATCCATTTTCTGCTTTTTAGCCCTTTCTCATTTCATAAAAACAAGAAAAGCAGATCAAACGTTTTGACAATGACTGTGTTTTCTACATTTCTGTTTTTCAGACAACGGAAAAGCAGCTTTTACTTTAGGTGGCTAAGAAGTGGCCATTTGCTTTTCTGCTTTCAGACATGTCAGAGGACCATCCCAATCAAACGTTTCGGTTACGACCATCTTTCTGCTTTCTAGTGGCTAAAAGACCACTGAACACAATTTATGAAGGTCCACCCTACCAGTATATGGAAAAAATGAAACAGTCCAATGTTTTTTTGGAAATATTTTGCGGGTAGCCGCAAAACTCGAGTGGTTATTTTCCTTTGAGGTGCCGCCAGCAAAGCCTACGAATGTCTTATGGTTCAGGTTGATTCAGTGTCTCATTCAAAGGTGATTAACTTGCATATCGCCACATGCTATCTTTAAAAAATCATAACTTCAAAACTTTAAGAGCGCCCATTACAAAAGTTTCAAAGATTGTTGCTTACATCATAAACTAACAACTGAAAAAAATAACGAAATTTGAAGCATATTTATTTTGGTAATTCAAGGTCAAAGGTCATTTCATTATGCATTTTCTGTGAGCTTCATGGTACGATTTTGGTTTTAGTTTATGAAATGGAGGCCATTCAAAGAGCTTTAATATGATGTACAACTTGGCTTTGTAGGTGCTATAGTTTTGGAGATACAAGTGTTTAAATTTCAGCGGTCATGCTTATTAGTCAAAAGTTCATTTACCCATATCTCAAAAACTAACGAGTCAAAGTACCAGAAAATCAGTTCTGGGGGTTTCTTATGTAGGCCACTCATCCCACCAAATATCGTTTCAATCTGTGAGGGTCGGGTCCAAAATCGTGTTGAATTGACACGGAATGACCCACCAATGTTACGGCCATTTCAAATGGCACTACACCCAAATCGGCCAACATGGGCATCGACCTGAAGCACAAGACATTTGTAGGCTTTGCTGGCGGTGCCTCAAAGGAAATTAACCACGTGAGTTTCGTGTCTACCTCCAAAAAGACTTCCGAGGAAGCATCTGAATCTGTCATTTTTTCCATATGGCAGGGTGAACCTTGGCAAATTGTGTTCAGCCTTCTGTTAGCCACTAGTTCAATTTGCTTTCCTGCTACTCGAGCTAGAAAAAGCATATGTCCACTCTTAGTCTGCCAACAAAAGGAGGAAAAGTCCTGACAATTAACAGTGGTTGACTAATGTGATGTGGGATATGACGTTTTGAACACCCGAGGGACGCATAGCGCCCGAGGCGAAGCCGAGGGTGCTATGCGTCCCCGAGGGTGTTCAAAACGTCATATCCCACATCACATCAGTCAACAACTGTTTTGTCATACCTCTGTCTTGATGATGTGTTTTACTTGTTTTTCTAAGGGAAATTAAGGGTGGCAAACTGAACATAATCTTAATGCCGCTCGTCGCTGGCCGCCAAATTAAAGTAAATATTGTCTGCAAATGCACTGCTCCCTCACTGCTATACATTATACATAGGGTGTATATCTTGGAAACAACAGTACTGCTGTTTAAAAAGTGAACAAGTATAGTCTGGTTTAAACATTTCTTTATTCGATAATCAGTTGTTCAACGTCACAATATAATTTTTGGACTTCAAGTGATGTACCTCGAAACAGGGACTAGTCTACATGCATGTGATATCACAAAAAATGTGATATACAACGGAGTGTGCCATGTATATTTATCGGACAAAACAAATCAGCATTTGGGCCAATGAAAGCAAGATTTATAAAGACAGAGGTATGACAAACACAATGGAAAATCACGTACTGGGTGCATACAGTGCATACTGCAGGAATGGCGCAGGAAAATGGCGCTGGCGCCGCGCGGGGCGATGTATTAACTTTTACGCGGCGGACCGGGACGGCAGCAGGCAGCGGACCCCGGTGATTATTTTTCATCATCAATTCAATTTCCGCATTTGTTTGTGAGAGTGTAAATGATTTGATGATACTTTTGTGGCCGCTTTTGTGAGCTTGGCCGTTTATAGCGTAAATGGAACATGTTCAGAGCATGTTGGCTAGGTTTTACAAAATTACAAAGCGAAACCGTCTGCCGGTGTCTTGCACCCAGTGCGGCTTATACGCCGACTTCAAATCTTAATTTGCAGATTTTTGCGTGCTGCGGCTTATACGCCGCGCGGCTTATATTCCGAAAATTACGGTACACGTAACAGCTAGCCATGAGTGGGTCTGTATATCGGTCTGACTGGGCCTGGGCCAATTACGCACAAGAACCCATTCGGCATATGTGGGCACAATGGCCAATCATGTGTCACGTGAAATGCGGAGGTGTTCTTCAAAATGCTCGGTGGATTAACTTGGGTGATTGGAGCAGGGCTGTTTTCCAACCCCGGTTTTGCCGCCCTATCCTGGCCCAGCCCCATTGCCAACCTGCATGAATGGAGAAAGAGACAGAGCCAAAGCCAGGGGTTGGAAAACCGCCCCTAGTCTGGTTCAGGCGTCAGGCTCACAGACATAAACACACTAGGATTGTCATATCACATCAGGGAAGCAGACTATATGCGTAGTACACGTACATGTACGTTACCACGAATCTGCTACGTTGCACGTTGTACCGTCCATGTTCGCTTGTCCAAAATTGACGGCCTGTGAAGAATTTTTGGCATTTTGTGCCCAAGTTATAACTTGTTTGTGACAAAAATGTTGTCTGTTTACAATTAGTAGTCGTACACGGACTCGTACTCAGAAGTACAATACTTGTACTCGGAGACCTGTACTTGTACTCGGAAGTACTCGTACCCGTACCTGTACTCGGCAACCTCAGTACTCGGCAGTACTCGGTACTCTGAGAAAAAAATACTCGACTACAACACTGCTTACCAGTCCTAAATTCTGTATGATAGCCTTTACCAAGACTGTCTATTTGTTAATTCCCTGAACGAGCGGCCGCGGCTACCGTACAGTACAGCTTAAATTTGTCCAGTACCCATTGCACTGTGCTTGCAAATTGCCACGGTACACAGCGCCGCGTACACTAGCCTCAACGATCCCTTTGCTCGTGGACAAATCAGCCTGAGTGGTACGGTAGCGGCCGTTCGTACTGGGAACAACTTGGTCAAGGCTACTGGGATGACCATATCCCCGTATACTTTGTATGTGCTTTCATGGATTTCGATTCATGAAATTTCGATGCAGTGACCCTTAGGTGGGAAAACACACAATTGTTCGATTACAGCTCTAGGTCAAAAGGCATGTAGGGGTCATTAGAGGTCATTGTTCAAATATGCTGCATGTTTCTTTGTCTACAGAATGTGATGGATTTTAAAGTAACTTGGATGGAGTGATCAGGGTGGGGGTTCATGACAAATCTTCGGAAGTGGAGGTCAAAGGTCATCTAGGGGTCATTTAAGGTCGTTTAAAAATGTTCAAAATTTGACTCTTTTTTTTCGACAGAATTGAATGGGTGTTCACTAACATTGCTGATAATTAAGTTTTAGGGCTGCTGATGTGTTGTTTTGACGATGTTATGTGTCAAAGCTCATCCAGGGGTCAATTTAGGTCATAAGTCGCAATGGAAAAAATGTAAAAATGCTATTCTTTAATAGAAACAAGTACATTCCAGGTGCCAATCATTTCTTTAACTGAAAATGAACAGCTGCCAAAAATAAGAACCCAAAACAAATAGGGATTGACCGCGAAAAAGGCGACACATGAAAAATAGACCTTTCAAAAATCATTCAATCTAGGGTACCGTACGTTTCTGACATTCTGATAAGAGAAAAACAGATGTCTACTTTTCGTCCTCCAAATAGGAGGTTAGTACGGCCCAGTAATTAATCAATGCAGTGGTCATTGCTTAATAACCACATCTAAACTTTAGACACAAGTGATATGGTTGTAAATCTAAAAATTGTACCTATAACGTGAAGACAAAAAGTTAGGCCAAGAAAAACAAATGTTGTGTTTCCTACCGGTATTATATTTTTTGTAAAATAGTGTGGGTGATTGGTTGTTTTTTGGGGGTTTTTTGCATGCATTCTCAACAGTTACGAGGATGCCAGTTTTCAGGCTATACCGGTACATGCACTTATATAGCCTGAATTCAGGCTTTTTCAAGTTTGGAAAAACAAACTCAGGCATTCTGTCCCTTTGCAGGGTGGAAAAAGAAATCCTCTTTTCTTTGTGCACACATAGAAAAAAATAGCAATAGCATACGAATTACGATGCTCCATGGCAAGTGCTGTGCTACATGTAGCTCTATACATTAAGGCCAAAAAAGAAAAAAATTCTGCTTCCAATTACATGGCATTTAAAAATAAAAATAGTGTAGGTACCCTGTAGGTAGGGAATTTGTTTGGTGTCAACCTGGGGAAAAGGTAGAAATTGATGGTTTTCTGTTTTTTCCCTCATTCCTCCCCCCCCCAACAAAATTAGGGTATGTAGTCAAAATAGGGTAGGTAGGGTAACCGGAAGCAGAACTAATTTTTTTTGTGGCAAAATGTATGAGTTGTAATGTAAGAACCAGCATGTAGACATACATGTACACACGTTTGGTATTGCAATGTGTTTATGGTGTATTGCATTGCAGTAGTTTTGTGCAGCATTCATGCTTGCTGTCTTTCACATGTCCAAACCTGAGTTACGACATGTAATATGTTGCAACTCGTGACGCATTATATGATCCATTTTATGAAAATTGCGATGTGTTGGAACGCATTGTAAGTTCTTTGACAATGGCTTAAAACATGTTGCAAGTTATGACGTGTCTTAGTGGTCATCGCAAAATAAGAAGCATCCTTTTCTTAGCCAGTTTTATGCATTAAAAAAATACATAAACAAGACTATACTGAGACAATGTGTGTTTAGTTGTACATGTAAATAGAAAATGCATTAGGGCAATTCCACGGTTACTCACGTTACATTTTTGATGTACTTTTGAGTTTCCTTGGGCTGTAATTACCTTACTGAAAAGGTTTAATAACTGTTATCCCCATGGTAGATAGAGCAGACCTAGACCTACCTAAGCACCAAAGATGACATCCAGAAAAATGTGTTATGTATGATAAACAAGATGCACAAATTGGTTACTCACATTACATTTTCTTAACGTGAGTAACCAATTTTGTGTGTCGTGTTTATCATACATACGTGTACATGTAACACATTTTTCTGGATGTCATCTTTGGTGCTTAGGTACCGGTAGGTCTAGGTCTACTCTATCTACCATGGGGATAACACCTTTTCAGTAAGGTAATTACAGCCCAAGGAAACTCAAAAGTACATCAAAAATGTAATGTGAGTAACCGTGAAATTGCCCATTAAATAATTATGAATTAGCGTGGAATATTGCAGTTGAAATCTCAAAGTACAAATGTAGCTATTCCACTGATATCTTTTTTTCCTTTAAAATTGCATCACACATCCGCCATTTTGTTTTACGTTTGAAAACTTTTCGAGAGGAGATCCGACGACTCTTTGTTGCATTTCAGAGGACTTTTTACTGTACAGTGAATAATACATTTAACAGTCACTGAGTCGTACTATAAATACACCTACGACGCGTCGCACTTACGACGTGCACATGTATTGTGAAATGGATCACATAACGCGTCGCAGCTGCGACGCGGGATACAACGTGTAGGGATACAACGTGTAGGGATACATGTACAACGTGTAGGGATACAACGTGTGGCAGCGCTGCAATGCATCGTAAGTTACGATGAGTTTCATGAAATCGGGTGCAGGCCCTTGAGCAAAAAAACACTGGTATTAACAATAGTGCTGCAGCTGAAATGCCAAACATTGCACTTCCAGACTGAATCCAACTGAATCACTTGTTCAGTTTGGCATGTTTGGAAACACGATTCTTAGCACTGTGTATTTCTATTTCGTGACCAAAATAATCCAACCTTGATGGTGAATGGACGAATCAGAATTGGGTTCTCGTTCAAGAATGACTTCTAATCTAAGTTAAACATGAAACATACTTTTTACCATTTTTCTTCAGGATAATCAACAGTTTCAAAGCCCTGAGGATCAAAACACAAACCCACAAAGTTTGGTAAGAAGGTTTGTGGTGATGTGTTGTTTGCCACAGGAGGCTGTGTGGTGCAGTTTGTGTGTTTTGTGAATGATATGAAGCAACATTTGTTTAGCTCAGTGAGTTTCCCAGCAGCACTTTTGTAGTTTCTTTTTCTTTGTCCAAGTGATGTGCAGCTGCTTACATTGTGTTTTAATTGTCCACATTTTGTACTGTTCATTCCCCAGCCACATACATGTTTTGGCCAAAATGTAAACCAGATGTACTTTGAGGTGCTGGTTGATTAATTCACGCTTTAATCAATGTGTCTCACATGCTGCTTACACATGTACAAGTATGTATGTGTAGTGTGACTAATTATATCAGCTGCTGTTCTTCTGTAATGAGCCTTATGAGCATTTAAAATGTTTTACCAGTATCTGCCAACTGCGTTGGCCTATTTCATCCAAATTGGACAGGAACTTCCCTGACTGGAGTCCTACCAGTATCTTAGGAGTAGCATGTAGAGTCAACCACAAGCGGTAATTTTTTTTCTCAAAATGTATGCTTCTTCTCCCACAGTCTTGATCCAATTAATGCCAAACTTGGTCAGTTACAAGCTTCATATAGGGTGTACACATAATTTGGCCAATGTCTCCTATTGGTCAGTAGGGGTCATTTTATACAGAAACAAGTAAAATGCTTCTTTTGCCAACTTTCTTCATTTGAATCAATGTTGGTAAATTACATCCTTAAAGGGAAGATACAACATTTGCAAACATCACAAAACGAAATGATCAAATTCTTTAATGGATTGTTATGGAATGACAATCTAAAGCATCCTGTAAAATCGTGGCTCCTGGTGTGCTGTCATTTTCAAGAAAAATGTTATTTTTTCAACGCTGGTTGGCAGACCAGCATTGGAGAAAACTGTTTTTTTTTCAAAAGCTGCCCCTAAATTTTCCTAATTCCTGCTAGACTGAATTTTTAACCTTACAAGTCCCCAAAGTCTATAAATTGCTCCGATTCATCTTAAGTGGGGTCAGGGAACCAGACTACAAGAACATGATTACCGCAGTAGTTTTTTTTCCAGAAACAAGTCATTTTAATATTATTTGCAATAATATACTGATCCTCAGATTTATTTATATCTGAAATTTGCAGCAAAAGCAAATGTTGTACATTCCCTTTAACCCATGCCCCATGCAGGATTTTGGCAGATTTGAGGCAGTGGTCACTTATAGTGGTCAGTCAGTGGTATTTTGTTATAATCAAACCTGCTGAAATTGAGTGCAAAGGTCACTTAGTGGTCAGCTTAAGAGTTGCGAACTCATCAGTTTTCAAAGTACAGTACATTTGTAAATTATTTGTTCATGGAAACTGGAAAGTAGACAAACCAAGCTTTCAGACACACTTTTTGCTTTTTATCTACTGCACTTGGATTTATTTTTATCAAGCCTTGAAGTTTCGAGAAACAGAAGTAGCGTTTTCCTCTATTTTGTGATGGAAATTTGAGTTCCCATCTGTTACAGTTCTTAATGCTTCAAAGATTTTATTTTTGGTTGACAATGAAGTCTTCTGCCGTCCCTATCCACCAATATAAAATTTTAAACCAAAAGATGAAACATGACAGTCTTGCACCATTTTGAAAAAAACATGTTGCAATGTCCCATCTGTCACGAAAAAAACATGAAAAAGTTATGTATTTTTTACATGAAAAGATATTTTTAGTTAAAACTTGAATTTCTATCTTCTATCAATGTGACCCCATTTACCGTAGAAAGTAAAATACAAATATCCTTTGATGTAGAGTTGATCCAACATTCCATCTCAAACTCTGTCCCGTCTGTCACATTTTACCCATTGTTATAATTTTGTCCCGTCTGTCACATTTTGTCAATCACCTTTAGGTTAAAAAAAAATTAAACGTGCATGTTTTGTAGACCCTTTCGGTTTTTATACTACATGTCCTTCTTAAAAATAAGAAATGCTTGTACAATGTACAGGTCTACATTTATTCAACATATAAAAATGTCCTGTCTGTCACGTCCCATCTGTCATTGATGTAGCCTGGTGTTTTCAGTTCTATGTTTTAAGTAACTAAGTAAAGTGTTCACTGATTATTGGCTTAAGAGTGATTAGCTTTAAAAGAAAAAACACATTAAGTTTCCCAGGGGAACAGATAGCATTTTCCAGTGAAAGTCGTTTTCAAAATATGGAGTGTAATTTCTGTCCCGTCTGTCACGTTCATTTTACTTTGACGCTATGCAGCCACAAATGTTTACTTTGACATTTATATCTTAGATGGTTACATCTTACATATTGGTTGTGGCAGGCCTTTGAAAAAAAAAGGTAGTGAAAATCTGTCCTGTCTGTCACGCCGGAATTGGCCACTGGGGAAAAAAAAATCCGGGAAAGCTTAGGCCTACTTTCGCTATGTGCAATCCTTACAGTGTCCTGGCATGAAATTGTGAGTGAGCACTTTACAGTTTGATTAGAACTGGCTACTACATGTATGTATTAAGTGCTTTAGAAGCGCATTGTGCTGTAGTCATCGTCTGTTTTGACTTTGAGCAATCATTCACATTCCAGTTTTATTTTGCCTGCAGTGTGTGTTTGAACACACTGGTTTCCTACCATGTTGACTTTGTCTAGAATTATGTTGGCACCAAGTACTTGTACCTTTCTGTATTTTGGAGCATTCAGTGCTTGTCCGATCTGACCCTATTACACCAAATTACCATGGTTGTCATAATAGTGCCCATCAACACAAGTTTAAAAGGTGACAAGTGCCCTCCCATTGTCAACAAATTTGTTATATAGTCCATGAAAAAAAGCTGTTGTATGATCCACATGAAGGATATTCTCTAGGCTGATTTGCTGGGGTAAAAGCAAATAATATAACTTTTTGGGGGCGCATTTCTATGACATTTCTTCTTCAATCTTAAACAGTATAAAGTAATATGACAATTATGCACATGCATTGCATTTTCCCACAAAACAACAGCCAATATTATGAGTGCCTTCTATGAGTTGTAAGTTTGCAGTCAGTGTTGTGCTCCAGACAAATAAAATAGTGAGTGGGTATTAGTTTGGATTACCAGGGATCAGGGTGGCTGTGGTTTAAGGCCTTTTCACACTGTCCAAAATCCTGTTCCTACTTCTAAAATGTCAACCCAGTTCTGACCCAGGTAGCTTGCTCTAGTCAGATTGAAATCAACCCGGGCAGGGACCAGGGTTGGAAATCTCAATCCGGATCGAAATTGCATTTTTCGGCGTGAATCGGCGAAAATGATAGTGTGAACCGCCCCGAGTTGAGTCACTCGCGACCGATCCGTGTTGCGTTGAGGCCGACATTCTACCGAAAAATCACAAACACCGATCACGAGACAATCGCTCCCTAATTATCATCCAAAAATGGCTCGGAGTATGGAGCATCCTTCACAGAGTCTGGGCTTGTATATTTTTACGTCTGCAAAATGTACAAAAAAAAGTACATTTCTAACGTTAAATCATGTAAATAGAACGACTCGTCTAATGAAATGAGTGGAGCCATTTTGGAAATATTGTTGCACACAGCTAGCTGGTGTCTTAGGTGAAAATCAGACTCCTATGAAAATCGGATTCCTTTACTCTCTTATTGGTCAAACCCTCTCATGTGACCGGTCCTCCTAATTATCATACTTAGGCATGCGCAATACTACCAATGAGTAGGTATTTCACAGAATAGTAAATTCACACTGTACACCAGATTGTCGGTTAGCATATGGAGAACTGGGGCGCATTTGCTCACTCGCCACTAGTGCAGCTCTGTTTACGTGGGAAGACTGGCTCATGTCTAGGCGCTCTCAGCAAACTTTCGTTAATACGCGGAAAGTGTGTTGGTTAAACTTACTTCCTCGCATCGCATCACAAAATACAGATTTTCCTCTTTCACATGAATATAATTTCTTCATGATTAAAGGCGAATAATTATGTGCACTTTTCCATTCAAAAACGGGCAACTCAGTGAAAATTTCGCGTTTCCTATGGAGGTCACGGCACATTTCCCCGATTTTTGAGGGTGTGGGTTTACTTCTTCGAACGGCACACGTGTAAACCCGGTCGCATACAATTACCTCGCACGGTTTCTGAAAGAGAACACAATAAGCTTTCTTTTCATGTAACAACCGTTTTGATTCAGGTTGAGAAGAAAGAGGGGCACTTTTTTTGTCAAATCAGACATCGCTTTTGTTCTGAGGATCGACCTTCTGTTTATGTGTAGTCCGGTCTACGCAGTGGGGCTATGCAGGTCGCCGGGTCAATGCACCGTTGTGTGTGACCGCAGAGCGTGCAGGGCTTTGATTTTCTGCACATATGGGGGGAAAAGTTCTCCATATGCGTCGTGCACGCAGCTGAGCCGCGTGCGTCGCAATGCATTATGGGATTGAGGAAATCACCACAGCGCCCCGGTGCCGAATGCGATCCGTGTTGAGGATTTGTAGTGTGAATACGCAGGGGCCCTAGCCGGATTGAACGTTACACGGTTCATGTAGCGGCTGTTCCCGTTAAGAACAGTGTAAACGTTGCGTCTCTCTGATCTGTGTCGAAAACAACCCAGGCTGAACTGTGTTGGATCTGGGTTGGTTTCAACAGGGTTCGAAACGGAGATAGTGTGAAAAGGCCTTAACTCTTATTACCTGCATAATTCATACATGTGGTACTTGTTATGGGTGAGGCTATAGCCATTGCTAAAGAATATTTGGTGTCACAGACTTTGTGTCTTAAGACTGGGGAAGTATGGGGCCCTGACACCAGATCTATGATTCTGAAGGTTATTTATTCGCCTAAACAGGCGCATCGTGGATCCAGCTCTTACATTAAATTGATAGTGAAGCTACCAAAGAAAGGTGGCTTAACTGACTGCTGAAACTAGAGAGGGATCATTGTTACCAATGGCTGGTACCAGTAAATTGTTGGGAAGAATCATCCTTATTAAAACAGGAATTGATATTAATCTCTGACCCGAACAAGCAGGTCTTCGAGAAGGAAAGAGCACAGCTGAGCAGATCTTCATCCTGAGAAACATAATTAAACAATTCATCGAGTAGCAATCTTCATCGACTTCAAAAAGGCTTTGATTCAATTGAGTTTAACTTTATTATCTGTTACAGGAAATTCTTTTTGGCTTTTAATGTCACACTCATTCATTAGTACATTAAAAATGCAATACATTGTAGATATTGCACATAAAAACACAATACTTCCCTTACTTCAATACTAAAAAAAACAAGAGAGGAATACAAATGTATGCTATTATTAACCTTAACTTATTTAAGTTTTCAAGACTATTCGGGTTAAAATTAAGAACAGATAAAATAAAGTGCAAAACTTACAGTAACACATTTAAAATCCAGAGGGCAAACGAAAGAGAATCAAAAGCCAAATAATAGAGATGTCGTTAGTTATCAGAGTGTAAACTGAAGAAATGTGCAACAAAGTTAGCAAGTGTACTAAGCCCAATGTCATAACATGCTGCTTAACAAGCAGACAAATTGTGCTAACCACAGCACTATTTCATGGCATGGATGTGCTGACAGTTGCACCCATTTGGAGATTTCAATTGTTACATCACTATTAAAGTTAATTAGCAACTAAGTATGCCTTTTGCTGTGCTTACTACATGTACTTACAGTCTTCATGAAATAGACAGAGGCTTTGTTAGCAGAAATCAGTGTGCTTAGCAGTGCCATAAAATTGGACCCTAAACTTGATCTCCCTACCGGTAGTTTACCCTTACTTCACTTATTATATTTATGAATCTGATCAGTGGACCGTACATCAAAAGCTACACGTACACGTATGCCTAAATTTATCAATCTTCAGCTTGCGTTGATCTTTTGGAATTGATTGTTGATTAGTGAAGTGCAAAGAACACAAGTGCCAAAGATTAACCATCAAAGTTCATTGTTGAATTGACAACAGCCCCGCAGTATGTGCGGTACATTTTATAGGAACATGTATTCATGCAACCTTACCAGGTTTTGGCATGATACAGTCTCCACAACACTGTTTACCTCGGTCTGGTTTGTATTGCCGGTATATGCACATAAATGAACTGGCTCAGGCATGTTAATGCATGGAATGTAAGTCACTGTTCAATGTTTGATTTCGACTGGATTTATACCAGTGTACATTTTGTGTTGTGTTTTTGGTTGATAATGTGTTAATGAAGTGTTTTTGTATGTAAATGTACGGTACATGTATATTGAAAGCAGTTGAATAGAGTTTAGATTTCATAGTTTAGTTCTGGTCCATAAAAGAATCCGGTTCGGAAGTGGAACCGTCTCCAGGGAAGTTTAATGAAACACATAAGCCCCTGAAATTGCATGCATAAACGGTACTGTATCACCCTGTCAAAATGATGCTCTGTGGCACCTCGATCACTCGGTATTGTCGACATGCAATACGTGTTATTCCATTACAAAATTAGGTTTCAAATATGTGATTTTTTCCTGTGAAACCATGGAGATCATGTTTTGAAATTCAAATTTATAGTATATTTTATTTACCGGAACGAGCTGACGACTGTCGACTGTGTGGATTCATTGTACATGGTTATGATTCCCAGCCTATCAGGTTTCAAACAGAGTGATCTCTGTATGAGACTCATGTTATTGTTGATTCGTTGCATCATATTCATAGGACTTAAGCTCCTTTGCAATGCCCTTCCTTGAGAGTGAAGAACAAATGGAAGAACCAGAAGGAGAGAAGAAACCACTTGTTAGTAGGTCAGGAAGTCAGAGTGGATCCTCATCCCCACAGAGCCCTCTGGAATCTAGAAGATACACATTCCCTTCCAAACCTGTAAGTATTCGTACAAAAACAACATGGTTTGAGTTTGAAGAAGTGTCAAACTACTGGTGCTGATGTGTTGGCTGGTTTGACTACCTTCT
Source organism: Patiria pectinifera (assembly GCA_029964075.1). Lineage (NCBI taxonomy): Eukaryota > Metazoa > Echinodermata > Asteroidea > Valvatida > Asterinidae > Patiria > Patiria pectinifera. The sequence goes on along the minus strand of CM057139.1, from coordinate 9,054,938 downwards.
GATGTGAAGCAGAGGGAGGTAGTCAAAACCAGCCAACAAAGAGGAACCAGTCATTTCACACTTTGTCTTCAGATAAATCATGTTTTATTTGCTTTATTTCACCTCATCATATTTAGTTTCATTATCAAAGGGAGAAAATGCCACTGAGAAATCCCTTAGTAATAACCCAAAATACAGATAGGACTGGATATTCCTGAGAAATTATTCCTTTTGAAATGAAATCGTTTAGAAGAAAACAATGAATGAAGCTCTTTTAAGTGACTTTTTTGCCAATGTTTACTATTAAATGTTCACTGCCTCATGATCAAATGTAGTCACATGATATTGACGGAATCCGTAATTGAGCCAAATTTTTATCCAGCTATAATGAAAATGTACATAAAGTCGTGTTCATGTCCATTTGAATCTCATCGTCAGAGTTTTCACGAAGAGACAATTTTGGCCACGGGGCATTGAAACATAGTTTTGAGAAAATCGACTTTAAAGTTGAACCCTTTTTAAACTGAAGATTCCGCCTATTTTTAGAGGACATGTTGATTATTTTTTTATACCGATAGTAAGCTGAAATCTCACACTTACATATTGTCCCAATTGCGAGTCAATAGACCAATTAATTGCGGAGCAATTAACGTTCATAGTCAATTGTCTCTTCGTGAAAACTCAAATTCCACAGGCGATTGGTTTTGCCGGGAAAATTGGCAATGATCCAATTGTCTCTTCGTGAAAACTCAAACTCTCCGCTATCCAAACACGCACAAATTGGCTCTTCGTGAAAACTCAAAATCCCACATGCGCTTCGTTTTGCCCGCACGCGTCGTTTTGCTTGCGCGCGCTCGAAAATTGGCTCTTCGTGAAAACTCAAATCGCACACTCGCGTTATTTTGTCCCCATAGAACAACGTGCATTTTTGCTACAATTGTCTCTTCGTGAAAACTGAAAATACGACTTGGGTGAAATTTTCCCTTTATTGATTCTCATGATCTCAATGATTTCATCTGATTTTGACAAAATAAATTCGCCAAGATGTCCGTTGCAATACATTAATCAATTTCGGCCAAAAAAAGAATTTCGAAAATGTACTGATTTTTGCCAAAATTGTCTCTTCGTGAAAACTGTGACGTCATGATGCACCACATGGCTGTTCTTTAGCTATAGACTCAATCCACTAGTCCCCCCTTAAAACTAAGGTACATGTAAACCACTCAGAGGGACTGAACACATTACCAACGGTGCCTGAGGTACATGTAAACCACTCAGAGGGACTGAACACATTACCAATGGTGCCTGAGGTACATGTAAACCAGAGGGACTGAACACATTACCAACGGTGCCTGAGGTACATGTAAACCACTCAGAGGGACTGAACATATTGCCAACGGTGCCTGAGGTACATGTAAAACACTCAGAGGGACTGAACACATTACCAATGGTGCCTGAGGTACATGTAAACCACTCAGAGGGACTGAACACATTGCCAACGGTGCCTGAGGTACATGTAAACCACTCAGAGGGACTGAACACATTACCAATGGTGCCTGAGGTACATGTAAACCACTCAGAGGGACTGAACACATTGCCAACGGTGCCTGAGGTACATGTAAACCACTCAGAGGGACTGAACACATTACCAACGGTGCCTGAGGTACATGTAAACCACTCAGAGGGACTGAACATATTGCCAACGGTGCCTGAGGTACATGTAAACCACTCAGAGGGACTGAACACATAGCCAACGGTGCCTGAGGCACATGTAAAACACTCAGAGGGACTGAACACATTGCCAACGGTGCCTGAGGTACATGTAAACCACTCAGAGGGACTGAACACATTGCCAACGGTGCCTGAGGTACATGTGAACCACTCAGAGGGACTGAACACATTGCCAACGGTGCCTGAGGTAAATGTAAACCACTCAGAGGGACTGAACACATTGCCAACGGTGCCTGAGGTACATGTAAACCACTCAGAGGGACTGAACACATTGCCAACGGTGCCTGAGGTACATGTGAACCACTCAGAGGGACTGAACACATTGCCAACGGTGCCTGAGGTAAATGTAAAGCACTCAGAGGGACTGAACACATTGCCAACGGTGCCTGAGGTACATGTGAACCACTCAGAGGGACTGAACACATTGCCAACGGTGCCTGAGGTACATGTGAACCACTCAGAGGGACTGAACACATTGCCAACGGTGCCTGAGGTACATGTGAACCACTCAGAGGGACTGAACACATTGCCAACGGTGCCTGAGGTACATGTGAACCACTCAGAGGGACTGAACACATTGCCAACGGTGCCTGACACTTGCAGAAAGATGCTATGGGGTTGTGCACATTCAGAATAAAATTGATCATGCGTTCTTGGCTTTATACGCATGCCAAGTCGTGCACCCGTTTGATGTATCCCTCCATGTGGAGCTCTTGTTAGCGGTGACAAAACGCCATCTACTGATCATGCTCGGGTCTAGCTAAGGGGGGGGGGGGGTGTTTCTCCTTCAGTGAGAAAGCCATTAATCTCATTGGACCTTCCTACACCGTTAGTACTACTCTTGGCCTCACATTGAAAAAGATATTGCTAGGATCAACGATCAAAACTTTTCTTTTATGATTTAAGAAATAATGCGTTGTACATTTCCATACATTTTTTTTATTACTGTCTGAGTAAGCCTGCCAACTGAACCTTTCAATTGGTTTGTAGATGAAGAGACGGTGGAATAGTGGTCCTACTGCCCAGACATCCAGTTTGCCTGGCAAAGTGATGTACACAAGTCCCCAGCCACGTACAGGTCAGCTCCATTCTCATGTTCTGTCAATGATTCTCCAAAGTACATGTATCTGCCATTTTAGCTTGATGGTACATGTATTTGTAGTTTGTTGCCAGTAATACACCCCAGCAGGGTTCAACATTAACTTTTTTTTCACTAGCCAGCCGGGCTACTGAAACAGACTCTTAACTACTAGCCCGCAGGCATTTTCACTAGCCTGCATGTTTTTTTTTTCATAGAGCGTCTCATAAACATCAGTGTGCATACATGTAAAACCTGTATAGAGTTTGAAAGTTGACCTCTGGTGGGGCGCTTCAGGGCCCCTTAAATAGAAAAATTAGCATGTAAAAGTCAGAGTTTTAAAAATAAGTTTGGTACATTGATTTGTTAAGAAAATCACCCTCGGAAAAGGCCTTCTGTAAAGTTGTTACTAGCATCTCAATTTATGGAAACTGAAAAATCGCATGACATGAAAGAGAAATATCATGCCAAAAATTGATCTCTCACTTCTGAATACTTCCGTGTGGACTTGTTGAACTTGATCACTCATTCAGGGATGAATATTTATGAAATAATTTTGTGGCGGTCATTGGGTAAAAACTTAAACTTGAACAGGAGACTAAAATGTCTTTTGGGACGGACAATTTTTTTGAATAAAGTTGAAGGGCTGATTTTCATTTACAAACAAATCTAAAATGACTGTTGATAAGAACTGTATTAAAACATGATCCAAATTAGCCTGAATAATTCTAGAATCCATCGGATGTAGGTAAATCTTCTTGTCGTTATCATTTTCATTCTCATGTAAGTACACGATGTGAAAACAGACGTGATCCAAAAAGGAGACCTTGGAAAGAAAATAGGTTGTAAGTAAAATTTGCCGTTTTGGCCATTTCCGACTGATTTCTCATCATTTTTTCCTAGTGAAATGCCAAGATAAAATTTAAATATGAATGTTTCTTGGGATGAGTACAGTTAAAAATCATTTTGTCAAAAATTATAGCAAGAGAAAGGGCAACCCTGTGTAAAATGCCTGTATAAGGGTCATGGAGGGTTCCGGAAGCTCAAAGACAAAATGGCGTACTTTCAGGTTCTATTTTGAGGCAATTTTGTCAGTGTTTTAAATAAACAGATCTAATAATTTAACCCTTTAAAACAGTTCATAAAATTAGACACAAATTGATACAGGTTTGCTTTCTGAATTTAATGATTTATTTCTTCCTGTGCTTTCATCTTTGCCGTATCCCACAAATTTTGTTGACTCGCCAACCGGGCTACTAATGGTTTGACTAGCCCGCCGCTGTTTTGATTAGCATTTGGCTAGTAGGCTACCGCTACTTTTGAACCTTTCCCAGTGACTTGATGTCAAGGAGAATGACAAGGCAAAACCATTTTTAAAAAAAATGATAACAGTGCATATGAGTAATGTATAATTTAATGAACAATTAGAAGTTGATAATTTCCAAATCTTCCCAATGACTACTTCTGGTTTCAATACATTACATTCACTGCTATTTGTTTTTTTTTTGTTTACGTTTCTTAATATAAAAACTAAATCTTGTTTCAAGAAATAGTTTCTTGCTCCGTTCCAAGAAAATGTTTATAAGGGATTAAGACCAAAAATTATCTTGGAAAAAGATTATTTCTAATTTGCAAAATACAAGATTTACAACCTTTTTTCAAATTTTGTTTTGTTCAATGTTCAGGTGTTTCGCCAATTATTAAAAATGATTTTTGATATTAAAAAAAAAGAAGCAAGTCTGCAGTTTTCTCCTCTCTCACTAAAAAAAGGGAACAGTGTGATTGCATGAGCTACATGTAGGTTTCACTTTACACTGTTGTAGTAACTGTGCATTGTTCGAAAAATGTAAAAAAAAAATTAGATTTTTGAACTTGGATTTGATCGAATGTTTAAATATTCCTATATTGACATTGAGGTAAAAGGAAATGAACGTCATGTATGGATCGATACATTTATTTGAGGTAGCTGACTAGTTATGTTTGACAGGTAAGTTTTAAAGTATATGTAGGGCTAATTCTCCCCACGAAAGCTCTCAAATCATGTTTGTAAAGTGGCTGCTTTCAAAAATCTGGCATTTGACAAAGAACAAAACCACTCAACATTTATGAGTAAAGCTCCGTCATGGAGACCGCTAACATTTTTGATGATTCTATTTAATAAAATGCTATTTGGATATTCAAATAGGAGTGTATAGTCGGCACAGCCCTACACTTTTTTATGATTTGATTTTGTTTGAAATTTCTATACATTGAAGCTGGGAATTCACCACAGACTTTGGGTTTGGAACGACTGAAACTGAAGGATTATCAGAAAGAACCCGAAAGACGCACGCCAAGGAAGAATCTGCAGAGGCAGTTCTCTGAGGGTGAGCAGTTTACAACAGCATTTCATCCGGTGAGTCAAGAGTTGAATAAACTCTGTTAAATGTGAATTCATACTTCATAATATAAACCCTATTATTCAGTGTTCTCCAAAAAGGAAGCATTTAGCAGGATTGATTGTGGGTGCCAAAGGCGTAATTAACTTGATGCTTTTCAAGACATAAAATGTGCATTCATGCCTTTGTGCTGAGTATACATGTGCAATTACAAGCTTGTACGCGTATGTACATGTAAGCTGCAAGAAGGGATAACTGTGGCACTGATGAATTTTAACACTTATTTAAGAATTTAAACTAAAATGTGAGGTGGATAATGTCAAAAAAATGTATCAATGTGGTCTATTCTGCTAAAAGCCCTTTTGGAGAATGCTGTATTTTACATCTGCCTCAACATGAGTTATAATCTGAGTGATAATAACATTGAAAAATGGGCCATGTACATTGTGTAATACATTTTACACACATGCATTTTTGGGGCAAATATCTATTCCTCAATTGTGTAACAATAATTAGTGGTGTGTATTTACATGTAATACGGGAACTGGGTACCCTATTGAAGTTAAACATGGGTACTCTGGTGCCGCTAAATCAAACCCAACCCCAAAATTCAAATCCTGCAAGTTGTCTAAAGGGCTTTATAGATTTACATTGTACATATGTATACTTTCGCCAGTGTCATCTGTCACGCGTTAACTCACTCAGCAGTGAGTTATCGTGCAGTGCGAGTATACAACGAATTGGACTGCATTCGAGGGTTGGACGGTATTGGATTAAAAGACATAACCGGTATATGGTATACCGTGAAAAGAAATATTATGGTATCCGGTATAATCGGATACTTTTATGTCATTAAAATAATGTTAATAAGTCCCTGTGGCCTAAGCCTGTGCATGTAGAGAATGTGTCATTTGGAATTGGTACCCACAGTGTGATAGTGTAGTACATGCCAATGGTTGCCGGCAACCAGGGATGCCACGTGCGGCAGTCACAACCAAAAGATTTGATTGACAGGACTATGGCACACAAGTGTGCATATTATTTTGTTACTTCAAATAAACACCCAGACCCGATCATACCAGACAAAAATATATTGATGGCTTAAATTACGGATGTCCTCATGAATTTTCCAAAAAACTCCAGAGGTAAATTTAATGTGGGTATGTTCAACTTAACTGCCTTTGTACAGATTTGTTTAGTTCTCTCAACTGATCAGAGCACGTGTTTATCAAGTACATGTTTACCATCCGTCCAATGGCTGGGTCTGCATCTGCACCCATGATTTGCATAAATTGAAATATGCATAAAGACTTAAAAAAAAACACCATTTAACGGATTATACAATAAATTTCCCAGAAATTGTTTCCCGGAGTTTGTGGTCGTTTTTTTTTTTTAATATATCGTGACTATACCGAAGTGCCGTCCCAGCCTACTGCATTTGTTTTTTGTGTGAATTTCCTTGAGTTTCAATAGAAATGTAGATACCGGTAAAAGTATAAACAAATATTTGGAAGTGCACTTATATGTACAGAGTAAAATGAAACACTTTACTATACCTCATACATATTCATGATCGAGTGCCGAACTCTCACTGGTCAATTCACCATCACGTGCTAGGTGTTATTCTTGCTGTTTACCAAACGCGTGCGTGAGGATTCACGCACAGTTTAAATACGTATGCGTAGTAGACTGTCGCATGGGTTGCCCGTGGGACAGTCTACAACGTATGCGCTTTACAAAGCAATCGAGGAACTGTCGCACGGATGTACATGTAGTACGCACGCGCGAACATCGGCTCAATGATGCCGTACTCAGTGGAGAAAATTTATGGACAATAAATATGCCTCCTGTACAAAAGAAAGTTGTATACAAGCAATTACTGTATTTACAACTGTATTGCAAACGACCGAACTAGTGAAAATGAGCAACAATGTTCTTTTTGTGAGCTGTACAAGTTTCTCTGAAAGTGTTGTTTTAGGTGCATATATGAAAAAAATCGGCAACTGAATATGTATGAGGTATAGTAAAACAAATATAACATGGTTTATTTCGGGTGGACAGTCGATATTAGCTCCCCTCGGTATTGGAAGTTGACAAACTAGTTTCCCTCGGCTTCGTGAAGATACATGTATGCAAATAGTGGTATAAAAGCCAACAAAAAGTCTGAGCTATCCCTAGATTTGCACACAACCATGGATGTACATGTACCCAGCACCTTGCTATTTCCTAATAAAAGGTCATTTTTGTTCCTTTGTGTTACTTTTGCCGTTACTGTTGAGTTAAATTATGCAGCTTAATATAACAGTTAGGCATAAAGTTTGCTTCCGACGGTCATGTACCTAATCAATAAAGTTTGCTTCCAACGGTCAGGTACCTAATCAATAAAGTTTGCTTCCGACGGTCATGTACCTAATCAATAAAGTTTGCTTCCGAGGGTCATGTACCTAATCAATAAAGTTTGCTTCCGACGGTCATGTACCTAATCAATAAAGTTTGCTTCCGAGGGTCATGTACCTAATCAATAAAGTTTGCTTCCGACGGTCAGGTACCTAATCAATAAAGTTTGCTTCCGACGGTCATGTACCTAATCAATAAAGTTTGCTTCCAACGGTCATGTACCTAATCAATAAAGTTTGCTTCCGAGGGTCATGTACCTAATCAATAAAGTCTGCTTCCGACGGTCAGGTACCTAATCAATAAAGTTTGCTTCCGACGGTCATGTACCTAATCAATAAAGTTTGCTTCCGACGGTCATGTACCTAATCAATAAAGTTTGCTTCCGACGGTCATGTACCTAATCAATAAAGTTTGCTTCCGACGGTCATGTACCTAATCAATAAAGTTTGCTTCCGAGGGTCATGTACCTAATCAATAAAGTCTGCGTCCGACGGTCATGTACCTAATCAATAAAGTTTGCGTCCGACGGTCATGTACCTAATCAATAAAGTCTGCTTCCGACGGTCAGGTACCTAATCAATAAAGTTTGCTTCCGAGGGTCATGTACCTAATCAATAAAGTTTGCTTCCGACGGTCATGTACCTAATCAATAAAGTTTGCTTCCGACGGTCATGTACCTAATCAATAAAGTTTGCTTCCGACGGTCATGTACCTAATCAATAAAGTTTGCTTCCGACGGTCATGTACCTAATCAATAAAGTCTGCTTCCGACGGTCATGTACCTAATCAATAAAGTTTGCTTCCGTCGGTCATGTACCTAATCAATAAAGTCTGCTTCCGACGGTCATGTACCTAATCAATAAAGTTTGCTTCCGTCGGTCATGTACCTAATCAATAAAGTTTGCTTCCGACGGTCATGTACCTAATCAATAAAGTTTGCTTCCGACGGTCATGTACCTAATCAATAAAGTTTGCTTCCGACGGTCATGTACCTAATCAATAAAGTTTGCTTCCGTCGGTCATGTACCTAATCAATAAAGTCTGCTTCCGACGGTCATGTACCTAATCAATAAAGTCTGCTTCCGTCGGTCATGTACCTAATCAATAAAGTTTGCTTCCGTCGGTCAGGTACCTAATCAATAAAGTTTGCTTCCGACGGTCATGTACCTAATCAATAAAGTTTGCTTCAGACGGTCATGTACCTAATCAATAAAGTTTGCTTCCGAGGGTCATGTACCTAATCAATAAAGTCTGCTTCCGACGGTCATGTACCTAATCAATAAAGTTTGCTTCCGACGGTCATGTACCTAATCAATAAAGTTTGCTTCCGACGGTCATGTACCTAATCAATAAAGTTTGCTTCCGTCGGTCATGTACCTAATCAATAAAGTTTGCTTCCGACGGTCATGTACCTAATCAATAAAGTCTGCTTCCGTCGGTCATGTACCTAATCAATAAAGTTTGCTTCCGACGGTCATGTACCTAATCAATAAAGTCTGCTTCCGACGGTCATGTACCTAATCAATAAAGTCTGCTTCCGTCGGTCATGTACCTAATCAATAAAGTTTGCTTCCGAGGGTCATGTACCTAATCAATAAAGTCTGCTTCCGTCGGTCATGTACCTAATCAATAAAGTCTGCTTCCGTCGGTCATGTACCTAATCAATAAAGTTTGCTTCCGACGGTCATGTACCTAATCAATAAAGTCTGCTTCCGTCGGTCATGTACCTAATCAATAAAGTTTGCTTCCGACGGTCATGTACCTAATCAATAAAGTTTGCTTCCGACGGTCAGGTACCTAATCAATAAAGTCTGCTTCCGTCGGTCATGTACCTAATCAATAAAGTTTGCTTCCGAGGGTCATGTACCTAATCAATAAAGTTTGCTTCCGACGGTCATGTACCTAATCAATAAAGTTTGCTTCCGTCGGTCATGTACCTAATCAATAAAGTTTGCTTCCGACGGTCATGTACCTAATCAATAAAGTTTGCTTCCGACGGTCATGTACCTAATCAACAAAATTAATACAAGACACAAACAAAGGAGAAAACCCTAAACTATTGTTTACCTCATGACTATTAAAATGTGAAGTACTAAGAAGGCCTCAAACAATCACTAGAATGGCAAATTGGACACCACTGTGTATTGCCTGGGCCCTTTCGATCTGACAGACAAGTTTCATTTTTGTGGGAATAAGGACTTCAATGTATGAATTATGATCTGAGAATGGCAGGATAAGGCACCATGATTTGAATATCTATATTACGATACTTGGCTATGATTAGCTTCACAAAAGACCTAGTGTTTCAGACAGCAGGAGTCTAAATTTGTGGAGAAAGTATCTTACTTTGAGAACAAAACATTTTAAAAAACCCAGCAGTTAATACAAAGATTGCATAATGTCACATAGCTGCCGTACCTGCTACATAACTTGAGTTCACGATACATATTGGGCTGTGCATATTACTATGCATAGCGTGATGCATTTCTTGTTTTTGATGCACATTGTAGCAACCTTAGTATAGTGTGAATTAGCATATCATGAAAACTAGCGTCTTTGTTCCCAAAAATTCTCTTCAAATTTTGTGTGTCCTCTTTTCATATTACGTCCAAGAAAACCAGTAAATGCAACAAGTGTAGTACAGTGTTGAAATACCTGAATGCCTTTTCCCACATCTTAAGCAGGATCCATGCATGCTTACATTCATGGGGTGCACGCATACTGGAATTTGTATCCTTGTGGAGACATTCCTTTGTTCTCTTGTTTGACAAGTTTAGTTTTTAAAATGCTCTTATTTTAACCAGAATTAATTTCCTTGGCTAAAATTTGGACTTAATATCCCTTTTCTAAAACTCTTCCATTTGCGACAGATCAACATAGCTTGGAAATTCCTAGTTTTTGAGTAAAATCCATGTACATGTGTACAAAATGTATCTATTTCGTGAAAACCTTGTGGAGACATGTTCATCTATAGAAATTGCCCTGTCCATACGTATACAATCTTTTGTTCCCTATTGTACACATGTCTCCAGAGGATATAGTTTATCAGATCAGCATAAACATGTACACGTAGGACACAAACAAACAAATGCAAAACAAAGAAACTAGGATTCTCAGATTGCAACTTCTCCTACAGTTTGGTTTAATTATTACAACAAGGAATGCATTTTAATAAACAGTCAGAAGACAGTGATGTAGCTTCACATTTTGGCTTAAAATGGTACCCTGGCGCTGGAGACAGCCAGCCATTATATTGTATCAGCCTTCTGACATACATGTAAGGCAGCATTTTAATCCCATCTTATAAAGCAATCCATTGTGAAGCATTTTTTATAACTGTTCAATCTGAACGTACATGTAATTATTAGAAATGTTCTTACATCATTTTAACAATGCACTGTTTAAAACATTCACGTTTTTCAACCAGTATTGTAGTTCATTTTCAAAAGTATACAAACTAGTGGAAATATTAATAATGTAACAAACTTAGAATTTGTATTAATTAAAGGAAATTTTGTCATTATGACCGAGAACACGTACAGTTTCTCTCTTCAAGTCCAAACAAAACAATTGCCAAAGGAGGATGCGGTATGTTTGGCATGAATGGTATGTGTGCTGCCCTCTGCTGATATAAATAGCCTTCATACATGTACCTCTGTGTATACATTGTAGTTGAGCATGACATAGATTGGCAGGGTTCTTGGTAGTGATCTGCTGCTGAATGGGTAGGTAATGTTGAAGACATCAATCATGCTGAATGAGCAAAGCTTATACGTCACTCCTTAAACCTTTTTTTGTTATTAACAGATTTATTGAGCGCAGGTACATGTTTACTGTTTAATCCAAGTTGTTAAAAATTAGTGTGAACAGTGTTAAACGTTGTTAGCCACGTCGACTGACCCAGTTAGTCTCATGTATCATTTCATAAATAGACTAGAGACCAGTCAAAGTCAGTTTACTTCTGTTTTACTAACACAAATGTGCCGGACCAGTTGTCATAACACATACTTTTTCACATCACTTCTGTTATGACATGAGTAATATAAAATAAATTTATGAAATGAGTAGTTGGCAGAATTTTCATGTTCAAATTTGCCAGTTGCATGTCACACACCTGAAGTTACATGTATAGTGCAGTTCCTGTTTTTATGTTGTCTCTACAGGTGATGTCTACAGGCGATGTCTTCAATGTTGAAGTGGGTCATGCAACATTGTACTTACATTTTCATTGTTTATAACATTCTTCTTTTTTTCAGAGATGTTATTCAGAATCTTATGTGAAAATCAAAGGTCAGTTATTTGGTTTCTTATCTGTTTCCGGAATGGCTAGCCACTCAATAGACACTTGACCTCTGTCATTGTCACTGCGCTTTAGCTCCATCTTCCCTTCATTCCACCACCTCCATGCTGACCAAAGAAATCTTTCATTTTCTTGAGCAATGTTGTTTTTATTTATCTCAATCACCTTGTGACCTCGCCACCTTTTTTTGTTTGTTTGTTTATTTGTTTGTTGTTGCAGTTACAAGCCATTGCTGATAATGATTTAGGCAGTATGGAGGTTGATTCAGCAGGTAATAACCATACTACCCCCATCAACATGCCCACCTACATGTACATGTAACACACTTTGCTAGCATTTTAAACCATCTAACTATTTAACCACATTGATTTCAAGTCATGTTTAAATCACCCATATTTTCAAATTGTCATCAGCATACTCTAGCACAGTTAATGACAAAAATAGCATGAAAAATATCAACTTTTAATGCCCAACTCAGACAGAGCAGCAATCACAAATGTATTTGAGCACTTCTGAAGTAATGGCCTCCTAATACCAAAAGTATGTGTGTGATCTCTCATTTTGACCTGTTACTATGCATATCTTATTCTCCATTATAAAAAAAAGGAAAGGAAAAATATAATAAAATAAATATCAACAAGTATAGGAATCATATTCCTTAAGATATCATAATGGCATTGTGATTTTTGAAATTAACCTTTAAAAATCTACAAATCTGGTCAGAATTAAATTTCATCACTAACTGAATGGGTGCAGCAGTAATTGAAGGGACACAAAATTCTAATGTTGTGAAAGTCTGCTAGTCTGGTTATTCTGAGAATGACTTAAATCAGGTGGGGGAAAAAGCACCATATTACCCCCGGTGATCTGTTGTCTATAAAAGTCTAATAAAGAAAGTGTTAATATAATGTTTGGTTCTCGCATGTACATGTGCAACATGTCCTAAAATGCTGTCAAAATGCAACTTCAAATCTCTCTTGGGACTTTTTGTTATAAAGCTGATTAGTGTGCAAAAAGTCATAGAAACCCTCAATGGCATAATCCAAATCAACAATCTGACCAGATTTGCAGGTCTTAGAAGTGATCAATATGGACAAAGATTATAGTTTTATATATTACTTTACCGACTAACTAAACTAAAGGGCTTTCACTTGGAATTTGGCCATGCAGTTGACTACTACTTTGTATGAAATCTAAACATTAAAGTACTTTTGGGAATTTTTCAATTCAATCTGAGAGGGTTTCTTTTGAATCGTCCAGTGAGTGGACACAAAATGACCCATTTTTGTATTTTTTGTGTTAAATGCTTGGGGTGATTTTCTGGCATTTAATAGACTGCTGACTTCAGTATGTTTGGTATGTTAAATATGGTAATTTAATGGTAAGTCAAATATTGATTGAAGTCTGGAAATAAAAAGTGAATAAAAGTACAGTAATACCATTTTTATTTACCACCACAACCAAATTAGTCAAATAATTTTTTTTTTTTTTAAGTTCTACAAGTTCTAAACTGTTGGAGTTGTGTTCCCAATCTTCTTTTACATGTACATGAAGTTATTCCGAGAGTGGATTTCTTAATCTAACCTCCCAATCTCTTAAATTTAAATTCAGAGAATGAAAGTAGTTGTGAGTAAAAATTATAGTGTTATTGTTGGCTTGGAATTCCCTTGCTTAATTAACCATCTATGTTGTGGATTTACATGTGATCCAGTAGTAAATGTAAGTCACTAACATGATCTTACCTTTAGTTATTAACATGGTATGTTATTTTAAAGGGCCCATGTCATGAATTTTACTTGGACTCATATTTTGTGCAACTTTCTACTCTTAAATGTATGTAGGAAAATTATTTGACATCCCTTTTTTGTTAATTTTATTAAAAATCGCAGTTTTAAAAATTTCAAATTTCCATGCTTCTCTTGAAAAATGAGGACGGTGTTGCTGTGATGTCATTTCGGGAAGACACTGTTCAGTTTAGGGGTTTTCTATTTAATTGTGAACCCAAAAGTTGCTCATTGAAAACATTTATGGGAAAACTTTGCTCATTGGCCTAATGTCATGTACTGAAACAACAACGAAACACCAAAGAGAAGAACATTTACACCAGCAAAATATCAAAAATTGTGGCAAATTATGATGCTGAAATCGCTGTAAAGCCCGATTTACACTTCACACGAAAGCAAGTGCGAAGCGAAATTCACGTCACCAACAATGGTGGACGCGCTTCGAACATATTGTTAATGTCACAAATTTCGCTTCACTTTCGCGTAAAGTATGAATCCAGCTTAACATTGAGGTTTCAGTCTGAAATGACATCACACTTTTACTCATGAATATGAAAATTCGCATTAGCTTAAAAACCAAAAAGATACCAAAATGCCCTTGAAAATGGCAAAATGAAAATTGAAAGTAAGGTTAAATAGGATACAAAGTGCCTCTCCATGGATTGCATTATAAAAATAATTACATTACATTGGCCCTTGAACTTGTATTGTTTGAAGCAATTCCTCTTGTTGTTGGTTTCTGATTCACGCTTACCTTTGAAATCTGGTCCCTTTCATTTATAAGTGGCACATTTTGGCTAGATCCCACAGAGGGTTATCGGGTTATTTGGAATCATAACACAACATAATCCAGCAATGGTAGAGTCACTGAAAATGTTTAATGTAATAATTCAAAACAAACACTTCATTAGGAACATAGATTTAAAACAGATCTGAGACAAGAACGTTTGCCATAAAAATTTGGTATAATGAACAGATCACATTTGATATCAACAAACCGTTCTTTTATTTTATACATTTGATGTGCTCTGCAGTTGTATCATGGCTAATAAAGAAATCTCAGAAAGTAATATTAGAAATCATAGAAAGTAATAAGGAGCAATATTTATTACAACCTGACCATACTTGGACTCAATCAAAACAATGTTTATACAAAATCAATTTATCCTTTTTTGTGGTCCTGCAATTCGTTATTAAATTTAAATAATTAATTTTCGTCCTAAAAGTGGGAATTCCTATTAAAATGTAGTGAATAATGGTCAGTAAAACATACGACATGGAGCTTTAAAATAGAGTTGAATTTGAAGGATTTTAACCAATAAAATTACACTGTCTCAGATATGGTTCATCAAATGTAAATGCTTTGCTAATATTGCACAAATGACTAGAGTTAGAAGCACTCTATCCTTGTTTTTTTTAGTGCATGATCTCAGTTCAAGTTTCCTCTTTAATTGTTTTCAGATCTTTCAAAAATTGGCAACTTTAGTCCATAACTAAATATCTGTGTTTGCTTCAAGTAGCATGGCAATGCTTAAATTAAATAAAAGAGACTTGATGAAAATAAAAGTCTTTTAAGCAATTATGCTAGTTGTAAATGCCATGGCCTTACTAGCTTTTATCGTGACCTTTACATGAAAATAATGGCATCATCAATAAGGCATTTTATTGAAAAATAATAGAATAGTTGTATGACAGGAGGAAATCTTGTTTTGTTTTTATAAAGGGGGAATTTAATGGCTCTGTGTCTAATCTTACCTTCAGCAGTGAAATGCCAAATGTTTGTAGTACAATAAACCACTAAAGATAAACCACTCAGGGAGATGATACACCATGACATCAAAATGCCTTCTAACTTCTTGATCTCTCTAAACATGTACATGTACACATTATGTAGTCTTGATAAACAGCTATTTTCATGCCCAAGTTCATTAGCTGAGGAGTTACATTTTTTGAATACATGTATCATGTCTTTGGTAATTACGTCTTGTCATAAAGGTGCACAAAGTACACATATCTTTGTGTCCAAGAAAGGCTATCACGGAAACATTTAAAGTAAAATAAAGTTTCATTTAAATGTAAATTTCATGTAAATTTCTGGTGCAAAATTTCAAAGTTTCAACCCAGTCAGACTTTAAGATCTCTAGAAAATAAGACCTAAAAATGGAACATTAAATGTAAAATACAACATTTGCTTTGGATGTAATTTACAGAAATGGATGGATTTGGGAATGAGTATTTTATAGAAAATATTGATACACTGACCTGTTAAAAGTTTTGTGTTCATAGATGCTGGAAAAACCAGTTCTTGTAGTCTGGTTCCCTGACCCTACTTCAGAGGAAACAGAGCATTTTATAGATGTTCGGGAATTGTCGGGTCAGACCAGACTAGCTAACTTGCATCTGTTGACGGATATTTGTTACCACTTGCAAACAAAATGTGGACTAATAAAAATAAAAAGGGTAAGAAATGTACGTTTTTTTCCAACGATGGTCGGCAGACCAGCGTGGATACAAAATGGATAAAAAAAATTATACTTTTTGTTTAAATGACAGCGCACAAGGTGCCATGATTTCACAGGATGCTTGAGACTATTACTCACTTACAGTCCAGTAAGGTATTTCATAATAATTGGGTAGTTTTGTTTTTTGATGTTTGCAAATGTTGTACATTACCTTTAAGTTGATATCACACGTGATGAGGTTATCATGGCGTCATTATGTTCATGTACACTTTTAGCACATTGTCTGAGTGCCAAGTTTGAATAGAATAAGATAGAGCCTACTGAATGTTCAAGTGCCGACCAAATGTACACAATCAATAGAATGTAAGGGAAGGAAAATAAGATAAACACACACACACAAAATACGTTTTTGCATTCCATAACTATGCAGAAAAGCCAATACCTTGGGCATTGAAGCTGTATGCTATATTGTGGCTGACTATTATAGGAGTCACTGCTTGGGTGCTGCAGTGCACATGTACATGTATGTTGCATGGAAGTGCAGTGGTTCAGATGACTGTTTGCTGTTTTTCAGATTTCCTGTATGCCAAAGTACCTGTACATATTTGATACGGCTTAGTTAAAGACAAGAGAAACACATTTTGCAACTACTGTAACCTCATCAACTTGAACTAGTGCTTCAAATTGAAAGTTGTTGATGGGCGTCGTTAAATGTCATCAAAAGTCTGATATGCCTTTCCATGGAAAATGAGAATCATTTGTTGTGTGGCATAAAGTACAAAGGACTAGCAGTTAATCATCTTACAAGCTTTTAAAGTATTAAAATTCCATCGTATCAGTACTTATAAAGTATGTGTGAAACCAAACAAGAATTCTGTTAAAAATTAATCAGGTTCTATCAGATGTTTAAATTTGAGTGCATTATGCTTGCTTTAAATGGGTGCATACCTATGTTCCCCAATACCTATGTTCCTCAAGATCCTTACCCTACAACCCTAACCCTAACCATCTAACCCTAAGGATTTCGGGGAACATCGGTATAGGGGAACATAGGTATTGGGGAACATCAGGTAGACCCCCTTTAAATACAACCAAATGTAGTTTATTGTCATAGATTTATTACAGTGTGTATGGGAAAATAATAGGTAATTCAAAAATAATGTGTTAATATAGCTTTTCATTGTATCTTATTTTGCATTTCTTCAGTTACGAAGAAATGCGAAGATTTATAAACAAAGGCCAATAAACCTCTGTTTCCACCTTTGTTGAATCAGTGCTGAGTTAAGCTGTTGGAAGAATGCGCTGTCGCTGTGGACAGTTCACTGAAAGAGATATCAAGTTAGAGATGCTGGAACATAAAATGATACATCATAATGTTGTCAATGAATGTGTGATTGATCATCATCATCACAAGGTCAACACCTACTGTCTCCAAGTTGGCCTGATTTCAGTGCTGAATTGAGCTGTCCAAAAAGTGCGATGTGAGGCAGACATGTTGAAAGTGTTTTGAAAAGAAATGGAATACATGTATTATGTTTCATGATTAAATCAATCTTTTCAAATATTTTTCTGTTTAGTCTTTTTACCCGTACTCCCTAGGCAATTTTGAAAAACACAATCTTTGGAATGATAAATAATTTATGGACAACACGATGTACCATTTTAAGCCACAACATCTCCAACATACCCCTTTAACACACTGTTCACATAGACAGCACATTCATCTGAGAGCTTAACTCACCACTTATTCAACAAACTTGGAAAAAGAGGTTTTTGCCTTTATATTGCAATCAAATGTGCTCTGTCATCTGTGACTGAAAATATGCAAATGAGGTATCAATTGAAAGCTAATGACCTACCCTTTAAGATGGAGCCACTTTGACATTGTACAATTTCTAACTTACATACATTAACCCAATGTTTTTGGATTACCTTTCTTTGATAAACCCTGTACAAAATGGATACTCCAATAAATTCACTGAACAGGAAAAGGGTTGACTTTAAGAAGTTTAATCAAATGGTAGAATAAGCATTTCTCTTTTAATAATTTTGTTTTTATTAGGAAGCTTAAACAGAAGTTTGTATTATCGTTTGGCCCTTTACTTTTTATTATAAATGGAACATTCTGGATTATATGTAATTTCCAGTGTACCACAATGTTGCTGTTCTCTGTTTTCTACAGAAGCTGAGGAGATGACATTTGTGCGCTTCATGAAGAGTCATAAATGTTACGAGATCATTCCAACAAGTGCCAAGCTGGTGGTATTTGATGTTCAGTTGTTGGTGAGTTGTAGGACCTTGTGGAAGTGGAATCATCCTTACACTCAGCAGCATTCCAAAATCCATATTGCAAATATACAATTGGAGAATTATACAATTGTTGCCTGTTGTGATGGGGTCCATGGTGTTTTGTGCACCCGAGGGTGCAAATGGCACCCGAAGCGAAGCTGAGGGTGCCACTTGTGCCAGAGGTTGTACAAAACCCATGGACCCCAATCACGGCAGGCAAAAATTGTTTTGTTATACCATGGTAATAGATTCAAAGCATCTGAAATTGTGGATTTCCTCCAGTTGCTGTGTAGTAATAGCAGAAGTATATATTATTTTGAAAAGATCCGCGATTACTGCACCGTGAACATTTGCACAATTTTTTTTTTCACTTTACAGGAACAGAAATTAATTTAGCTTTTCACTGCATACACCAATCCATTAATCCCTGCCCCATTACGAGCCAATCACAGCTGCGACCATGTTCTATGCGCACGCGTTTATTCGACATGTGTATGCGCGTGTGTGCGCCAGTGGCGTCACCAGACTTTTCAGTCTGGGGGGGCACAGGGGGGGGCACCAGCATTTGATGGGGGGCACTTAGGTGGATACGGATCGCCGTCCTGGGGGAGGGGTCTAAGGGGAGGGGGTGCCCCCCCCCCCTTTGGAAAATTTTCGCATACGGAGGATGGGCTAGATGCAAAATGGTGCCACATTTGATGCTAAATTCGATCTGAAGATATCTCCAGAAATTGCTATTTTTGAGGTAATGATTTTAACAACGCGCAGAATTTTTTTTTACCAACCCAAATCTCAGATGGGGGCACTGGGGCACTAGGTTTTCGTGGGGCCCTGGCCCCCCCTTGGCGGCCGGGCACGTGCCCCTGGCCCCAAAGCGACGCCACTGGTGTGCGCGCCCTCTGAAGCCTCTTACCCGGGCTATTTCTATTATACAAGGCAATAGAAACAACACTTTCAACAGTGGGGACAATCAAGGTGATGTATCCCGTGGGGTACATCACTCATGTACCACGGGGTGTACCCTGACACCATACATGCGTGTTTGTGGCACATCACGTGCTCGGTTCTCGACCAATAAAACATCACGATCTATTACCAAGGTATAAGAATGATGCTTGTTGCATGCATATAAAGATGACACCCTAATTTGTTAATCTCATAGGATGAAAGCTAAATGAAATTGAATTATCCGGCAAAGTAATAATATTAATACAGCATAAGGAATCTGAACATTTGGACTATAAAGCGCATGCTGAAAATGTTCAAGAATGTACAAAAGGACTGGGACCCAGACTTCAGTGGAGTCTCTGTCAAGAATTGTATATTTCTAACATATCTGTGTCAGTTGTGTGTCCAGACACTCATATGCCTGCTCATTTGATGTACCCAATCAGCGCAGCCTTGGTGCTTAGGCTTGATTCCTGCTATACATCCTGGCAGTAGATTTGAGGACTTGGAAAAGGATGCCAATAATACACTGGCAATTTCAAGGCAAAGTTGAAGCATGTTACTTAACCCCTCTAATTTGCATCGCCTTTGTGATGTTGTTCCTTTTGATAGGTTAAGAAGGCATTCTTTGCTTTGGTGTACAATGGAGTCCGAGCAGCTCCCTTGTGGGACAGCGAAAAACAAGACTTTGTTGGTGAGTTATTTTGTAATATGCATTATTGATATACTTAGGAAATTAAAAGTCTAATCAAAAGAATTGGTCATGTTGATATAATATCTAGATATTGTGATATTGAGTGTGAACAATTTCAATACAGTCAACTCCTGTTTATTATATCATTTCACAGGTATGCTAACAATAACTGACTTTATCTGCATTCTGGAGAACTACTATAAGTCCCCATTGGTAAGAATATTCATTTTTATTGAAATTTCAAATTTCAGTGATAATAAAGCCAACTGAAGTTTGTCTTGATTCAGGTTGCATAGTTGATATGGTCATCCCTAAACCCCAAGACAATTTTTTGTGATGAAGTTTTGTGAATTTTCTATTTGAATCATTGTGTCAGTCAGAGTGCTAGTGGTAGTGGATATGAGGTCAAATCAGACCTGTCACAAGATGGAGTGAAAATCATGGCCAGAGATCGGAGAGAAATGGCTGGGAAAATAGGCACATATAGTCCATTGAATAAAATTAGGATTCAATTTCAAATAGATACACGGAATGTGTGCAAGTTATTGGTATTTCTTCATTTCATTCCAAAATATTGTGAGAGATTCCCAAACACTTTGAAAACATCAGTTATATAACTGGCAAAGAAAAGAAACCATTTGTAAATCCAAGGTAACCTTTTGATCAGGGGCCAGAAAGTGCTGCTGCATTATGAAGATATTTAACAAACAAACAAACAAACGACTAAAAGAAAAATGTTAATTTGATGAATTAACAACCAATAGAATAAAAACAAATCACCTTCAGTAGCCTGACTGCACTGTTTGATATTTGAAGACAAGCATTTCTGGAACTTTCTTTGCCAAACACACTTAAAGTCCCCCAGGTTGTGTGGTGAATATTCAAATTTTGTTTAAACTTCAAAAATTTGTATATGGATCTAATGAGCACACCAAACTTTAAGCTCCCAATTCCTAATTTTTTGTTAGGTATGGCCCTTTTCAAGATCTGTCTTGCTTTCTTTCATTTCCCGTTTGTAGTTGCATTGGTTGTGTGTTCATAGCTTCCACTGTTTGTGTTTAAAGTTATATTGAAATCTAAGTCATATTATAAAAGTAATATTTAGGCATTATATTGACGTTTAATATTTCATACTTTCAACTCTCAATATGAAGGTGAAAATGGATGAACTGGAAGAGCACAAAATAGCAACCTGGAGAGGTAAGACAACCCATCTTTGGAATGTTTACATTGTGTGACATTGACATCAGACACGTACAATATTTGACAGTAACATAAGTAAATAGAATGGTCATATGACTTGTGTTACTTTTTCCTTGTTGTAGATGTATTGAGTAAGAAGGCAAGACCTCTTGTTTGGATTGATCCAGATGCCAGGTATATATGTTCAATGAATCCATGTCTTGTTACTGTTGTAATCAGTGACATCGACTTGTCACTCTCATACTGCACATCATTTTGAATCCCCTTTGATGTCAGTCACAGAATCATTAATACACGGTCTGCCTCTCTGCCTCACTGCAGATCCTAGGTATAGGAGGTTTTTGTTTCTTTTTTTTTTCCTGATTGAATAAGGTCAAATAGAGAGTCAATTCTGAATCAGAATCTAAAGTCCACCCATTTATTAGGACTACATGTCCTCGGTGATTACTCACGGACACAATTCTAGGCAGTGCCCGATGGTGCTGAAGACCCACTGACCCACTAAAAATGAGTTGTCAAGAAAGTTCAGTTCTCTTAAGAAAGCTGGTTCTGCATAGCAGTGTTGTAGTCCGGTCCATCACAAGTCCCCACAAGTCGTCTAGTCTCAATTCAAGGCATCAGCTATTAAATAAATTGTAACAAAGGGATTCCTTTGCTATTGTGCACCCCATGTTACTTGTGACTGAACTTGTGAAAGGACTTGTGATTTACTAATGAAAGGACTTGTGATTTACTAATGAAAGGACTTGTGATTTACTAATGAAAGGACTTGTGATTTACTAATGAAAGGACTTGTGATTTACTAATGAAAGGACTTGTGATTTACTAATGAAAGGACTTGTGATTTACTAATGAAAGGACTTGTGATTTACTAATGAAAGGACTTGTGATTTACTAATGAAAGGACTTGTGATGGATTTGACTACAACACTGCTAGGGCGAGCTCAGCTGTTTTGTTTTTGTTTAATGCAAGTAATGATGCTGTGTGTGGTATTGTTTTCATGTATGTTGCAGGCTTGTTAATAGTCGAATCCATTACACTGCCCATATTTGATTGAGATCAGTTTCCTAATGGAATTATGATTCCTGACCAGTTTCCTATAGTTATAGTCAACTCCTAAAATATTTGTTGTCAAGGCCTATAAAGGGAATGGAATGAATGACAGCGTTGGCAACCCATTGTAATAATGTCTTACCTGTGATTGTAAAGCACACACATTTCTTTTCCCAGTTTGTTTGAAGCCGTTAGGATGCTGATTCAATCTAAGATTCATCGGCTACCAGTTGTGGATCCAGTGACTGGTAATGTCATCTACATTCTCACTCACAAGAGGATCCTCAAATTTCTTGGATTGCTGGTAAGGAGAGCTGTTTGCGTTTAATCAATCTAAATATGTCCCTCAAGAATAAATTATCCGTAATACAGACAACCTGCTATTGGAAATACAGGTCCTGCTTTCCAAGCAGTATATTATGGGTTTTGCAGTGTATTAATTGAGGTTTTCAGACTTTGCCAACCAGTGTGTCAATGTAGACGATACAGCAGGGATGACACAGTGCCGTCATACCTGATTAACCCTTTCGATACCACATTGTTTTACTTGACTGTACCCTTTACCTCATCTCTTTTTCAGTCCTTCAGAAATCATTAGAGTGAGAAAATGGAACCCAAGTTGAAAACCCACATTTTTAGCCAAGATTTCCACCGTTAAAGACTGATCATGATTAAAAGTGTGTATACATTTTTAAAAACATTTTTGACTGAAAGAGACTCTTTCATGTCCTGAAATAATCATGTCATGTGAGCAGAAAGAAAAAAAATATGGTCTTTTGTGGTCCCAAACTGCAGGCCATTACATCAAACTGTAACCTGATATTGTTTTGATAAGACTTCATATAAACCCTTGTAAAGCCAATTGATGTACTTAAAATCCTTTTTATGAGCAGTGATTTTTTTCCCCACACGGTAATTTTTTATCTGTTTTTTTTTTTTGTTCCAGAAAAATGAAATCAGGAGTCCAGCGTTTTTGAAGAGGAGCCTGCAGGAACTTGGTATTGGTACATATACTAACATTGCAACTGTAAGTGTCATTCTGTGGCAAAACAGAGCCAAAAAAAAACATGTTACACTTTGATAATAAGGGTTGTAGTCATCTCAGACTAATATTTGGGCCACAGTGAGGCTTAAACAAGTCTAATTCACAATTGACAATCAGTCAGCTACAGAGCGTACTGTAGGCTGGCCCTACAGAACCAGAAAAACCTCACCAGAAAATAGTGCTGTATACATCAACAATCAATCAGTCCATTTTTGGTCACAGTTTGATTAATAAAATGGCATAAAAATGGCCAACTGATTTTTGCATTAAACAGTGGTTTGGTTTGGGTTCAGCAGCAAATTGAAATATCAAAGCAGTTTGCTATGGGCCAACACCAGTCAGTTGTTGGGACCGTCAAGTGTCTGATGCAACCAGGCCCAAACTGGGGGGCAATACCAAGAAGTGGCACTTGCTTAGAAAAAGGGGCACCTTCCGATGGTGTGAAAGTGGAGGAAAAGAATATGTTCCCATTTCGTTATAAACGTATTTGACGAGGAACAAATTATGAATACGTTGTCCATCTTGTTCTTTGTGTTTCTTTTACCTAGTTATGTAGAGAGACCATTTTTTTTAATCGTGAGAGGGGCACTGTTGCTTTTGATGGCCAGTTTCTTTGGTCAGTGTGTGACATAAAATTGGGCGCATCTAATTTTTGAAGCTTTACCCCTTGTTAACTACATGTACATCTGACACATTAGTTATACTAATTCATCAGGTTTGTACTTTTTACTCCCTACCTCAGAGTATAGTTTATTAAAAGACACACACATATGTTTTTTTGGAGTATAAAGACTAGTCTATTGTGATTTCCAGAATGCATAAACAATGTTCCCCCTCTGTACTAGTTTTACTAAATAGGAATTGTTCCGTAGTCACGTGTGTGACATTGATCGGTCACGTGTGTGACATTTTGTAATATAAATTATGCTAATTTATGCACGGAAAGACAAACTTATGAAACATCTTAAGAAATGTGCATCTTTACTTACTAAAAACACTTTAGTGAACAATAATCATATGTATTGCATCACATAAAAAAAATTCTCCCAAATTAAGTTAGTTTCAATTTCTGAAGAATTGCCTTTCTACATAGCTGCAATTTTGTAGGAAACAAATAAAAAGACAATAGGTTGGCAGTATATGTCCAGAATATGTTGCAAGTGTATGAATTAAAAAGAAAAAGAAGGGGAAAAAAAAGAAGTGGCTGGCAGGTGTCCAAAATGCCTGTATTATTATAATAATAACATCAAATGGGAATCAGGATAAACAGTATTTGCAGTAAGCATTCACATTGCTCACATTATTTTGCTGAACATGCCATATACTATTGAGTTCGGTTTGGTTCAGTACACAAGCCATATTTAGCAAATTTTAGTTCAGTTCGGTAGTTTGGCTGTACCACTGAAACAAAGATTCCCTATTGACATCCTGCAGCTCTGTCCCTTAAACTTGTTTGGTTAGACAGGGTGATTTTTACTGTACTCATTTTGTGTAGGCTTACCTTATTGAGCTGGACTTGCAAGTTTCAGTTTAGGACATTATTTATACATGTACTCGGTGACTCGGTCACATAGTCAGTCAGTCAGTCCGAGGACAGTATGCTGGCCCTTTGTGTCAAGCAAAAGTACTCCAGATCCTGAGTCCATTCCACAGTTGTTTTCCATCTGAAATTCATGTTAACCCTGTACACACTGCTGAGAGTAAATCTCTGAACAAATGTATGTCTGCTGTTTTGCATTGACAGGCCAGGCCCAACACTCCTTTGATCAAGGCTCTACAGATCTTTGTTGACCGTAGAGTATCAGCATTGCCAGTTGTGGACGACAACAACAAGATCATTGATATCTATGCCAAGTTTGATGTCATAGTAAGTATTGTGATGTGTGGAGGATCCTGATACAGGAGACAGGGATCCTCATGTCATGCCCAACATATGTTGATCAAATGGACTTCAGCTGATGTATTTTGATTTATATAACGGGCTAATATCAACCAATGGTGACGTAAGGAACATGGGACTCCAATGACAATAAGACTGTGTGTGTATGCCAGGTTGGCCATTTTATGCCCTTGTTAATTACGTGATGTGCTTCTCGTTTTTAGAATCTTGCCGCTGAGAAAACCTACAACAACTTGGACATCACAATTCAGCAAGCCCTGCAGTTTCGACAGACGTACTTTGAAGGCGTTCATACATGTCAAGCTTCTGAGAAGTTGGAAACTATCATGGAGAAAATCATTAGAGCAGAGGTAAGTTTGAAATTGAGTGGGTTTGTGTATTTATCATGAAAATGGATTGTTCTGAAAGCATGAACTTGTAGCCTGTATCTTGACTTTCATTGTTAATGCTCATAGTTTCAATTTTTCCCATAATCTTCAAGATTTTTTCAAAGAAATTTTTTTGAGAAGGCCTCATTGGGATATACTAAAAAGTTGGTCGGTTTGGTTGTATTTTCATCTTCGAATTCACTGATTTTTCAAAGCTGTTGTATTTTCTATTCATCATGGCTATACTGTAGAGTGCAAAAGGTGCATGCGTACTTACATATTTAATCATATGTGATACCAGGAATAAATGGTGACAATAGGGACCAGTGCTGTAAGCACTGTCAATATATTGATATTACTCGATTATTCAGTATTATTTTCATATCGATTTCGCCGATAGCAATTTTTAATCATATCGAAATATCAACATTTTCGATATTGAGGAATTATATATCAAAAATATGAAAAAGGTGTCAAATTATCGTCACAATAAATCTCCAGTTTGTGCTTTTACTTTGTGTTTAACGTTTGCTTTATGTTGAAAATGAAATAAAACTCGGCAGCAACTTCTGCTTGTGACTCAAAATAACACATCCCAAAATGCCAAGCAGTGGCGCTTTGTGCTCTGCGTTTGCTGGAATTTGCGGTCTCCCCCAGTGTAAAACCTCAAAAAGAAACTGCCCATTCTAGACAATGGGGACTTAAGATTGGTTGTTTTGTTTGTTGTTTTTTTAATCGAAGTGTCATCTTTATGATTTTTTACATGGAATAATCAATATCTCGCATGTTCTCGATATTGGATTTCCAATAAATTGATTATTGAAAGTTCTGATATCGACAGTGCTTACAGTGTTGTAGTTGAGTACTTGTATCTGAGTACAAAGTGCTGTTGAGTACCAATCTATCGAGTACAACTCACATCCGAGTACTTTGACCCTTGATTACATGTAGAACCCCACAGTACTTTACTTCTTGAGTCTGAGTACAGTGAATTCAGGTGATATTCGAGTACAAGTGCAATTACCAGTTTTCTCAATTAGTACTTTGAGTTGTACTTGAGTATAATAGGGACCATGGGACCTCTATTAAAAGTTGGTCTTTAGAAATCTCAGTACCCCACATGTGTAACGCTATGTAGTTTGAGATTTCAATAGAAACAAAGGAAAACAACAGTAGGGAAGTAAAGGTGGACACTCGTGGTACCCCATGACTACCCATACATCCAGATGGGTGTGTGGGTGTGTGTTCACTCGTGGTACCCCATGACTACCCATACATCCAGATGGGTGTGTGGGTGTGTGTTCACTCGTGGTACCCCATGTATACCAACCCATCCAGATGGGTGTGTGGGTGTGTGTTCACAAGTTGTTAACAAGTTGATCGTCTACAAAGTGGGCACCAGGCGACCAAGCCCAAAGCCTCATGTCTAGTGAACATAACAAGTGTTTCAGGGTGCTATTCATTTCTTTTCACGGGCAGCATGGTGAGTCTCCTATCTCATAAAGGGAACACTCGTAGATATAAACATGCACTGATTCAAGCAGGGAAATAATTGAGATTCAAGTTGTTTGTTCCTCTCAAAAAGTGTCTTTTCTTTGTCTTGATGAAGGTTCATCGTCTGGTAGTAGTTGATGGTGAGAACCATGTTGTAGGAGTTGTATCGCTGTCTGATTTGCTCAACTTTCTTGTGCTTCGGCCAGCAGGTCAGTACTAACATTACGGCTTAAAACAAACAGGATTCTCAGTGGGTCAGTTTAATCCAACATCTTTATGTTATTGAATCTTTGCAAAAATAAGGGTATTGAAACTGGTCAAAATACGAGTCAGAAATGACTAGATATTCAGTTTTTGTGAGTTCCAACAGTAGAAGTTCAAGCCTGGTTTTGTGTCATTGTTTGCTAGTAAAACTTTTGAAAAACAAAAGCAGGAAAAATCTCTGTCAGCATCACTATTTCTAGTAAATAAACTTTATTATTTTTTAAAGTTGAACCCGGTGTTAATGATACTACTTTTGCAAATGTAGCCAAATGTTTCAATGTGGAAGTTGATCATTTTGAAAATGTGTTATTTGTAGAGTTTTGTTGTAATGTATAATTAATGTTGTACAAACACTCTTTTTGATTCTGCAGGAATAACAAGCAGGAAATCAAGTGCTAATTCACCAGAAGCTGACAAATGAATGGATGCGAGTGCAAGAACTTAAAGAGCACAACAGTGGCAAACATTGAACAGCCTGTCACATTGAACATATGGAATAATGTGTAGGAAAAAGGAAAGGGGTCTCTGTATTGCTTACTGCTTATGAAGTATACATGTAGTAATATCATGTATCATGTAGTTTTGGTTAAAAGTGAGGTGCTTTTATCATAAACCATGCTACAGTTCTTCAAAATAATTGACACTTCTTGAGCATTTCAGATGTTGGTGGCAGTGTGAAGAGCTGAATTGCTTGCAGATTTCACATCCACATTGTTCCGGGGGACTTGTGTATTTTTTTGCTAGGGTAATTTTGTGGGTCCCTTTTATATGGATTACATTATACAAATGAGATGTGTGGGAAATCTCCCTCTCAAGATTTTTGTTACAGATTACCTGGTATAAAGTTATATGAAGCCAGTATGAACGATAAACAGTTGCGGTGTGGGATTTACAAGTGATGTTGTAAGAAAAAATGTATATTATTATTACATATTTTAGGTAAATACATGTACCTTGTACAAATACCATAATAACATGTGACATATGACAAAAGCATTTGTGTGTGTAAATATAAAAAGGTTTTGGAAGCAAAGTACAGCAAATAGTGAAGATTCAGGATAGTTGCTCCAGCTGCCTAACCAAGACAGACAACTCATGACAAGTATGTACATTTAGTCTCCCCTGCATGATATACATTTAGGTGGAATAAATCTTATATGGAACTCGATTCTTGTTGGTAAAATTGATGTTTAATTATTTAATAGTATTAATTGTAAAACAATTTATTTGAAAGTCATTGTGCAGGTTGGAAGAGTGTTATGATTGCATTTCAACTTGAGAAAAATCATGTTGTCAATCCATTGTTTGGGAGAAGAGCTCCAGGCTGTAGCCTAGACACCACATGTAAAAAACAGTATGTATCACAGTATCGTACAGGCACCCGACTATTCAGTGCGGCCTTCTAATATCCAAGTATTTTAGATATGTCAAGGATCCAATAACCAGGCACCAGGAAAGAGAGCATCTAGTGGTAATATAATGCCCCGAGCCATGGGACCAGATGAGGTCATTAATACATGGAGGTCATAGTGATGTACAGTAGCAGAGAATGTTTCATCAACAAAAGGACGGGAGGAACAATACCAATATATATGGTCTCATAAAGCAGTTCCAAAAAGTTAAGAGTGGGGAGAACATTTCTGTAACAGCTGAAAAAAGTAACCATATGACTGACTTAAAAAAGTACTGTGAATAATGCATTGCAAGACAGCATGCAGGTTATGCGACATGATGTATCCGAGACAATCTGTCCCAATAACCACAATATGTTTTTTCTTCTAAATTTAATGGAAGTAAAGTAGACCAATTTTGGGCAGCGGCGGCAGAATGGTTTTCAAACTGGGGGCATCACCAAAAAGGGGCACTTGCTCAGTAAAAGGCATCTTCTGTCGTTGCAGCAGCCTATCAAGCATTTTTTTTGGTGGCACATCCGCGCTGAAATGTCACATTTTTTTTCACCGGAAAATCAAATGATTGGGGGGGGTGGGGGTGATATTTAAGTTTGTAAGCATGACACTGCTTATTTTCAGCATTTACTGTGTTCCAATGTGACACAATTTCTGTAAGTATTGGGTACATGCAAGTCTTCAAATTTCCATTCATAATTTTGCCTGTAGAGATTGCTGTCGATTGCAAAAATAAAATGTCCAATAATTCCATTGTCTTTGCATCCAGTGTTGCTCTTTAAATTGTCCACTTTTTCCTTTCAAAGATTGTTAGAGAATTTTTTTTAAATATCCAATTTTTGAAAATGTTCATAATAGCTATCAACTGTTAATATAAAACTGTAATCCAATATGCTCTAGAACGAATAAGATACATATTTGTAGATAGCAAAGTCGGAACATTATTCAAAGTTATTAAAATTGTTACAATGTTGGAAAATAAATTGTGAGCATCAGTCACAAAGTACAAGTCTTTGATTAGACTCCTGTCTTTGTTCTGCCACATTCTAACAGTTCCCCTGGCCTGCTTTTATAGCTCAGTGTCCCCTAACACCTATCTTGCAATTAAGCTGTGGTTCATCATAGTCCGGAGTTCCACATTGCATAAGTACATGTACAACTTGTAGGTCATTAGCTGTACCGGTATGTGTACTTGGGGGGGGGGGGGGGGTTAATTGGTTATTTCATTTTTATCATTTGGACACTTACAAAAGAAATTTAAAATATATATTGCAGATTGGTCAAATAACCTGCTACAATAAAAAATCTTATTTCCAAGCAACCTATTAAATTAATTGATCCAACATCAGAGCTACGTAGCACGTGCACAGGACCACAGGTGGCTTGCATACTGACAGGGCTTTTACAGCTCGGCTAATGTTACATTTTTAAACTGTTTTAGTGCTCAGTGGCTGTGAACAAATTTTAAATATGAAATGAAATGGCAAATAACAGACATCTAAAATTTGTTTGTATTTTATACAAGATTGTTTGTACAATATTTATTCCTTTATTACTGTATAACAATAGACAACATACATTGTTGTATAATGACATCATGGCATTTTGTGAAAAGGCAAAGAATGGAGAACTTGCTTGTCAACAAAATATATTAATTAAAACTAATCACGCTGTTCCTCTTAAAATAGTAGGGATTACAAAAATCAATTTCCCCACTATGCTAAATGTGACCTGTCATCACAAATTGAGCTTAAAGTTGGAATTTTTAAGAATTGAGGTATTCATATATCTGGATTCTGCCGAAAAAGGGCCTTGCAATGGTATACAACATTAAGGGGTACTGAGTTCAGTAACGGAAATATAGACCACCAACTAACTTGAAATTGTCAATCTGATTCTTGAGAAAATGGCATTTAAAAATCCTACAGTTGTGTTACAGTGAATGAACAGTCAACTCATGACAGACGGGAGGAAATAGGTTTTAAAGATGTTTGACAGAACAAAAAAATGGAAAAAGGTAGCACAGGGCTTACAGATAGAGGGTTTACCTGAAAACAAAAAATCGACCACCCTTCAAGTTTTGGCTTTGCCCCACTGTACTGCAAAATGGCAATCTCCGACTTTCAGCTCATTTCGTGGCGACAGGTCACAAATATGTTGTCATTTCATGACTGAGATTATCAAAGGTAGAAAAAGGAACCAGAAACAGACGAGTCCCCTTCTTATTTCATAGTTCCTAATTAACCAAGATTTAATTTGCATCCCAATGACTATCTGGCTTTACTTGCTAATTTAATGATACGCCCCCACCCCCAAAAAAGCAATAATAATATAATCAAAATAGTCATAATAGAATAATAACAATAAATAAAATCATAATTTACCCTTCCTTCAACTAAAACGTGATGATTTCTGACATGTTTTTTTTATAAGATGAGGATACAAAGTAGATTTGGCGTTTATATGCTTCCAACCTCCAATCACAAAACAACAGATGAAAACAAAATCACACTAAGCTCAACGGTGTTCGGATCATGGATTAGTTTTATGTTTTTCCCCCATTTTTAAAATTTTGGCTTATAATCCATGAGGAAAAATTTGAACAGTTATATTCTGATGATAAATTTTTGTAAAACAACTTATTTCCCCAAATGATATCTTAAATTAAAACCTGACACTGCAATGTCATTTCTTGGTATGTGCCATCACTGAAAACATATCTCTAGAGTCTTAAAGAGGTTGTGGAATGCTTGAAGACATTTCCGTCATTTTTCGGGTATATGTAGCCTAAGGTGTGATGAAATAAAAACGACTATTGTTTCCGTCATAAAATGAGTACAAAAGGTACTTTTGAGAGCTGTTTTTCAAGTCTTGTCATGCCTGTTTCGACCCAAACGTGCAATTATGCAGAGTAGCATAAACAAGTCCTGTTTATTACGTCACGATTTACTGTGTTTTGTTTGCTGCCCGCAACGATGACTTTTACACAAATTGCACGTTCGGGTCAAAACAGGACCTGAAAAATAGCTCTCAAAAGTACCCTTTGTACTCATTTCATGACAGAAACAATAGTCGTTTTTATTTCATCACACCTTAGGCTAAATATACCCCAAAAATGACAGAAATGTCTTCAAGCATTCCACAACCTCTTTAAAGCAGATGATTGGGAATTTAAGAAAAGCTTGATGATAATTTGGACCCTAAACAACCCCCCCCCCACTCCAAAAGTAAGTCTTTGAAACACAAACTTACACAGAAGCAGATAAATAATTGACTATGATTTCCACCTTTGTGATGATTTACAAAATTGAGCAATAAATAACCTCCGTTAGTATTCATGACAGCCAGCCAGCCAGGCTATTCCTATAGACCTTGTGCATTGCAGGTTCCTCACAGGGTGCTGATTGTTATTTTAATTTAGAAACAATGAATTTAAAATAGGTTATTCATGCCTACATAGCGATACAAAACCACTGCCCTCTAATACCGCCTTAACGCATAAGGTCGATCGAGATGCTATCACATGAGATCAAATTATTTCTCCTAAATATTGATGGGGTTTGAAATTCGAAATGAGGTTTTCACACAGTGGATAAAATGTACCGAGCAAGAATGTCAGATATAACCTTCACATACATGTCAGAATAAGTTTTGAATTGTTTTAAGAAACAACTTTAAAAGACCAGTATAACAGGATTTTGACCTGTTTGAGGCATCTGTAAAAATGGCTGTGTGGGTGCAATCTTGATCAATACCCACAGATTCACATGACCCAAAGATTTATCAATTATGCATATCCACCCCTACAAACCATAAGACAATACTTCCAGCATACAGGAACTATTCATGATCTTAAACTTATCTGCATCCATCTCAGCCAAATTGACATTTTGCTATTTATTATAACAAAAATTACCAAAAAATCAAAAACTACAAATAGGGTCACTTGTAAGAATAGTACATTTGCTTTCCAAATGAGGCACTGCATGGACTCACCCAAATCACAGTATTAAAAGACTAAACATTGGACATCTTCCCCATTTTCCCACATGAGTTTTTCAACTGTTTGTTGATGGGAAGCTTGAAGGTGGTCATGTTTCAGAGGATACAACCTTTTGGCTCATACAGGTACCACATAGGCCCCGTATTGGTTTGGAATGCTCCATTTCATACACACCCACACTATGGACATGTAGTCACTTCTCAATTCATGCCACAAAAACAGATTAGTGCAGAATTTTAAAAATACCTTAACAGGACAGCTCTCTTCAAGTCCTGATTGTATCAAATATTCAAAATGATAAACATTTCTGTCAGTCTGTTTTGCAATCAGAGTTCAGTTATTTTTTATAGAACTGACAAGAATAAGTTTGTCTGAAGCATGTCTACGGCATAATGCATCTATGCAATGTATGCATACTCATCGGCAGACGCTGTACGTTCCAAGTACTGCTTGTCTATAAGGATCTCTGTACACTTCTTAATCATGCTGACACTGGGTGAAAAGCGTGCCTTGGCCTGACTTATCACCTGCAACAAAGATACAACCAAAACAATTGTTGGTTACCATGGAGTATTTCCAATGTGAATGAATTTCTATAAAGCGGTTACTGAGAACAGATACAGAAATACAAGCAATTTACATGTCATTTAAATAGTGAACATCAATCAATCAATCAATCAAAAGAAATTTATAAAGTGCCAAAATCAAAAAGTTTGCTCTAACTAAGGCACTGATGGGGCATTATACAGGGTGACCCCCACAAATGCAACCTTAAAACATTTGCCTTTTGCAAAAAAAAAGGGATTGGTAGATTTTTATGTTCTGGGTATCACGTTAAAGCTGAGAGATTTTCTTTCAAATACTGACAAAATCTTGCAAATAGCACTGTGGGTTGCTGAGAAAATGCCAATTATGTAAAAGTAGTCATTTTTCATCCTGTACACAAGTACTTCAAACAGTGAAATATTTTACTGTAAGCCTACTCAGCCATATGGTTGCTACCTCAAAGCGTTGGTCGTTGTCAAGGAAAGCTAATCAGATTACATACTAAGACGCTGTAACAGAGCATTGAACTTCGTGAACCCCAAAAACATGTCCTTTTGAACAACGTGTTTCTCAGAAAATATGCTCGGTATGGTTGAAATGTTACATTCTAACTGAAGAAGAAATTCTAAACTTCATGTCAGTGAAAAAATCGCCGTTATCGATGCCAACACGTCAATACTGGTTACTGTCAAAACTGACCTTCAAGTCTGGAAGAAATCGCTCGAAAACTTCCCCAAATGTATGTATTTATC
The DNA here is from genome assembly GCA_029964075.1 of Patiria pectinifera. Taxonomy (NCBI): domain Eukaryota; kingdom Metazoa; phylum Echinodermata; class Asteroidea; order Valvatida; family Asterinidae; genus Patiria; species Patiria pectinifera. Next base: position 9,020,863 of record CM057139.1, on the reverse strand, counting down.
CCAATTTTTTAGGAATTTACCCAAGTGGTTATTTCACAAGTAGTTGAACAATTATATCATCTAAGTATATTCTGAATTTCAGCTTAATCTGTTGTTGCGGACGCTAGTGTTACACTTTGAACCATCTCTAAGGATAATTTCGAAGACGATCAAAAAAATTATTTGCCGACCCAACCCATGTGCATTGTTCAGCAAAGCGCCCCAGGAGCTACGGCTGACCGATTTCAGCCCAGCACACAATGATGACGGGCATATTAGCATATTCATTAGCGTCACTCGGCGTGATATGGCGTGGGTCTCGGTATCGACCAATGGAAGCCAGCAAAAAGGGTGATATTTGTTAACTAACAACTCCTGAAGGAGGCTTTTATGCAATTGTTTACTGCACACTGAAATGGATAGGAACCTCAGTAATATTCGTGAGGCTTGAAAAGATTTATAGATATTGCGCACGCCAATGTTACAAGTTTCAAAATTGCACGAAGCGAGGCCTATTTTTCCAATTTCAACGAAAAGTAATGAACATATCACAACGACTTTTAGCACATACTTGGATCATAATAGGGGAAATAAATCCTGAAAGTTGCATGAAGAAACGATCTTCCAAACCGGAGAAATTAGTTTTCAAACATTTCACCCGCCAACGTGAACATGTCTGTGTACATGTAGTTTCATTCAAAATAAAGTATTACATAACCTTTAGAAATCGCCCTTCGCAACCATTAAGGCTGTACTCTGCAATTATCATTCATTTGTGCAATTTTAAAGGTTTGAGTCCTGCTTGGGGTTATGGTGTGTGTGCCCTTAGGCAAGGCACTTTGTCACTCATTGCATCTCCCCACCCAGGAGTAGATGGGTACCTGTGAGGGCAGAGGTGGTTATTGTGATTGAATTAGCTTCCTTGCTCCTAACAGGCTGCAGCGAGCTATATACTCCCCAGGGAGCTGAGATGGACAGGTATTTGGAATGTTTAATTGGCCCAATGATCAGGGGTAATAATAATGTAAAGCGCTTTGATCATAGTTAGAAGCACTATATAAGAACCCATTATAATTATTAATTTCTTTAGTATTTTGACATATTTATGATGCCGAAAGGGTTTAAAATAGGACTTAAAAGGATGAGCTGTTCAGGTGTTTTAAGGTTGCAATTTTTTTTTGGGGGGGGAGGGGTCACCCTGTAGGCACCACAGAAACAAACTACATGTCCCATTCCATTTTTCCAAATCTTTTCTAGATTAATAAGTATTAAAAAATTATACATGTGGCCTGACTGATGTTTTAATGTTTGGATCTGTGACCATCACAGCTTGACAGATCACAGGTAGCTTTGATAGAACAATTATTCTGATAACTCAACTCACAGTTGAGAAGCAGATTGTGCTTTATCAGCAAAGTGAACTCATTTTGAGTTGGTTCAACAATAACAAGGTCAGGCCATTCCTTTTTAATTCTCTGACTCCCATCTTTTGTGGCCCTTGACCTAAGATCAGTCTGTCGGCCAAAATTAAAAATCTGGGGGGGAAAAGCAATTTGCATGTTGCACCTGTGTAGAACAACAAATTCCTGGCTTTGAACTTTGGGTGTTTTTTTTTTTAATGGATACCCAGGTACCCATGTTTTTTTCAATCATCCCAATTAGATGAGTGAGATGAAACTGAAAATTCTTCAATGTCACTGTCCAAAAAAGGTCAACGCTGGGACAACTCTGCTCAGAGTAGGACATCTTGGCATATGCTACCATACAGATGTAGGCCCACAGCAAACAGTCATTGGAATCCCAACACCTCTCTATCATATTTATTACGTCACAAAATGCTGGACAAGAAAATCCCGAAGTATTGCCTCACTAATGAACTGGGCGCTCAATGTAACAAAAATGGGACTGTGTCTTTATGATATGTATAGGTGAACTCTAGAATTTAAAATACATTCCATACAAATATTGAACTTCCTCTTTAAGTAAATTAGTCTGGAAAGCATACAAATGCACATACTATACAGCGTGTATCAAAAAAGGTAACCTTAAAAATAATGGGTAAGTATGTGAAAGTGATGAGCTTGAACATTGTCAAAGTGGTGCCATCTTAAAGGGTAGTTCGATTACTTCCCCCACACTTACTTGTGCAAGCGCGACAACGTTCGTTTTACCTCTCACGTGACTTCTGCGCCGCTTACTCAAGCCTGGCCCAAGTAACCGACTTGCCGGGCCGGTTAGTTGGGTATCCCATAAGGCCATGCAATAAACATGGCTACCAACGTGACGTCTGGCGGGCACCTTAGGCCGTGTGCTTCCAGAGCTACAGCTGCGTCTATTGTCAGCCCGTCCCTGCGTATTTTCAATGGGTGTGGACCTAGACCTAGCTCTAGACAGTTGATTCGCATAAAGCCTCAGTGTCATGTCAAAGTTCAACTTTCCAGCTCTTGCACGAAACTTTAACCAAAACTATTTGCTTATTTAGCTCCACTGCGCATGCTCCACTGCGCATGTCTGTCATCACACGAGGAGCCAGGCGCGAGTAAGCTGGGGGAAGTAATCAAACGCACTCAAGGTATCAGTGGCAAGCTGAATCATCCTTTAATATGAAACCACTTTGACAGTGTTCAAGTTCTTAACTATCACATACAAACCCATTATTTTCTGTTTACCGTTTTGTTTTACTCCCTGTTTATCAAGTAACAAGATAAGAAGCAGGAACGACTTTGAATAAGTTACACATGAACATGAGGAATGATTGTTGTAAACCAAGGTTTAACAATGCTGCTATTACTGATATCTTCTTCTGTATCTTGTGTTTTGTAGCACTCCTACAGTGTAGAACGTTGAGTTGTGATGGATCATTTCATGAGTCAATTTAGCAGAAGTTTTCAAGCTATTCTTATGCAACAGAAGTCCACTTTGTTATCTCTCACATCCCTTAACACTTTTAAGTAACAATTTCGATAAAAACATTTATCTGCTCAACCACTCAAGCTCATGTGATTTTTCAAGGTGCAACCAAATTTCTTCAATATAAGTGATTTACTTCCGACGTCTTGCATAGTTGCATTAAACATAGTATTTTCATGTACACATTTGTATCACAATCACATTGAAGTCCATTCACACCCCACCTAAATTTTGTTTATTTTTTCCCTAACTGGAGTATTTCTTGCCATGTCACCGCCTGATAGAGCAATCAAACGTACCTCTTGAATCAGTATATTATGTTTCAGCTGCTTCCTGGCTTTCATGATCCGTACAATAGCAGCCTGTATGTACAGCTTACGATCCTCATCTACAGCTACATGGGTCTGTTCAACTTCCTACAATGACAAGAAATAGTTCAGACATTCACTTTTGTTTTTCTTTTTGTAACACCTCAAACACAGATTCTGTCTCTAAGACCTTGACACATGGTATATGCCATTAGTACAATTATACCATGCACAGCCAAAAACAAAGATTACACCACGGCAGCCTTGCTCAGAAAAGAACTTTATATGTAGCAACTAAGGCCAAAAAAAAAAAGTCTCCGGTTTCTGGTATGCGCGCGTATCGCCGTAACAATGCGCGTTGGCAAAATGAAAAATTTTTTTCAAATAAAAGATGATGTCTCAAAACCGCCAAACTCACTGGTTTGACTGGAATCCTGCTGCTGCACAATTTTAACGTGTTTTTAGATTAGGTTATGGTCGAGAATAAGCTTTATGTGACCTCTCTGGACTCCCATATATTTGCAATAAGTTTAGTCGGGCACCATTTGCAGTCATCAGCACACAGTTGAAGCAAAAAAATCAGGTAAAAAAAAAAAAAAGCCGCGTCACCGCACCACTTTTTGGGCAAGCTCCATACCAGAAACCGGAGACTTTTTTTTTTTGGCCTAATGTAGACAACAGAAGTCTGTGTGCACATATGGGTGTGTAATGTGATGAGATGGTGCCAGAATTTCATCAGGGGATAGTTTGGAAAAGTATAAGTAAAATACACTCAAATTGAAATAGAAATATATTTGTATAGAATTTTGGTTTAACTATTCAGGTATCTCCCTAGGCGCAGCCAGGAATTTTAACAGAGCAGAGGTGGGCCAAGTCCGACCGGCCTTTTCAAACCCCAACCGACATCTCTTAACTTTTGTATATGCGAACACACAGAGTGCGAAGCCTTAACGGCATGGGTTCCGGGGCCCGCTTAAGGGCCCAGGAAATTTTAGATTCTAGATGCTCTGTGGTGCAATCTGAGGCATTTCCTGGCCACTTTCTTCTGACTCTTTAAATCAAATTTGCTCGTGTTTATTTCTTGATGTTAACCAGTCGAGAATCTGTGTGACAAAGTACGAGCCCAAACTTGATAAAAATTTAGAAACTTTGATTTTAAGAACCATACCATACTTTCGTACCATACTTTCAATGGGGGCGCTGTTCAAATGCGACGATTATTAAGTCCGAAATTTCTGACTTATGAGGCGTCAGACCTATGAGGCGTCAAACTTATGATATGGCCCTGGAGTGGGGGGGGGGGGTGTTGCATTTTTTTCATGAATTTCTATGGGGAAAAAACCCATTTGACAGAGCTGGGGGGTGTTTGACCCCCCTCTGGATCCACGCCTGAACAACTACATGCAAGTGTACATTGTGTCAACACTTGCGCGCACCCATTCACGGATTCCAACTTCTAACAGAAATTTCCAAAAATGCATCACTTGATAGTCAGTCATATTATTAGACATGACCAACCATTCTTTTCAGAATTTATCACTTGTCATTGTAATTATGAATACCATTTTCCAATTCAACTGGACCCCAGTAATTTCACTGAAAAAGCATTAAGTATGCTATTGTATAAAGCAACTGCTCTGTGATGGATTACCTAAACAATAGCTAGCACATGCCTCCGCTATTGAAATGACAGTTGAGAAGCAGATTGTGCTTTATCAGCAAATGAACTCATTTTGAGTTGTTTCAACAATAACAAGGTCAGGCCATTCCTTTTCAATTCTCTGCCTCTCATCTTTTGTGGCCCTTGACCTAAGATCAGTCTGTCAGCCAAAATTGAAAATCTGGGGGAAAAGCAATTTGCATGTTGCACCTGTGTAGAAAGCCAAATAGACTGCACCGAAAAGCGTATTGAGCACTTTTGTCTCTTATTTTGTTTATTGTTTACACCCTAACCAGATTATTGTTTCCTTCAGGTACTCGTTTACAAATTACTTACATGTACTATGTCTTCTCAGACAATGAAAAAGAAAGGTTTTAAATGTTGTTTGTGTGGAAGTTTCAAAATGAAAAGCAGGCAACAAAACATATTGCACTTTTCTGACACTCGCGAATGTTCCAGTTTACAATGTTTAGCCAAGCTCAATGTACACATGTGCATCTGGATGTGGTAGTGTTATTATGCAGATAAACAATCTGAACAGCAATTTTACAGGCAGTGGTGTAACTAGGGTTGAGCTTCTAGGTGGGCACATGCAGGTGCACCAATTATTCAAGGAGGGTAACTGAAGGTAATTCATACACAAATTTTGCGTGCAATTCAAGATTTCAAATGGGGCGAGGGGCACGGTGGGGAGGGGCATGTGCCCCCCACCCAGGTGCAGTTGTAGAGCCAATATTTTGGGGGGCTAGCAGGGCAGATCCAGAATTTTTTTCAGGGATGCGTGCTGAAATGTAGACCGGTTATTTTCTCCGGACACTTAGGCCTCCGAAAATTAATTGGGGGGCTCGTGCCGTATTTTCAATGGGGAGCGGCAATTAAATCCTACAATCAGGCACACTATATAACTACAAATGCACCCTTGTCACGACTATTTTTTTATGAGGGGGACCGTTCGCATGTACGTCACATTCCTTCTTTTTGCTAATGCAATATTTTTTTTATGGAATTTTTTTTTGGGGGGGGGCTAGACACAATTTCGGGGGGGGGGGGGGGCTAAAGGCCTCCCAGGCCCCCCCCCCCCTGTAGAACCATCACTGCCCCCACCCCCCAATGCGCAAACCCCACATGCCCCATCAAATGTTTAAAACCGGCCACGTGACAGGCTCTCGCTAATAGGAATGGGTAAATTGTCTTAGGTATTTATGAATGGAGATTAATTATGTACAGGAAAACTAGGAGATACGGTGGTATGTGGTAAGGCACCTACCTGTGGCGTGTCTTTCTGGACAGCTGTAGTTATCTTGAACTTTGTTCTCTTATTACTGTAGTTCATGTTTAATACATAGCTGGCACTGGTATCAAGGTCATCCTGGCAAATAGATCACAATATATTGAATTTGCATATTAGTCAGTGGTTACCAACTCCCCAACTAATCCCAATAGGATAATAAATAATATCAAACAAATCTACAGATGACAAAACTAAACAAAATGAAACATAAAACAGAATTCTTGTGTGTTCAGTTTGAGGCATATCAAATGATGCTTTGGCCATCTTTGGCCTTTTCCTTGTTATGGTATCATTGCATTGATTGTTGGATGATTACATGATGTAATACCTTCGGCAGTGTGTTATGAAATGTGCCGAACATTTTGAAAATGTAAAAATATTTTTTATAAATAAATATCAATCACATAACTTGGAGTTACATGTATAGGCTGTAAATATTTAATAAAACCTACATCAAGATGATGTAATGGGTTACATTTTCACTTTTCCACTTTTCCACAGATTTCTAATTGTTAAACAATCAAGTTTCAGGTTTCCTGCTCTTTTCAAGTTAATGAATTCTTCATATTTGCATAATGCTTTGTGCCAGATTTTTTTTCTTTCTGAAATGAACCTTTCAATTCAATTCAAATCAATTATTAATACCTGTCGCGTAAAAAAAACATGAAAATTGTTTTCCAGTGTGCATTATACATGTACAATAAGACCACAGATTATTTGAATGTAAATACATAAAATTTGATGTAAAAAAAAAGGTACCATAAAATATAACACAATGACAGAGACAACATTTACAGACTATCAAAAATTACAAGGTTGTCATCCAACAAATAACAACATAGTAAAAGACACAATTAAAAAAAAGAGTCCTTCACAAAAAAATCGTGAGTGGATGCCAGCATACCAGGGAAAAAGGACAAGACAAAAAACAGGGGATTATCTTTTGAATTGAGTTTTGAATAGATGGCATGCATTTGGCAAGAATGACATGCTGAAGCGCTTAGTGCGGGTTTGTGGAGGGCAAATTCTTCCTGATTTGCTGACAACCACTGAAGAATGGAGCGGATGGGTAGGATCTTGCATTATGTCTTGTAGCTTAGAGATAATTGCAGATTCAAACATACAATGTAAATCCTTAATATCCAAACCACATAGACCATCCAACGAAAGTGCCAATGTGTGATGAAACACAAAACCAGATTTGAGTTCCATTAGAACCAGGTATATGGTAGGATCATTTGACAGGTATTATAACATTATCAATTTGTTGAATTTTTGTAAACTTATTCGCATTTCATAACAAATCAACTGTAACAGCCTTATGGGAGTCCAAATGGCAGACCAGGTTTCTAGTGTGTGGTTTTTTTTTTTAATGCTTATATGTGAACAGCTAGTATGCTTTCGTTACATACATGTGGACACCAGGACTATCATTTATTAAACAAGTCCATAACAAATGGCTCTCTCAGTTGAATATGGGTCAACATTCAACTGCATATGGGTAAACACGTTCAGTTCAATAAAGCTGTCTCTGCTGGAAATTTGCCAATTTATTCTCACACTGCTTTTATTAGATTATATCAATGCCGAGTGAAAAGCTCAGCGCTTGCCCATGGCCTCTGCATATCAACTGTAGATGAGGCTTGACCACTCATAAGATCTCCGTTGGACAGACATGCTCAGTGCACATATTATAGGTCTGCACATGATAAATGTGATTATGAGTCCCTCCTTACCCTCTCTGTGTGTACTGAGTGAGGGGCAATTGTGCATATAGCCCATACTTTTTCATTATTAGTCAGGCATGAGTTCTAAGTTCTAATTGAGTAACAATGTGGGTCATTCTATAAATTTGGGGTCAATTTAAACCTGTCCCTGTTGCATCAGACACTGTATGAGTTTGTCAATTCTGGATGCACTTCTAAATGCCGTTTTTCTCCAAGAGTGACTGCATAAAGCAAACTGCCTACCTAACAAATACAAAATATTGTGAAACCATTTTTAATGATACTTGAAAGGCCAACTACAAAGCTCAGAGGTAACAGGGCCAGGAAGAATGACACACTTTGGACCCCAAATTTAAAGAATGGGGCATGGAGGATGAGCTACAGAAATGGCTACTGATTGGGATGACTAACAAACAAAACAGATTGAAGTTTATAAAATTTGTTACCAATTATGACTAAAAGTGCAATAATATACAAATAATGAATGTTTGTGAGTGCAATGGTAAGAATAATTTCATGAGGTGACAGATCAAATGGAACATTTCATCTGTCACCGAATGAAATTATTCTTTCCATTGCACGAACGTGAAACATTCATTATTTGTTTTATATAACACCTGAATAAATCCTTGTCATCTGATTGGTTGACTTTTAATAGCCAATTTATTCGGGTTAAAAACTGTTTTAAAGTTCGACAAGTTCATCATATTTATATTAATGCAAACTGTTCGACAGGTTAAGAACAATCATATTCAATTTATCTCGATTTAAAACAGCGCCACCACCAGGGACACCGTGCAATGGAAGTTCTATTCACAGTGCAATAGAACTTCCATTGCACTGTGCGCTGCGCGCCGCGCGCGCGCCATGCGTTGGTACGAATAATTCAATGACATGTGATCAACGATCCACCAATCAGATGACAGGGATTTATTCAGGTGTTGTATAAATTATATTGTTATATTATGTGCTTGGATACTATCATTTCATTGGTCTAGAACAGCCACATGTCTGGACAATATGAGGGTGATATCGCACTGCGTTCATTGCGCCAGTGCGGGGGCGTGTGGAACCTGCCGGCGCGCTAGCTTGGCGCAATGACAACTGCAACATCAAACGCTCAGTCTCATGTCTGCAGGACTTCAGCACCTTCAGTTATCAAAGGTTACATCACAGTGATTTAATTTATTTCACACACGGTAAAGTTACAACCATATATCTTTTTGAGTTATAACAAAACAATTGTTGACTGCTGTGATGTGGGAAATGTTATGTTGAACCCCTCCTGAGGCGCATAGCACCAAAGGCAAATGTGCGCCTAAACGTCAGCAGTGGTTGCTACCCATGACAACATATGGTGCTAGTTAGACTGTTAGGAGGTGCAGTGAACATCCAACCAGAAGTCTCCATGTTATTTCAATGTTTCTTTCACGTTGCTCTGATCAGCAGACTTATATGAGTATCCTATTGAAAAGTAGACTTTTGTGTTTATCAATGGCATTTGACTAAACTCCATTACAAATCAAATATCAAGCTAAATATGTTTTTTAATAATGAAGAAAAAAACAAAATCTATCTAATCCTGTTGGTTTCTTCAGCTTTTGGTTTAGATTCTGAATAAGAAACTAACATGTAACATATTTTGGCGAAATGAGACAGGGTAGGACTCACGCTGCAACAGAGAAACATTTTTAAAAACAAGTAAATTCATTAGTTTGATTGATCTTTTTTTGGTCATGTTTTATTGGATTTGAAGTGTTTTTAATAACGATCTTCATTGTTAAATACACACCCATAGAAGAATGAACAGAAAAAAAATTCTGAAACTCAAGAGACTTTTTCCTCAAAACTAATAATTATAATATTACCTTAAAGCCTTTATTGGTAATCAATACTTTCGAATGGAACATCCAAAATCCTTTTTCTCTACAGGGAGAACTTACTTCTTAATTTTGTCTGGTTCACATATATTTCTTAAGCACACATCACATATCCACCAGTATTGGTGCTCAAGGCGCAATATCAATACCCTGCTCATTGGGCCCATGAAACATTCCAATACCATCTCAGCTCCCTGGGGAGTATACAGCTTGCCATTTCAGCGCAAAGCAGCTCAAATCAATCACAATAACCATCTCTGCCCTCACAGATACCCATTGACTCCTGGATGAGAAGCAATGAGTGACAAAGTGCCTTGCCCAAGGGCACACGCACCACAACCCCAAGCTGGATTGGAACCCACAACCTGCAGAATTACCAGCAGACCACGAATTCAATGCTCCAAATGTTTAAAGTTTGACAGAAAGAAATTTACCTGTGCTTTGTTGTCGACCAGTTTGACATCTACTAGTGATTGAACGGTTCTCTGTAATTCCTTTTCACCAAGTTGCGTGCTTTCTAACAGTTCGCTGTAGCGTAGACATGACTGGCTATTGAAGAGCAGTAATACTGCCATTTGGAAGGTAGTTGCAGTCACAATATAACTCTTCTTCAGATAGTTGAGCTTGAGTTCACCTGTATCACATGCAATTTAAGCATTATT